>OY759271.1:15351083-15951083 GCA_963662155.1 Lamellibrachia columna | reverse complement strand
AAAAATGGCAAATGTTATTCAATTCTGGGAAGTGTAAATGTATACACATAGGACATGGACACATGGACGAAGAATTGAGAGACCTTAGTTACGAAAGCTGCTTATTGCAATGTGGTTTGACAACACTAGAGACCAGGAGACTAAGAGGAGACCAAATAGAAGTGTTTAAAACAGTGAACGGTTATGAGGATGTTGATAGGAATATGTTCTTCAAACTTAAAGAAGGCAGTAGAACCAGAGGACACAAAGCAGCATTAGTTAAGGAGCAGTGTAGGTTGGACATGAGAAAGTACTCTTTCTCACAAAGGGTGATAAATGTATGGAACAAACTGCCAAATGATTGTGTTAATGCTAGTAGTGTGAATATGTTTAAAAATAGAATTGACAGATATCTGATAAGGGTGGGCTACACATAGATGAGAAAATTGTTGGACTCTCCATAAGCCAATGGCTTCCTTGTCCACTTGCCATCTGGAACTTGTTGTTTGGGATGGCAATCTTGTTAAATCTTGTTAAGTAACTCTTGTAATTTTATAGTATAGAAGCCAATGGTCAGAGCAGGTTCGATCCATTAAATATTTAATAATAATATCATTATATCATAAATTTTATTAGCCATGATTATAAATGGAACTGCCATTTGAGATTACATTGGAAATCGTTTAGTTTGATGTACTCTATACTTGCGGCCACATAATTACACATGGATCATATATATATATATATATATATATATATATATATACTCATATATATATTTATATATATATATATATATATATATATATATATATATATATATATATATATATATATATATATATATACATACGTATGTATATATATAATAAAATTGGCTAAACTTTGCAAATCCTGTACCCCTGTACTACTATATCACTACCTTATTGAAATATTTAACAATTCTTGTCAGCTCTGTACCTTCATTACATGTTATTTGAGAAGGTGAACTTATCACGTACTTATATACATTTATTAACTGCATTCACACCCTCACAGTCACAATCAAAAATAGTCAAAGTGTTTTAATTTAGGAGCCTTCTATGTATGGAATCAACAGCATCAGTATCATAAATTATAACTGATATTGTGATAACCATACTGCCTCTCCGTATGGTACTCCAAAGTAGGATGGACAGGCTCCTGCTAATGAAAGTACATAGATAAGCCAGCAACTTATTTGCCTGTGCAACTGCATGTTGTATGTGCTGTGTGAACTTCAGTTTGTCATCTACTTAGATGCCCAGGTCTTTCTCCACATGGTTAGGCCTGCAATCCAGAGGATTAATAAACATTGATGTTGACATGGTATATGTAAAGTCCTGGTTCCCGTTTCCAACTCTGAGTACTTTGCATGTATCCGGCCGAAAATACATCTGCTATCGTTCTGCTCTCCTCATTCCTGTAAATCATAATCCATTAAGAATCGGTTTTCAGTGCATATGTCTTCTTCTTCCCTTGCTCCCTTGCGGGGTGGAGTCCAAGTCACTTGATAACTTCTGCCCTTTCAAGATCTCGTTTGACACAATCTTTCCATCGCAGCTTTGGTCTTCCTCTTCTTCTGCCACCCTCTTCTGTTTTCCATGCTCTTTTTAACAATCTGTCTTCACCCATTCTTTGCACATGTCCTGCCAATCTCATTATGCTTCAGGCTACTTTCATCTTTAGGTGTTCTTTACGCCAATCTCTTCTCTCAATTCCTTCATCTTACTTCTGTCTTCTTGGGTTACTTTGCATATTCTTCGGACCCAGTTGTTTTCTGCTATCTGCATCATCTTCTCCTGTCTCTCTGTCAGTGCCAGTGTATTAATATACGCCGTTCTGTATTTACTTTATTGTTTTTTTTCTTCATATTAAACGGGATTCCATTCCAACTGGATTCTCAATTACTATCCACGGTTCTCTTCTTCTTCTCCCCCTTTCTCCCTTGCGGGGTGGGGTCCAAGTCACGTGGTAGCTTCTTCCACTTTCGTTATTAATTCTTTCCATCTCCCTCTGTCTTCTGCGGTGGTATTCCACTCTTGGCCGTTCGTACCTGCCATTCCAATATATTGTTTGACACAGTCTTTCCATCGCAGCTTTGGTCTTCCTCTTCTTCTTCTTTTGCAACCCTCTTCTGCTTTCCATGCTCTTTTTGACAGTCTGTCTTCGCCCATTCTTTGCACATGTCCTGCCAATCTCATACTTCTTCCGACTACTTTCTCCTTAGATGTTTTTTATGCCAATCTCTTGCCTTCATGTTCCTTCTATCTTCTTGGGTTACTTTGCATATTTTTCGGACCCTATTGTTTTCTGCTGTATGTTCTCCTCCTGTCTCTCTGTCAGTGCCAGTGTTCCCAACCCGCATATACAGGCTGGTACCACGCAGGCTTCCAACACTTTTCCTTTTAGTTGTTTCTTCAGTTTACTGTCCTCTCCTCCACGCTGCTGCTTGTGCTTGCACTCTCCTCTGTATTCCCTTACTACTTCCTCCATCCTCACACACTGTACCGGCGACAGGGGTGAGAATTAGCAAGTCATGGAAGGTAGCCATTTGGGCTACCAACCTTGCAAAGTGAAGTAGCCCAACAGCTTCTTATGTAGCCCACTTGCTAATCAATACTTTTATGATAGAAAGTCAATACTTTGAAGATAGAATGTTTGAACGACATCAACAATGAATAAAAACATCAAAAACAAACAGTTTTGAAAATTTAGTTTCAAGGCAATACAATGTAATACATAATACTGAATAAAATATTGTATGGAATTGTACACATGACAGATTGTTTTGTTTTCTTAACATGGTACACCAACAAGACAACAGTCTACGCGTCACATGACATCAGGTCCTGTGAACTGAATAGTTAACAGGACCTGCTGATTTTTCACAAGACCTGATTTTACCTCCATATATTACTAAAAAGGTTTTATGCGCACCAAGTGGATATATATATATATATATATATATATATAAGTGGGCCCCAGTCTAGAGAAAATTTAACCATGTTCCTGATTAATTCACCAGAAGCGCTCTGTGCACTGTGTGGATATATATAAAAGTAGACTATTAACATGATTGGTTATTATTTCAGTGTAGAATGACAGTTTAATTACATGTTGAGCATCGATGTGGTTGATTAAAAAATACAATGAATGCTCCCTTGCTTCGGCTATGGTTTGGCAACATTTCTTGCAATGTCAAACGTGTCACAAACACACGATTTGTGGTTAACATAAACGCAATATAGCCAAGACAACACTTCTGAGTTGTTTATTAACATTTCTTTTATTTTTGCTTCATCTGAAATATTGCAGCACCGTAAATACTTTGACTCGCCATTAGGGCCACCGTAGTCATAAATTGAAGTCGCCCGAAGCCATTTTTGGGCACCATTGGGGGCCGGGCGACTGCTAAATCTCACCCCTGGCCCAAGTATATAGAACTGTTCAATTGTTTAACTACATGTAGGTCCACCTCTTGTTCACCTATCCACGTTACTTCCGTCTTCTCCAGATTCATTTGGAGGCCATGTTTCTACAGGTGTTACTTCATTCTTGCAACGTGTTCTGTAAATCCTCTTTGTTATCAGCCACCAATGCATATGTATATATAAAAACCAGAAGGCATTTGCAGTCAGATGTGGTGGGCTGGTGCAGCAAGATAGACTGTGCTCACAGCACAGCATGCTGTAATGAAAAGGATGGAAAGGATGGCAAGGGAGTCTTGTTATTTCTGCAGGGAGTAAGTTCCAGGCTCTAATTACTCTGGGGTAAAATGTGGATGAATACATGCATTTAACAATTATTCATGCATGTTTGTATATGAATAAATCTGCCAGGATCACTGTTTCAAGGTCATTATAGATGCAATTGTTTCCGATCTTGCCTTGTGGATACTTTACGGTATATTTGAGTATCACCTGCAAACTGCAAGTGGATTGTATTTGGCATAACAAATAAAGGTTAGACAAGTATTTCTGAATTCTACCTTTCCATGGATAAACCCTAAAGGTTAAAATGGTAGACATGTTCCTCAGTGTACCAGTTTTGTGCTAATTGTTTTGCAGATGAAGAATATTATTTTGTTCACTGTATAAAGTATTTTTGTAATTATGAAGAAAACAATGATTGACGTAACAAATAAATACCTTTTAAACCTTTCACACATGTAGCAAAATGTGTGCAAGGCAGCATTCATTGATTGGAAAAGAAGACATTGATTAATGTAATAAGGGTTATGTAATACGGCTTCAGACATAACCTGACCCTCCAGTGGAATCTTAGGTAGGTAACATTGGTGAGGGCCACCAGTTTACCTTCTCATTTGTAGTTTTGGAGGATGTTGTTTGTTTGTACATTGATTACGGGATGATTTGAAATGTAGTGATGATCCTACAGTTACGTGGTAGGCTGGTAGTTATAATGTAGTAGTTGTTTTGTGCTAGTTTATTTTCGCAAGCATATTTCCCTGGTTTGTTTCAAGTAGCCAGTCATAGTAGACATTGTTGGAAGGCTTCCACATATTTAAAAAAACTTTAGATTTAACAAGACTGCCATCCCAAACAACAAGTTCCAGATGGCAAGTGGACAAGGAAGCCATTGGCTTATCGAGAGTTTTCTCATCTGTGTGTAGCCCACCCTTATCAAATATCTGTCAATTCTATTTTTAAACATATTCACACTACTAGCATTAACACAATCATTTGTCAGTTTTTTCCATTCATTTATCACCCTCCATGAGAAAGAGTACTTTCTCGTGTCCAACCTACACTGCTCCTTAACTAATACTGCTTTGTGTCCTCTGGTTCTACTGCCTTCTTTATTTTATCTGCACTTAGAAGTGAACATTTCATTAGTTAGTTTTATATTTATTTATATATTCTTTGCCACAATCATTGAAAAGAAACTGTAAAATAATGTAAACTGACTTTTTTCCTATTGTCGTGGGAAACAATATTTGTATTGGTCAGTCAGAGTCTGTTTGTATGCGCTACAATTTTGGTTTCTGCTGTGTCTTCCGTCTATTGATCCATGAAATGGTACATTGTACTGCTAATACATATATATATATAAATAATATATTCTTGTAGCAAGCTAATAATTGGACCCTAATGACGTTTACAATCAATTAGCCACCACAAGCGTGTTTTTACTGGTAATGGTGGAATGCAATGAAATATTCATAATAGCATCGTTAAAGGATGGGCAAGATTTATTTCAACCCCGAAGTGATACATTGCATTAAAACAGAACACTGGTTTATGGGTGACTGCGACAGTATTGTTCTGGTGTTTAATCTCCTTTGTCTGAGCCTGTGAGCCAGGACGTCTTAGCTGCATAAACATGACATCTGTTCAGGTAATTACTAATAAGAAACGCAGCTAGTTTGCAATTGCCTGACAACTGGTACACCTTTGTTGCATGTTAGGTTTTAATTAATTAATTACTTTATCAAGTCTCCGGTTCATCTAGATCTAACAGCTTATACAATATTATCACATATGCCCTTCTGAATTCTCACCTGTGAAGACCAGCTGCCTGCCAGATTCAAATAACCAGTCGGGTACCAATCACAGCTGTATTTAGTCTTTAGGACAATGTCTTTTGGGAGTGTTGGAACATTTTAATATGTACACTCAGTTTTGTTAATGTAATCTGAAAGTAAATTATTACTTGTTGAGTTGACAGCAATAAACAGATCATAATTACTTGAATATATAGATAAATAAATAGATAAATAAAATAATAATGTAAATAACAAAATGCTCCCTGTGTGTTTGACTGAATAAATTAGGTGATGTCACAATGGTGTCATGACTGGAGTTGTGATTTTAGCAACCTTGATCCAGTGAATGATTTCTGTTTCAGGCTGTTGTCCTGTGTGAATACTTGGACAAGAACCGCCACCTGGTAGCCAAGAAACGCGTCCTTGAGTTGGGAGCCGGGACAGGACTGGTGGGGATATTTAGTGGCATGCTTGGTACGTGGCTAGGTGCACAGTTGTCTCTAAAATAACTGGTCACTTTGAGTAACATGTTCTGCCACCAGGTGTCAGTAGCTCTGCAGGAGAGCACAGTGCTTATCGTCATGTCTTATGTTGTGTCACATGAACTTGGTTCAGACTAGTTAGTCTAGTGTGTACACTTTTTTATATGTAAGTTTATGTATGTATGTATATGTATATTATATATATATATATATATATATATATATATATATATATATATATATATATATATATATATATATATATATATATATTATATATATATATATATATATATGGTTAATTAATTATTATTCCTATTTCACTTGTAATTTTAAATTAATTTTAATTTAACCTCTGTACATTGTTAAAACATATCAAACCTGGCCTATATTTTATATATATATATATATATATATATATATATATATATATATATATATATATATATATATATATATATATAATATAGTCCAGGTTTGGTATGTTTTTAACAATGTACAGAGGTTAAATTAAAATTAATTTAAAATTACAAGTGAAATAGGAATAATCATTAATTAACCGTCATGTTCGCTTGCATATGCACAGTAAGAAACATTATTTAAAACATTCTTTGTTACCATTTATTTGTATGTATTTAGATTGTGTGTTTTCGTATCCTTTTCTTCAATATGGCTCATTATCCTTTATTATTTTTGTTATTTACTTGTCATGCCATTGTGCAAATTAAAATGAGTAATATAAACATATCTATTTAATTTGATAATTCCCTTAGGAACAATGTTCATACTTTTAATGACTAACAATTGGAAAAACATGCTAAACTTCAAGCAGAACATAGGAAAACAAGAATGCAATTGTATTTCCTTAAATGTCATCTTTTAATACAGAACTGTATACTGTTCCCAGGTGGTGATGTTGCAATAACAGACAGAGCCATGGCTTTGAAGATTCTCAAAAGCAATGTGAATAAGAACCTGGCGACGACAGAGCGGGAACTGTCTGTGTCGGTCGAGGAACTTGATTGGGGTAAAAACATGGACACGTTCTCGCAGCGAAAGTTTGACATCCTGCTTGGCGCTGACATCATCTACATCGAAGAGACATTTCCATTACTGCTGACAACATTACAACAGTTGACAAAGTGTGACACCAAATTATTGCTGTCTTGTAAGATTAGATACAACCGCGACACTCGGTTTCTTGACATGATGAAGAAGTCATTTCTTGTTGAAGAAGTTCTCTATGATGCTGCCAGAGACATTCATATTTATTCTGCGAAGAAGATTTGTTAAATGATCTATGTTGCTATGTCACCCTATTTAATGTTTGCAGGAAATATGAATCTAGTGAGCTATTAAATAAACATTGCAGAAAAAAGGCATTTGTTCCAGAAAAATTGAACTGAAAAGCTTGACCGTGTTCCCGCATATGGTAAAAACTTCACTGTGGATTTGTCTTACATTTGATGCAGTTGCATTTGGGCCGACTCCGGTACGTAGCTGGTTGAGTGAACGCCAGCAGAGCCATGGTTGGTAACACCCTACTTGTAGGGATTCAGCTGGTTGCAATCCCATTTTTATGACTGTTGATGCTTCTTGCAGTCGTGTTTCCCACATTTCCAGTCTGGTGCTGGTGGGCGATGAGTTCAGGGGTTTTGTGACGTTCAGGAAACCTTTCCAATACTTTAATCGGCTCATAGCAGATACGTGGTTGTATAGTTGGTGTTTTGCGTCTGCCGCTTGTCTCGATCTTTCTGTGCGACTAGCAACAGTCCGCCAAATGTCCAGGTGAACTCTGCCAGCCAGCAGATGTACGCTATGTTGATAGGTTTCAGGCAGCCCGTTGTGACGCGGCAGCAGTCATGTAGGGCAGAGTTAAGCTTGTTTGCATGTGTTGATCTTGCCCGCACAGCACATGCGTATTCGGCAGCAGAATAGCAAAGGGTGATGTGTGTTTCGTATGATAGTGTTCTGTCAAGAACAGATGTGTGTTTCGTATGAGAGTGTTCTGTCAAGAACAGATGTGTGTTTCGTATGATAGTGGTCTGTCAAGAACAGATGTGTGTTTTGTGTAATAGTGTTCTGTCAAGAACAGATGTGTGTTTCGTATGATAGTGGTCTGTCAAGAACAGATGTGTGTTTTGTGTAATAGTGTTCTGTCAAGAACAGTTGTGTGTTTCGTATGATAGTGTTCTGTCAAGAACAGATGTGTGTTTTGTGCTGCGAGTTTCGAGGTAGATAGTTTGATCATTTGTGTATAAATATGTTGAACAACATTGGCGCCAGTACACTTCCATGAGGAAACCCGTTTCGTAGTTTTCGCCATCTGTTTTTTTTCATTCGAAAAATCGCCGGTTTTCAAGCATGCTGCATACTAGGTCGGTTAGATGGAGGTCGCCAGTCATCTCTAGCACTTTGGTGAGGAGGCGTCGGTGGTTGACGGTGTCGTATGCTGCAGATAGGTCGACGAAGACAGTTCCAGTGATTTGTTCTCTTTCGAAGCCATCTTCGATGTGTAGTTGTAGTGTTGTAGTGCTGCTTTGCCTTTCTTGGAACTTTGTAAAGTTTTCGTATCGTTGCCTAAGCCTTCTTGCTACCGTGTGTCATGTCCGTCGATTCAAAGTCTGCCATGCTTTATGGCGTTCCTCTGAGATAGTATTCATCAGCTCCTCCCCCGCCTCGATGGTAGCCTCAGCAAAGGGGTCTGATTACAATTATGTCTGTATTGTTCATATATTTCAGTCGACTCGGGTGTTAGACCAGGGACGCAGTTTCTCCTACATCCGCGAGGGATGTTCTTCCTTGCAGCCCTTCGTACGGCATCTACGAACTGGCTGTATCTCTCTGTTTTGACTAACACTAAAAGTTAGAAACTAAATTGTTAATTACTATATAAATTACCCATGGCGCATGCGCACAAACACTCCTGCGTTTGTCTAAGAATGGGCTGTCTGAAGTTAATAACTTGAGACGGGCACGGACCACAGTCAGAATCCATCCGCCATTACATACATAAAGAGTCCCAAGGAGAAAATTCATTGTGCAGATAGGGTTTATTTGTGAGAGCAGAAATTGTGTGTATGAGTGAGTAGAAGTGATGTTTTTGTGCACAGTAGCATCTAAGCTTTGAAATGATGCCATTTGTCAGTAGGTATACCAGTTGCGTAATGACACAGTGGCTGTTAGGCAGGATGTACTCATATTTGAGAAACCGGGGAATTTCATGGCAGAAATGCACGGGCCTCATGCTTTGAAGCAATTTGTGCGAAAAGGAGGTATGTCATTTTCACGAATTTCGCACACCAGGTGTCTTAGTGGGTCTGTCATTTTCTGTGAATTTAAAAAAAAATTGTAGGATAAATTTTCAATGTAGGCGCAAGAATGTTATAATGGTCGTCTATGGGAAAAGTGACTGTGGTCCGTGCCCAATATGAAATTTTGACTGGCTTGTTACCAAGGCAACGCATCGTGGTAAAACAAGCATGGATGACATTTTTTGTGAGAAAATATAGGTGGAGAATCAAGTTTAACACTGTCTTGTCAAGAAATGACAGTTGCATGTTATGGACTGGGTGTTTTAAAGCATATTGTATAGGCTAGCTAGCCCAGTATGGTGTCATGTGTGAAATTTCCAGCTGGGAAATGGAAGACAGTTCTTGTACATAGATTAATGTATATGCTACACCATAATTTATCAAAGATTCCTAGACATCTAAGTTGTAGCCATATTTGCAATGTCAGCTTGTGTGTTAATCCACAGCATATGATACTGGAGCCACTGCATGTAAACAACAATAGAAGACAGTGTGTGAGAGAGCAGCATTGTTTTGGTCATGGTCATTACCCTCAGTGTATTTAGAAATTGTGCAGTTGAACAGGTGAGAGACAAATCAAAGAATTAATTAAGCCAGTCTTATCATTACTCACCAGTTTGTGTGTTTTTGCATGCTCAGCTGCTTGCCTGTCTGTCTGTGTGTCCATGCTTCGTTGTGCTCGCAGGGCTGCTATGAGGTAATCCTCTCTTGAACTCCCCTCACATACATGTGGGGGGAGTGTGTGGCACACTTCCACCTTTACTAATAGAAGCTTTGCTTGTCTCCAATTTCCACAGTAGAGAGTCCCCCACTCCATAATTCAGCCTGTCAATGGCTGCACAGGCACATCCCTTGACATTGCGACTGAAGTTCACATTTTTTGGTAGAGAAGCACTCAACCCTCTGTTCAGGCCATCATTTCGGTTTGTGTTAAGACACAGTTTTGTTAACGCTTGTGCATTTCCCCCTTATCTTAGTTGCAGAATCTTTCTCGGTGTAATCCTGTCTCTACTGGTCACGTTGAGATAGTGGAGAGTACCTGTCTGCAGGTACATTGATTTTGTCCACCAGTTTCCTTTCCCACCTGAGCAGGCTATAGAGGAGTACCTGCATATCTTGCAGTCACCTCCATAGCAATCCAATGTCAATGTTGCTGTGCAGTTATCATGCCCTGGACAGGTCACATAAAATCCTCTCCTTCAAAGTGAAGCCCCCAAGGTGCACAATTTATTCTGTATGTGTAGAACCACAATATCCTGGCACAGTGTGCCCCTTCTGAAAGCCACATCTCCTCTCATTGTTGGCTATTTGGAACTTCGCCACACCTTCACTTTTCTTCTCCATGCTGATATCTGTATCAGAGTCAAAAACTTTTCCTATCTGACTGATCTGGGAGCAATCTGTCCAACTGACATTTAAGCAATGGCCATAATTTTAGTGGGGTAGACCACTTGTCTGTCATGCTGCACAGCTATTGGCTGAGAAAATACCCCAATGTAGATTCTGAATAGAATTTACAACCCCCTGTAGTTGAAATCTGAGCAAAAAGTAGGCTTATCGTCACTGTAGTTGCAACAGGAGACACTCAAAAGCCCCAAACAGGCAGCATTCCATTCTATCTCGTTGACAGGCAGTTGGCACCTTCAGTGACTTGAAATTGGGTCATCCGTGTCAGAAATGCCAAATGTTCACATGAAAACTTGTCAGATATATAGCTTGTTTTCACACATACCTTTATTCGTTGTAGTTTGAACGCTCAATATTACCTATCAATGTTGTGAAATACACAGAAATGCCTGCTTTTTGCCCAAAAACAGTGCATATTAAAAAAAAATAAAAAAAATATTTTAATAAAAAATTAGTTGACAATTTTAGTGTTGTATTGATGAAAATACCCCATATTTTGTGAAACACTTGTAAGATTTTCTATATCTCTGGCACAGCAAGCAGTGTGGGCTTTATGACTAAAGTGCATATGTGCAACTCAGCCCACTTGAAATTCTTCCCCTCACATACGGGGGCATGTCTCGGTGACATATCAATTAATGTGTTGCATTGCGATGTGGATTTCCTTCTGTGATTTATCGAGATAAAGGTTTTTCTTCGATTTGGTATAACTTTCGTGATGGTTTGTGATATGTCGGAAATTAATTAGGGCACGGACCACAGTCAGAATCCATCCGCCATTACATACATAAAGAGTCCCAAGGAGAAAATTCATTGTGCAGATAGGGTTTATTTGTGAGAGCAGAAATTGTGTGTATGAGTGAGTAGAAGTGATGTTTTTGTGCACAGTAGCATCTAAGCTTTGAAATGATGCCATTTGTCAGTAGGTATACCAGTTGCGTAATGACACAGTGGCTGTTAGGCAGGATGTACTCATATTTGAGAAACCGGGGAATTTCATGGCAGAAATGCACGGGCCTCATGCTTTGAAGCAATTTGTGCGAAAAGGAGGTATGTCATTTTCACGAATTTCGCACACCAGGTGTCTTAGTGGGTCTGTCATTTTCTGTGAATTTAAAAAAAAAATTGTAGGATAAATTTTCAATGTAGGCGCAAGAATGTTATAATGGTCGTCTATGGGAAAAGTGACTGTGGTCCGTGCCCAGACGCTGGACGTCACAAATCCATATAATGCTCAGCACCCAGCAGTCCATCATGTGGCGCCACCATCGTGGTATACAGCATCTAGCATCGATTATCCTAGTCTCGCTTATCCGACTCTCTCTCGGCTTCGTGAATCCGCCGAGAATACCGTCTGGCAACAGAAGCATGTTTTGACTGTTACCGTCGTTAGGTGGCACCACTTGTATACACAAAAATTATGGCGTCATCAATCTTTGAAGTAATCTGACGTATTGCCGCGTTTTCGTGATCTTGTGACCAGTTCTGGGCTTACCTTATGAAAGGCTTATTATCTGAGTTTTCTCAATAGTTCGCAGTCCTATTTTTAGACAGGATGCGTGAGGATGCGTGTCAAATGGAGACGGACGCAAACATTTTCAAATCATTTAAACATTTCGGTGTGATAAAGCATGTTGTGCAGTGTATAACCCTTTTTTGATTTTGTTTAATATTTATTATTTGCGAACTTTTTTAGTATCATAAAAAGGGGCATTTTTTTACACTAGGATTAGAGTCCATATCTTGTGATCTGGATGTTTGTGGGCTACACTGCCACTGAATGTAAGGGCAAACGGCATAATCCGTACTAATGGGGTAATGAAGATATTGAGGTGGAATAACAAGTTTTAAGACCTAATAATGTGTGAACTTGACATATCTTTGCAGTGACCTACTTCCTTGACCTACAATGACCGTTGACCTATTTATGTTAAAAATACCCTGATTAAGTAATCATGTATGACTTTTGAGATCAGTAAGCTGAGCGAGGAGTGTAAGGTAGAATGTATAATTATACACATTGACCTTAATACCCATTATTGACTTTACGTGTTACTGAATTACGTATGTTAATGATCTATTTATTTTTAATTAAGTATGGATTATGGTGATATCATGTCAATAGAGGTTGTAATTGTTAACCATAACACTAACCTGATTATTTGACCTCCATTGACATATTTACATTGATAAATTACCTATTTTAGCCATAAATAATTATGCACGACAGTGGTGTTTACAAATGTACTGGGCAAATGGTGTACGCAATTAACTTTACTACAATGTGATCTTTTGGAGACTGAATTATGTATACTTAAAGATGCCTCCTCAATAAAATGTTTTTGCTTGTCTGTTTTCAAGTTCAAGCCTACCTAGTATCCACTACAACTCCACAATTAAATTACTTAGTAAAAATTGAAATGCTAAAAAATAAAAATTTTCACCTTTGTTAAAATTTCATAACTTTATCATGTAATCGGCAAGAGGATGGAAGGCAAGCCCATGATCGGCATTGACTCGCACAGGGTTTACTATTTTGGATATCCACTATTTTGAGCCCTACCAGATTTATTATTATTAAACATTTATAACATGCCATGTATCCAGGTGAAACACCTGCTCAAAGGCTCTAGTTGTACTATATAAGGCTTGAGTTGTACATATATAAGTAAAATACATTAAAATGAGTGAAAATAGATAAAAGGAATAAATTAAATGACTAAAATAAATTAGGTGCTTAAATTAGTTAAAGAAATAGGTAGAATAAGTTAGTTTATAAAACATCAGCATATACATAAATCAAATGTGATGCAAAGTGCAAAGTTGCCTGCCGGAACAAATGAGCCTGCATTCCTGTCATGAGGCAGAATCAGCACAGCCACCAAGAATGAACAACTAAAGTAAATTCTTTCAATTTCAACAAAAATACACACTTTTTAATTAAACCGATTGTGGATATTACAATTCACACACTACATATTAGAACATCAACAAACCAAATACACGACAGGCAAAATATGTAGAATGTGTAGTGTTTACAGTATAATTATAAAGAACACCAATATATTATTGCATATGGAAATAATTGTTTGAAAAAACACAATTTATTATACATTTTGTAATTTCCTGCATGCATAATGCAACAATATTTATAGTCCAATGTCAAAACTGGTTTATAGTACACCACAGGCCCAGTACATCAATATTCATATTTCACTGTGTCAAGAAATAATATCCTGTACTTCAACATGAAGTAATGTTTATTTATTGTTCACTGTAGGCTGATATGAAGACACGGAAAAAGACAATACCCAAAGTTGGCATCAGCCCGTCATGAAAGGAACTATAAGAAGACCATAAAAATAGTACAATACAGCAATATTCACAGTTCACTGTTTCATATATCCAATCCATGTCAATGTTCACAGGACATTATAGGCTCATTGCAGCAAAGTGCATAAGTCTATATGACATTGTCGGCATATTCACAGTTCACTGTTTCGTAAATCCATGCATGTGTAATGTGAGGATTTCACAGCCTGATATACAATATTTGGCTGATCTAGACATGCCAAAATTTCTAGTGAAGCTGTCATGCAAAGTTCATTCTGGATGTCGATCCTCTTGGCTGGAGTAACTGTTGCAGCACATAATCTTCATGGAAGTCACTGGCCCTACAATAACAGGAATAGGAATGTAAAATAATTAAATTAGTAGTTACTACCATATGCACTATTTACTACAAGGTATGGTCATAGGAAGTTAACAAGATTTGCCATCCAAGCCAAAGGCCCAGATGGCAAGTGGAAAAGGAAGCCACTGGCTTATCAAGAGTCCAACAATGTTCATATACTTATAACCCGCCCTCCTGAGATATGTGTCAACCTTGTTTTTAAACATATTCACGCTGCTAGCAGTTACACAATCTGTAGACAATTTGTTCCATTCATTTATTGTCCTCTGTGAGAACGAGTGCTTCCTGATGTCCAATCTACATTGATCCTTTACTAATTTTACCTCATGTCCTCTAGTTCTGCTATCCTTCTTGAGTGAGAAAAACATATTTCTATCAATATTTTCATACCCATTCAATATCTTAAAAACTTCAATCTGATCTCCTCTTAACCTCCTTGTCTCTAGAGTTGTTAAACCACATTCTTTCAGGCGTTCTTCATAACTAAGGTCTCTCAGTTCTGGAATCATTTTAGTTGCTCTCCTTTGTATGCGTTCAAGCGTATCTATATCCTTGTCTAGTTCTAGTACCCATTGTTACATTATGTAACAGATGAATATCAATATTGATGGATATCAATATTGTTCATTGTCACAGGTCAAAGTGTGATAAATTTACAAATGTGTACAATCAGCCCAAACAAGATCTGACTGATTGAAACTTATAGGTGTTGCAGACAGTAGACAACCAAAACATGTTTATAATGTAATTTAATCAAACAAAAACATGCACAAATTGGCCACCATTAATAATTGCCTACTTTAAAAGCAGCCCTGTCACAGTCGTTGAATTTTCAAGTTAATGACATGTTTTAAATTAGCCGTTGTTAGCATTAGCATAGTAAATTGACTAGGGGATGGCATAGGTAACTGAAGTGTGTTTTGTGTATTGTTGGGGCATGACAAATGTGAGTTGTCACGTTCAGCAGGAAACAAAGACAAATTTTGGAACAACAATGCCACATGTACACCACTAATACACTAAGTATTTGGAGAAGCCAAAAACGTTGCTCATCTGCAACTGCCACCAAACCCTGTTACAGGGACTATTATTGTTAGTAAATATCTGTGAAATGGATTTCAGTTGCTACATTGTTGTGTTGTGGAAAGCAATACTGATCCATTGTTATTTCTTATTTAATTAGGCATGTTGAGCAATATTATTATTCATGTGTATTGTTTTACATCAGAACATCATAATTTATCATATTTTATGTGTGTACAACATAACAAGTGCCCAATGTGTTAAGTTGGTGGCATACAGGAATTAAATTATTAAAAACAGATCTTGTTATCAAGTAATACTTGCCATAATTGTTATGCTTTTTTCATAATTGTCTATGTAGAGTACAGTTAAATCAGACTTTTACAGGGGTTATGATTTGTGAATGATTTTCATTGAAAATCAAGTTCTCAGTGAAACTTTGCATCGATGTTAATAAGCATGACAAATGATACACATTCATGTGCACAAACACAACGCCAAGTTTGGCATGGGCCAACCTTAATATTTTGTATTTGCTTTTAATTGTAAGTTGTGGAACTAAAGTTCTCTATCATGACAGTAATATCCCATTTAGTAGTTATATCAATATAATGAACATTGTAAAAAATATAAATTAAAATAATGTAAACTTAATTATTAATGTATGAAAAACAATGAGGAATTGCATAGTTAGTGTTTTTATTAATACATTGTGGTTCAAAGAAATGGTAGTATGATACTGCTGCTGATATAATTATGAAAGTTTCAATTACCATTCGGTAATGCAGTGAGCCTCAGCAACTACAATTGTATGTAGTCTCTCCTGAAAAACCTCACCTGACATGATAGCCCTCCACTGTCCTGCAAACAATGCTTTGGGACTCGGTAGCATAACTGGAAAGTCCCCATTTCACCCTTTCCCTTGTCTCTGAAAGATCAAAATTGTCATATTCAGAAGATGCTATTAAAATAATATATCAGTATCTAGGCTGCTGACTGAAGTATTATGTCAATAAGCAGACAAAAACTATTGACACAGTAGTTGCTTTTGTCACCGGGCAAGTACAAATTCACTATGCAGCTGTCATGCATATACAGTGCGTGCACGTTTATAATACCATGTTAATATTTTTTATAATATATATTATAAACATGGCCAAGGCTGCATACAATTACACAAAATCAAATCAATTACGTTTCATTTGAATTACACTAGTCCTGTTTCAATTACAATTACATATGCGTTATATGGATCTCCCCACAAAAAGGCACATATGTATGCAAAAATGGCACACACCAATGAATGAAAAAAAAGGCACATTTGAGCATGGTATAATTAAGATTAATGTAACCTTTATTTCTACATTTCAGGAACAAATGTAAATCTGAACTGAAACAAATAAGAAAAAAAAAATTAAATTAGAATTGAAGTTGCAAAGTGAGGTGCATTCAGATGAGATACATTACAAAAAAACTGACAGTTAAGTTTCTTCAAATTGAATGCCCCAGAAGCCATAAAGAAGTGCTCATCTTTTCTCTGGTCAGCAAAATTGTGTACTAGTTGCAAGTTCAGGCCATTGTCCATTTGTGGGTGCGTTTTTGGACACTTCCACATTATATATATAATTTGCATGTAAATGCTTATTTCTTTTGCTGAAGTGCTCAAACATAGCTACTAATCATCGGTTAAAATTTAAGCAAATTCTGAGGCATCAACTTTTAAAATTTCCTGATAACTGGTCGATTTGACACGGATTGACCCATATATCAGTCAGCATGGGAAAATAACTGGTTATGTTTACATACAAGAAACAGAGTACAGAGAGGAAAAATTTGCTACTTTGGTTATTCGCGTTACATTTATGAGGGGGTACGTCTATCTTTGGCTGAGAGCTACATCAATACCATATTATATTAGTAACTGCAATACCAAATGGGTGTACCATGTAGGTACTAGGTAAGCTAATTAGGAAGTAATATAGGCGTATGCAGGTTTGATTTAATTGTATAAAATATAATCAATTTATTAAAATAATGCTTTACAAAAAAACAAGGGGATAAGAGCCCCAAATCACATTTATTTTCACATGTTTTCAGGTGCCTTTTTTATAAATAACTTGATTGCAATGCAAACATGAACCACGCGTGACATGAGAAATCTGCGTTAAGGTAATAGTCATGCTATATGTATGAAACTTAAATCAATACAATGGCTTACCCGTATCAATAGTGCTACCGCTCAGCTTCGGGTGAACTGCACCAAGTCCAAGGCCCATCGATCGTGAGTAGTCTTTCTTCCGATGACCAACTGTAATTAAAAGGCAACACCGTGACCATGTCAACGTGTGCCAGCCGATATTTCCGGGTAACATATAAAGTACACGAGGGAGAATTGTGCATATGAGGGTTTCTCCGTACCCTGTTGGAAGTATTCCCATCACATAACGTTCATCAGTAATGTTCTGGATGCAGGCAAACTGTTTTTTTTTCTCAGTGACAGTGCAAATTCTAAATTTAACGACTCTTGCTATGTCGATAGCACGTGCGACTCGTAGCGACTCCATTTGTATTTCTGTAGGCGTTACCGGATGAAGTGCCAGCAGCCAATCAGCGTCATCGTCGAGCTTAATTAGCTACTTATGTATGCGCCCAGAATCTGGGCGCATACATAATTTCCGTCACAATGAGAACCCCACTCTGTGTCCAGGCGGTGATGTGTGCGACAAACGGTGGCGCCACATCGCGGAGCCTGGATAATCGAGGCTACGATTATCCAGGCAACGTGGTGTGGCGCCACCGTTTGTCGCACACACGGCAGCTTCGAATCTGGTACCTAATGAAAATGTTATTGGAGGTTGTGGGGATAATTTTCATATACAAAAGGTAATTTATATTTAGAGTGCTCTAAAAGTTAGCCTAGCCACGATGCGTTCAATCACATTCACTCTCTTCCTCGGTAGCAGAATATGCATGCACGGCGTCGGAAAGATCGGAACACGCGCGGAAACTAGACCCGGCACTGAATGCCGGCTGCAGATGCATCACTGCACACTGGGTGTATGAAACCAACAAATGTGAACAGCTTGGCGGAGTTGCTCCACCTGATATCCGGAGAGCAACGGCAAGCAGAACAGAACAGACAAACGACCTCCACCATCAACTATACACCCACATATCCACGACCACAAGACGGTCAGTTGACAAAAGAGAGATCGAGTCGGCTATGTGAGAATCGACAAACCTGGACAAATCAACTTTAATTATATAAGCGTCACATTTGGCACACAACAAAAGTACGTGGGGAAAATAGCCGTTATTTTAAAAAGGCCTAAATCCATTATCATTTGTAACATAAATTAGCCGACTACAACACTTCATTGTATTTTCCACTGCCCGACGATTGACCAAAACTAAAACGGGGGACTCGTTTCACCTGTGTCGGTACATTGGCCTACCAGAGACAATAGCTGAAACATTTATTTTAGAAATGCTCTACCAGCCTGCCAACTGTCATGCTTGTATAATTAAAGTCAACATACCCAAATATTTTTTTCCATATTAACAGGACTATTAAGTATGCTTTTCTGATGGGAGCATCCCTCGTTTGGTACCCATCTCACGTTTTCATAGGCGTGAGATGAAATCTCTCGTGTTTCAGGCGTTGTCCAATTTTCTACAAAATGTCCGGATTTTTGCGGACTACCTCTCATAAAAATGTTTCTGCCGTTTTCATATTTATTTGTTGTTTTGGTTTATTGCTTCATAACCATTAGAAAAATCCTGCTGTCGATGAAGCGATTTTGCCATTTAAAATTTTGCATCGAGTACAAACTTCTCCTGGTCACGTCCAGCAGCCTACACTGTATGGCTGCATCATACCTGACGGAACTGGCGACTCGCTACCAGCCCACTCGCTCACCTACTGGAGGTCCTTCGCACCAGGCTCTGTACTAAATGCGACAGCTTTCTTACATACAGCACCGCGCCTCTGAGACTCTTCTTTTTAAACGTGAACATTTGTGCGCGTGCCACTTTTCCTAAACGACACGAACATTTTATTATTAACTTTTTACTATTATACTTTTAGCTTAACTAGTATTCTACACTTAACTAGTATTCTAGTGCTACAAAAATATAGGAACTGTCTAGATCTCCTACACAAACACAACTCGATGATGACTGTGTGTAATAGGCCACATATACAATGTGAGTAGAATATTGTCGAGTTAGGGGCATCTACCCCGAAATTGTAGACCTTTAGTGGATCAACCAAAATGGATTCGCACTCAAGCGAGCACTGCCAGCAATACCTATTCGAATAACCTGTTCTATGGCGACTACTTGCTGATTGGATTTCTCGTCACTAGGATCTTGCCCGGCTTGTCGGATCTCATTACTTAGTAGGTCAGGACTCAGGAAGCGATATATTTTCTTTGACAATGGATCGAGATAATGCGACACGTTCTCACTACGCGGCTTCATTAAATCTACCCGCTGTCTTCGCTCCGTCCAACTACAGTCCATCACAGAGCCTGGTGCGTCATCTATTATTTTATATGACCTTCGTTTCCAAGGTCACCTTCAATGTTCCTTCTATTCTCAGAACAATCTATTTCTGTGGGTCGTTTGTGGAAAACGTAATTACCAAATGCTGCACATTACTTCCGACACAGTTCTGGTTCTTTGTTTGATATCAGCAACAGTCCAGAAATTCCCACACATTTAACACAATTTAACAAAACTCCCACCTAAAATATGTAGTAACAATCGTCAGAAGGCTGGTGAACAAAGACGCCATTGGTTTATTGACAGTCCAAAATGTTTCATTTGTAAGTGCCCGGCCTCTGTCATAATTATTATTGGCAGTTGTTTAAAATTTTTTTTTAATTATAGGTTCAACCTGTGGTCTTTTTTTTCGCAAAGTCATGTTGTAGCATTGTGATAGATCACAATCAAATTATACATTTTAACATTGCGGTTCACTAAAACACATTTGGGCGGTCAGGATAATATAAGATCACAATCAAATTATATATTTTAACATTGCGGTTCACTAAAACACATTTGGGCGGTCAGGATAATATAAGATCACAATCAAATTATATATTTTAACATTGCGGTTCACTAAAAACACATTTGGGCGGTCAAGATGATATAGGGAATGCAATTTATACTAGATAACGATGATGTGACGATAACAATAAATATAATGCTGTCTTTGAACCGTTAAATTGCGGTCAGCAAACAGCTTGTTAACTTTATAACTATATTGATCCAATCTGCGTTGTATGTTTACTATAACTCATTCGTACCCTCTAGTAATTCTTTCCTTAAGCTTGAATAACTTACTTCTATCAATAGTTTCATCTTCATTCCAAATACTAAAATTTCAAATGAGTTTCTTCGTAATCTTTTGCTCTCTAATGTCATCCATCATCGTTTCACCAATGTTTTCTGTGTGCACCAACCACTCTTGCTGACTCGAATCGCCCATGTTCATGACTTGCGACTTGATTTGGAATTCAGAGAGATGATTCGAAACTTGACTTTTACTTTGTTTACATTATTGCTTGTGACTTGACTTGCCAGTTTGAAAACGAGGCCATGCTGTAGCGGGACAGCATCCGACTAAATTTCCCGCAGCTAAATAAAAATTCTCGCAAAAAAAAACCCTGGTGACTTGGGACTTGAATCGGGAAAAAACTAGCAAGTGCAATGAAAAGACACAGCGAGAGTTTCAGTCTGAAAATCAATGCAGCGAAGACAAATGTGATGGTTCTGAATGGAACAGATAGAAGAAATTACAGCCGGGCTGGCTACAGGGAGATGCATTACATGTGGTCTTGCTAACACGTGGAAAGACGATGACATAAGTATACGTTTGAAGAAGAGATTCGTGTGCTCCCTTGTCTGGAGAGTTGTTTAGTGTGGCAGTGAGTGGTGGACATTTAAGAAAGAAGACGAAAAACGAAAGTACACGCAATCGAGATGTGGGTATGGCGCGAAAGAATCTCTGTTACGTTTTATTAAGAGGAGAAAGCTGGCTAATCACGGTCATTGGAAAAGAAGACCAGGTTGTCTGATACTTACCAGCATAAATGGAACACTACTAGGAAGAAACCGAAGAGGCAGAACAAATAGGATGATTGACATCATCAAGCATTGGACAGATGGTGGACTCAAAGTGGTTAGATAGATTGCAAGGAGACGCCAACAGCCTAATCAAGGTTGTGACTACAGAGGAAGAAGAATACTTGATGCGCCAAAATGGCTGCCGTTGGATTCACTAATCACAGTCGCCGGAAGTAGCTTTTACAAAGAGGCTTATATAGTTGTATTCAGGGCGCACAGATGATTACTATCAAGGAGAACGAGCAACTCGTGACAACATTACCGTAGTAGGTGAATCTGAGAAAATCAGCAGTCAAAAATAAATAAAATATGCGCAATTCAGGGAATTCCAAAGACGATTATCTCGTCGCATGCCAGCTGTCATCATACACCAGTGGCTGTTGGTTCGATGAAAGTGGCAAGGTTGAGACACTAGTATAATCTTACAAAGCAACGGTCAGTCTCGTAAGTGGTCGTAATGAGCCGAAATGTTCCAATATCTCTGTGGTGTACGTACGCCAGGCTCCCTGTCAAAGAATGGGTGGGTTTTATTGAGTCTTATGGTGCTTTTGACATTATTATTAATGACTTACATCTAGATAAGGGTGTACGCCTACGGCTGTGCATATTATCTTATTTGGCTAGTTAACTGCATAGTTGTGTATCTTTTCGTGTCACTTCCTGTGTGTCTCCCATTTGGTGCCGAATGTCAAGACGTTCGCGAAAGCTCCTGATATTATAATTAGGTCGCGAAAAAAGCTCAATACTTTCTTAATATTATCGCTTAATAATTTTGCTTTTTTTATCATACTTTTAATAAATACAATGGACCTTAACGCACCCATCGTACATATCTGTGACCCACCTAAGTTGGAATTTGACGAATTGCTGCGTAATTATTCCTATGGGCATGACGGACCCGTGACGCACATTTCCCGGGGGTCGTGGGGTGCGTCACGCTATTAACGGGTGCATATATCGACAAGCAACTTCCGAAGCGCGTTATGTTTTAGAGTCCACCCCCGCTTCTAAATTACTTTACACTAATGTAGAATTCTTCTGCTCGATAATTTGGACACGAATTTAGTACGTTAACATGTGTTTAAACCCATGATTATGACCCTTCTCCGTAGCCACGCACCCGAAATTGACTGACGCACGTTCGCAGAAATAACTCGCAGTCCGTCGGTATAGCACCATTAGACGTTCAGGTTTCAATGTTGCCGCTTTGTTCATATGACGTCTGCATGACGACTGGCCAATCAACGCGCTGCGAGTCAGTTTGCGCGGACGTGGGCGCGGGAAGAAAGCAGCCTGTCGCTGGCCTGTCCTTATAAGTGGGTACTGTTCAGACGTGTGGTCACTGTGTCGGAGTCCGAGGATACATCACAACACTCGAGGGGTTTTCACATCTGACCAGCAAACTAGGTGGGTGTTTACGTCGAATATGACGTCACAATGAGTTTTGTTGTCGTATGCGGTGCTGCGATTTATGTTCAGTTTAAAGTTCCGCTTGGAAATGATATATTAAAATCAATTCTTTATTATGTGAAACACTTATACAATCAATTGTGGAACCACGTAGAGAGCAAAACTGATTGTGTAATTTCACCAAACGCCAAAAACTGAAATAAGAAGCACAATGGGTTGGAAAAGACAACGCTGGAAGGAATAGTGGTGTGGTAAATAAGCAGAGGAAAGCCACGACAAAGATGAGAAAAGTACATCAAAGATGTCTTCGGAACGGCGACAGCAGCTGGTAGAATAGTTGGAGAAAGTCATCGATTCCGGAAAAAGAATTGGGCAGCGACGTCCTGAACAGGACGTGCAAATTGAAGAAGAATATATGATTTATCGAACTCGCTAGAAGAACCACTCCTTGATATTGCCGACCCAGCTCTTCTTCTATGTGCATCTTCTTTGTCCTCCGTGCCTTGCTGAATTGCTTCGATCTCATAACATGACCAAACCATTACATTTTGCGTCTTCTAACCACAGTCAAAAGTGTTCCAATGGATTGTTCGACGAGGTCAAGGACTTCTTGGTTGGTGCTGTGGTAAGTAAATTGAATGCACAAGAGATGTGGTGATAGCAACGCCTGGATTTTTCAGTGGTGATAGTCTTTCGCACCCATATACTGGAATATTGACATTACCAACTAACTTAACCTGTATCATTGTAGAATTTGTTTTTGAAAAAGGGCGCATTAAGTGCTTAATTAAACAAGTTAAATAAAAAACATGATTAATGACGTTTCAGATGTCTCATATACTTGACATGCCATACATGCAAGTTATGACAAATAAATCGACACATGTTTATGTGTTATTTAGTTTACTAAACTTTATGGTAGATGGTTCTCACACAATAAAACATATAGCTGTAGGTTAAAGCCTTGAAGTCGAACCTCTCAACTAAACGTCACCAAGCGTCAGAGAAATGAGGCCCGATTATCAATAGGGTAAATTTGGATTGTATCGCGCAGATAGGCACGATACAACCCGAACTTTATTTGTTTAGAAAAAAACAATATATCCGACTCGACATATAATGGGCGGTAATTAAAGCGAAACAAAAGCCATGGTTTTGGGGCTATGCACCTAGAAGAGATAATAAAAACTAACCATGTGCAACTATAATAAAAATGTAATAAGATTTGGCATCCAAGCCAAAGGCCCAGATGGCAAGTGGACAAGGAAGCCATTGGCTTATCGAGAGTCCAACAATGTTCATCTACGAATCAAGAACATCACGTCAGTGGTTCACTCATAATGCGTTCTAAACGTGGGAGATTCCGGTCATTTCTCCGGTTGACTGAGGACTGCCATGTTAACCAGCTCGACCGATAAGTGCATTCGCAGTTCTATGAAAATCGGGTAACCTAGACTGATTGTGACGTATTGGGTGAGGCCAGCATACACATAACCAACGCAAAGTCTCAAACGAACGTGCTATTTTATCAGATTGAGGACCATTGTTTAGTAAACAAATGCCAACATATGTTGCATAAGTTGATTTTGGGGGCAAACAGCATGGCCATATCCCATTGTCAAGGAATAGGTGTATGCGAATACATTTTCATATGAAGAACGAATTTCGCTAAATTATGACACTCGTGAAGTAGGGTTATCGAACAGTATGGCGCAGCCCACGACATTAAGATGAAGTGTGTTCAGCAAGGTTTTTCTAGTAAACCACCGGCGTGATATTCTAAAT
Organism: Lamellibrachia columna; assembly: GCA_963662155.1. Lineage (NCBI taxonomy): Eukaryota > Metazoa > Annelida > Polychaeta > Sabellida > Siboglinidae > Lamellibrachia > Lamellibrachia columna. The sequence goes on along the minus strand of OY759271.1, from coordinate 15,926,330 downwards.
TGTAATTGCAAATGGTTACATCTTAATAACTCTTTTAGGAGCATAGGCCAAAAACCATGATTTTGTTTTCCCTTTCAACTACAACAATAATGTAGGGGTTGTGTCGCGCACAGCCGTGTTGTATAGCGCATTTTAAAGATAATCGATTCTCAAAGTTGCAAAATTAGATCGGGTTGAAACTTCAGCACGTTTTAGGTGTGGTCCATATAAATCGGTTTAAAAAAGAAAAATTAGGGTTAACGTAAGCGTCGAACCGTCGATGGCATTACGTTTCCTTAACTTCTAGTTGATAAAAGCTGTTGCTTGATGCAACACGTTTCCCTGTGTCCGATGCAGCAATACCGGGACGACCCTTTGAAATGTGTGCGTGATACAAAACGATCTATACGAATTAGTAAAACTATCAAAATACCCATCTCAAAGACGGGATATACACACCAAGCTACCTAGTCGATGTTATGTACAAGTGCTACGCGTGTTTTCTACTATAATTAAAATAAACCGCCAGATGGCGCTACGTGCTCTCAAACGGTTTACTTATAGCGAAGTATTCGCAGCGTGCTCGCGTGTTTCTGCGATTGTTGGAAGTTAACGTTTTACATAATATAAACCGTTCAGATCTTAAAAACCACCAAGAACCCTTGATATACGGGGTATTTCTAAAAAAAATAAAGGCGTTAACATTAACATACAAACATACGCTAGCTCGATTATAGTTAGATGGTCTGAAAATGGCAGATGTTATTAAATTTTGAGAAATGCAAATGTCTACTCGCAGGACACGGGAACTTGGATATAAATAATAAAATGGGAGATACTGTTCTATGTACTACCATAAAAGAAAAGGACTTAGGAGTTACAATAAGTGCAGATATGAAAGTTTCAGAGCAGTGCAGTTTTACAGGTTCAAATGGTAATCAAATTCGTGGGTTGATTAAGAGAAATATATCATATAAGAAAAAAGAATTAATTATACCTCTGTATAAAGCAATAGTTAGGCCTCATTTAGAATACTGTATGCAAGCTTGGAGACTATATCGTAAGACGGATATAGATACGCTTGAACGAATAAGTAGAGCAAAGCATATCAAAAATGTATGTCACCTTGCATTTAAGTTAAATGGAGAGGACATTAAAGAAGTGAAAAGTGTAAAATAGCTGGGTCATATGTGGTTAGATGACTACCCAAACAGTGTAGATTCCTGACTGTAAAGAAGTCATAACAAACCTTGTATATAAATTCATGTCACGTTTAGATCAAACTAGAAACACGCTGATAATTGCGGTACTTGGTACTGATATCAGATGGAAATCAAGGACAAGGAGACAATGGGTAAAGTCACTTTATATACATAATGGCCTTGTGTAATCACGTATGTTTTATGTTTCACCTGTGGTTTTACATTATTTTGTTAGCTGTCGTGTATGGACCTATATATGTATCATTATATGTGTATTTGTGTCTGAATTAAAGAATTGTATTGAACTGAATACAGAGGAGAGCAACTAAAATGATTCCAGAAATTATAGACCTTGGTAATGAAGAACACCCTAAAGAAAGTGGTTTAACAACCCTGGAGACAAGGAGGTTATGAGGAGATCAAATCGAAGTTTTTAGGAAATTGGATAGGTATGAAAATATTGATAGAAATATTTTTTTCTCACTTAGGAAAGAAACGAGAAAGAAAGAAAGAAAAAAGAAAGAAAGAAAAGAAAGAACTAGAGCACACGAGGTGTCCCAAGTGAAGGATCAGTATTGACTGGATATCAGAAAGTACGCATTCTCACAAAGGAAAATAAATCAATTGATCGAACAAATCATCTACAGATTGTGTAAATGTTAGCAACGTGAATATGTTTAAAAACAACATTGACAAATATCCCAGGAGGGCGGGTTACACGTAGATGAAAAATTGTTGGACTCTCGATAAGCCAATGGCTTCCTTGTCCACTTGCAATCTGGGCTTTTACCTTGGATAGCAATCGTGTTAACTCTTGTTAAAGTGAGTTTTATTTTTGCTTGCTTTTCTTGTCGCATGTAATAGAGCGATTCGAGTCGTGAAGGTCATGCGTGCCTGGCATTTAGTGAAACGGCTGTGTCTCAGCTGCACGGCATAGAAACAAAAAGATCATTAATTTCATCACATGTGAACATGGGAAATTTCCGGTCTACCTGATAACTTCGTTAACTCGAACTTCCGCATATCGAATATCCATCATAATTCCAATAAAAGAAAAGTGTTCGCAGTATGAATGTGCATGACGCAAATCACTTAGAAAAGTATGCGGGCTATCACCACTGCGATATTATCTCGTTGCTATCAGATTATTTGTCACTAAAGGTCAGTATAAAGCAAAGATTCATTAAATGTATTCATAAATCTATCGATCAGAAGTCAACTGTTATAAGTAGTGCCAAATTATCAATACAAAATCCATAGTTTAATTGTGTTGTTAATTACTGCGACATTCTCTATGCCTCCGGCACGTGTGGCAATGATCCTGCTACTGATATTGGCCGCACGTGGTAGGCAGTGATCCTGCTACTGATATTGGCCGCACATGGTAGGCAGTGATGAGTTAAAGTAACGAGTCAGCGAAGTCAATGTTTTAGCTAAAATTATGCAAATTGAGCTACATTTTTCAGGGAATAAACCGTATCGTCTGATGTATAGGTCACAGTGATAACTGTATGAAAATCAGTTCAGTAGTTTTCGAGATATTGCATTATATATAGATACTGACATTTTTGGGTTACATTTGTATAAATGTATAATGGTATACTTTGGGTTGTGTGAGCGGTCTCTTCCTCTCAACGGATTGCTCTGAAACGTTAACACAGCTGTCTTCTCATCAAACCTCACGTTTTTAGTATTTTTGTTGTATCATACACCACGGAGAAGAGACAGTGGACTTGTAATGTCTAAAGTTCTAAGTGGAGGTTCCTGTAGCTTCAGAATAATAGAGGAAGGTGGGGCATGTCCGCACACCACTGGCGTATTTAGGGGGATTGGGGCATTCCCTTTTAGCTGTTTTTTTATTTTGTCCATATATTGGCCTCCCCTTTGGGAGATTCTAGATACGTCATTGCCGCACACCAAATATATACCATGTCATAACTAGTGAACTGTTTTTGCCAGAAGGGTAAAATATCGCCTTGCTAATCTGTATATTTAGTAGTTTAGTGCATGTATTGATCACTGGTGTGCGGATATGCCCCAGGGTATTGTGCGTCCATGCCTCGTGTATATCAGGCCTTTGTTACAGAGCAGAATACGAATTGCAATGGTGAATTTCAGGCTGCAGAACACCACGTGTCTTGCTAGGTAATTGGGGTCAATTGCGTCCACAATGTCTGGTGAAATGCGAGATATTGGTCTGTCTCAACTAAAACGCACACGGAAAGCCATGCGACTAAGAAAACAAAAAGAACACAAAATAAAAACAACATTATCATTATACACTTCAGGATACATTGACCAATGTCACAATGTCATTGTCTTTAACACCTGCCACCGCACACCAATTTACGACAAACCTTCCACTGCCACACTCCCTCCATAATGTTACGTGGGTTAGCTGTTGAATATACCCATAGGCCTAAGGCGTATATCACATAATGACTAATACATCCGTACACAAACGGGCAAGCCAAATTAAATATAAATTATAATAACATCTACATCATGCCGCCACATTATGTCAGCGAAATTACTGCACTGGGGCATACCCGCACACGCCTAGGCGGATAGGCCCCAAACGACCGGGAGAAGATTGAAAATTGTCTCACACACGCGGTCTATAGCGGTGAACTTTATTTGCGCAACGACAAAAATAATAACACACATTCAAAAACTGCACAAGCACACCGATATGCATATGTTATTGTAGGTGTGAGCTACATGGCAAGATATGCATACAATTACATGAGATTCTGCGAAAACTGTTTTGTTTATAATTTCTTACCGACGCAAAGGAGTTCAATTCAAGGGTTCAACTGTTTGATGTATGAGTTAGATGCTACTGTAACTATTCGATGTATGAGTTAGATGCTACTGTAACTGTTCGATGTATGAGTTAGATGCTAGTGTAACTGTTCGATGTATGAGTTAGATGCTAGTGTAACTGTTCGATGTATGAGTTAGATGCTACTGTAACTGTTCGATGTATGAGTTAGATGCTAGTGTAACTGAGTTAGATGCTACTGTAACTGAGTTAGATGCTACTGTAACTGTTCTATGTCTTAAAACCAAATACTACGCGGTTTCGTCAATAGTGAGGTGTGCGAACATGCCTCAGTGTGCGAACATGCCTCAGTGTGCGAACATGCCCCACCTTCCCTTATACATAGGAACATATGAGTTGTATCCAAAGAGGAGTTGTTTATTATTAAAGGTGTGGCTCTAAATATTATGATTTTTATGGGATCAGTGACGCCTGTGTCACTTCCTGAATGGCCGCAGTGACCAGTAATTGATTCTAGTGTGTAGACATATAAATATCATATAGAATATAATTCTACCTGCAGTGAGAAAAATAATTACTAAATGTGATGTTGTCAATATATATATCCACCGTGTCCATGTTGTGAAAACAAAGCCACTTCCTGTGCCGTCGATACCAGAGGCGCTACAGCAAGTCCCCCGGTCCTGCGCACTGTGAAGCGCCACCCGAAGCAGACAGCTGTGGCTGGAACGAATCCCTCAAGTAACCATCGATCGGTTTGCACCGACGACAGACTCACGCTGTGATCAGATAGTGCACCGACGACAGACTCACGCTGTGATCAGATAGTGCACCGTCGTAGGACCCTCGAGGCTGGAAGATTGTTCGATTGGTCGTTACAGATAATTGACATTGTTACAGTTAGCGTCGAGTTATCAGTTGGAAAAATAACGAAATGACTGTATAAGACAGACTAAGACAGTATATTAACACAAAATGCTGTTTGCGGTATGAGTGACCAACTCCAGCGTGAAGAGTCTTCAATACAAAATGCCTAACAATGCGGTGATCAGAGTAATAGAGATTTGAACAAGGGAATGCTTATTAGTCGTCTTATGACCTTTCCCCAAATTCCCTGCGCACCAACCCGCTTCCGGCTTACTAACTATGCCTTCCGGAAATGTCCCGTGCGCCGACCCGTTTCCGATTGTCCGATAATGTGTTCCATACTTTTCTTACACATGTACTCATAAATTTTTCATTGTGTTAGTGTAGCTACTTTGGTGCATAGCGTCAGAGTCGCCTAACGATATATCGACAACCAATCACACTACTTAAACTATGAAATACGTGACGTAGTGTGTTCTTTTCGAGCAGCTCTGCACAAAGGGATGACCTGCACATAACACGATTGTCTTCGGCGCATTATGAGGAATACTGTTTTGAGAAACATGTTTATTTCTTTATCATCAGCTATAAAGATGTTTCGAAACGAATTTGGTCCCAAAAGATCTGGCCACGTCTGACGTCATCAGTTGCATTGCTAGGGACACGTGTTGAATGTGGAAATTAACAGGAATTAGAAATTAACGTTTTATCTGCTCCGTTGTTTAGAATCCTTCCACATTTGTGCTATGACGACGAAGCAACAAGTTACAGCACGTGGTCCACGTGCAGCACAGATCGTCCTAGCTAGCATATATGGTGACAAATCCACCTTAGCCTTTCGTCAAAGTACGCTTGTTCCACAAGATAAAATGCAATTAACGTACGTGATCAATCACTACACTACACGGTTCGATTCATAATTCACAGATCGGACTGCGATCTAACTACGTAGCCAAAAATAAATCGACGTACCTGGAACATTCAATAGTTACCTATTTCTGTACCTAGACCAATTTGGCCTAGACTTGAGGATATATTTCGGATTGATGCATTTCACATGGCTGAATAACCTCTCATTAGAATGGTCGGAGTTAAAACGACCGACATAATATGTCCGTAAAGCAATACACATTAAAGAAGATTCGACGTTCAGTTGTTCTTGTTGATCAGTTCTCGGTTGTCTATCCCCTACTTTATGCAGTGATCATATTTTCGGTTCGTATGTAGCTGGTGTGCACAGTATGGTGTGGTTTGGTCGAACTTCGTCATCAGTGTCTTACGCATTCCTACGAAGAGTTGAATTCTTGCCATTACGAAAAAGTCTGGAAAGACTTGTATTTGTATAACATCTAATGCAAAGAGAAACGGTTCTAAGCAAAACACTTATCGGACGTTTTGCAATAAGATCTTCTATAATACTTTGCTGTGAAAGAAATACAATTTTACCTAATATGATATATCAAACGTTTTGCTACAACAGTAATATATATGGATTGCACCGTAGACATACGTACCTACATTTTATATTGCTTCGTTCATGGTAAGACTAGTTTTATCAATCCGATTATATCCTGACAATTTTTGCGACGTGAATTTTCTTTCCATCTGCCAAAATGATTCAATGTTTCTTAATTGATCTGTCTTGCTATGCTCAGATATGAAGCCGCTCTTTCTGATTCTGCTACTATTGTCGATGGCCTGTGCAAACCAATCTCCCGGGACGATGACGGAACGGCGGTCAGACAAGGGCTTCCAAGTCGGCGCTGCGGATAGGTTTAGTCACGGCTTCGGCAAACGAACATCGCTGCCGATGCCAAACGGCGTAGCCAGGCTAACCAGGTAGGAGACTAAAGGTGATGTATTCAAGCAGTCAATCTGATTAAAATGTTGTCAGCATGCAAATTATATAATAATTTTTTTAAATAACAATTGATTTTAAGGTGATTTTGGGTGTGCAGCATAAAACAAAACGTTGGCAGTCTCCGGGAGGTGTCATTGATTACAAATAAAAAAATTAAATGGCGTCCGATTTGTCACAGAAAAAGACAAACACCCTTCTAATTACTATAATTTGATCATATAAGATACAGACCCCAATCATACTTAAGTTGGCAAAACATTTTCTAATTTTCATAAAATTAGTTGGCTGTCTAGTAACTGAAGGTTTTCCTCAGCAACGGATATAGAAAATGCACTTAGAGGAAATACAATGGATGCCACAAGGTTATACCGGTGCCATTGGACATATCCTACAATGATGTGGTTGCCTAACAACATGCCTATTATAATTATAAGTGTTTGCTGAGTCATAATGTCAATTAGCGACCATTGGAAATGTTTGCTGAGCCATCAAGGGCAATATGCAGAATCTGTGTTGAGTGTGGGGTCGTTACGTATACATTAAACATGTCATATTACAATAAATATAGTAAAACATAATTAGTCCGTTCTTAAAAAAAATTAATCATATAAATAGACATATGTTCTTTCTTTTGGAGGCAACAAGACAGACTTGGCACAGTTTCTGTCAAAGGAACTTAATGCGTGTGTTCCAGCAAACAAAACACGGCAACAAGACATACTTGGCACAGTTTCTGTCAAAGGAACTTAATGCGTGTGTTCCAGCAAACAAAACACTGGTTGTGTCTGGAGCATTCAAGGAAACAACATGTGTCAAGGCATCTGACCAATATTTTACACACCAACTACAACAAGGCAGACACACGTCCCGTGCTGCACTGTGTTCATATAAATGCAGAGTTAGTGGTAGTGACTGCACACAGATGTTCACACTCGGGACACAGATGTTCACACTCTTTTAGTTGCCCATTTACACAACGCACAAAGCTGTGTATTAAGACAGACACACACAACGCCATTTTGTGTTTGAGTTATTTAAGAGGTCAATGACCCATCTCACAAATTGTCAACATGGATTTTTTATTCAGCACACCCATATCACCCTAAAACCGTTTGTTGTTACATTTTACTAAAAACTGTCTATAGGGTTTCAGTTTACTGAAATTGGCACCGGCCTATATTAAATAATATTAGGTTTTCTTATATTATGATTTTTTGACGAAAAACATACCAATGGGGGCAGTGCATATTCTTTCCGTTACATTTCTCAGGGCGCCCCCTAAATTGTTGAGGAATAGCTTGCTTCTTGAAACTACGCGAGGTATGTTTACACTGGTACAACCTCACCCCCAATGCTTGTCACGGTCTGTCAACAACGTGATGATAATTAACCTGTTGGTGTGTTTCCAGTTCAGCCCTGTCAAGCAATGACTTGATGAGACTTGTGATGGACACCGAATCCCGTTTATTCTACACGCTTTTACGCAAGCAACAGTATGCAGCAACGGCAAACAGTACGTGTGACAATATTCGTTACTCGGAATGTCATGTCTTTGATCGCTAGACGGCGTCCGTGTATAAACGCAATGCATTGCGGGATCAATTGTTGACGGATGTAAAACTTGTACTTCAAATTAGAGTCCAAAAGAAAAAGATCAACAAAGAGTACAGCGAACTGACAAAAACGCTTACTAATATTAAACATAAATTACAACGCTAGCATCGGAACGCAAAAATCAGCTGATCTCTGACGTTTGCATAACTTCGAACGCGATTGAGCATGCTTTGGATAAGACACGCGATTGTTTCAGCGCACGGCAAAAGATACGCGTTGTACTTCCGTCGAAAATTTCACCCGATTTCACCTTTATATTAGTGTTATATTTATGCACCAGAAGCGCCACGGGTTATTCCGGGGAGCATATAGTGTTCCTTTTCTGATCGGTTATGTTGCCACGGAGTTTACTGTGTCGCACATCTACATAATATTCAACATAGGTGTATGTTATTGCTCTCGCCGTGTCAGACAGGAATTTGGAACGTGTGGTGCTACTGTCAGGTTTAACAAAATATAAAAAGTGTCATGAGCCACTATATACTGATTTATGATTTATTAAGATTTGTTTATTTATTATTATTTATTATGATTTATGGCATTATGCTATACGCAAAGCGTCGTAGCGTTACGGTGGGGGTAAGAGACCGCTGTAGAGATGGCATCATGTCACTTGACTTGTGTTCACCAAAACAGGTTGGGTTTATAAGCAATACTTAAAAACCGTAAAGCAATTCTGGTCAAATGCTCATTAAAGTCTATGAAGCCTTTTCTTTCCCATAATTTTTCCTGAACCGTTTGTTAGGACCTGAATGCAGTATTAACTCGTTAGTAGCCAACACGGCCAGTACGTTACAAAACCTATCTGAGCGGTTTCTGTTTTATTATTCCTGCAAACAGTTTACATTGATGCAAACATCTATACAACACATTCCTCGCCGTGAATGATGGTACGGCCTAGTTAGTTGCTACCGTAACTAAGACGACCTGACCAGTCCAATGTTCGTCCACGTTCGTAAACACTGAACACAAGCGGCTAGAAACTGGTCAGATTAGCAGATCATCAACGCTACATGCGAGCAACAAATGACGATTAGGTCCAAGCCTATTGGATTTATTGAATTGGCAAGGCGGACCAAATAGAAGCATTTAAGACATCAACACTTTTTGCATTGGGTTACTTTTTGTTTGTGTCCAACCCTCGCAGTGACACAGTGTGCAACATTGGGTTACTTTTTGTTTGTGTCCAACCCTCGCAGTGACACTGTGTGCAACATTGGGTTACTTTTTGTTTGTGTCCAACCCTCGCAGTGACGCAGTGTGCAACATTGGGTTACTTTTTGTTTGAGTTCAACCCTCGCAATTACGCAGTGTGCAATATTGCGTTACTTTTTGTTTGAGTCCAACCCTCGCAACGACGCAGTGTGCAACATTGGGTTACTTTTTATTTGAGTCCAATCCTCACAATGACACAGTGTGCAACATTGGGTTATTTTTTGTTTGAGTCCAACCCTCGCAATGACGCAGTGTGCAACATTGGGTTACTTTTTGTTTGTGTCCAACCCTCGCAATGACGCAGTGTGCAACATTGGGTTACTTTTTATTTGAGTCCAACCCTCGCAATGACGCAGTGTGCAACATTGGGTTACTTCTAGTAATCTCCACGCCTACATTTTCCACAAAGTACGAGACGTGAGATGCTGTTCAGAAGAAGCTGTCTCGTCACCATGTAAGAATGTAATTTCCCTCTCAAGCTACAACGAAGATATCACCCAAACAATTTAATATTCAAATAAACATCCCACTTTCTATTTTTCTCTCTCCAACCTGAGTGGGTTGGACACTATTTTCGGCTTCCAATTATCTCCCGGGATGTTTCCTTCCCAAGTATAACTTCATTGAAAATCTGTGAATCCTACATGGCCATAATCCCGTTAGCTGGTTGAATAGACACGAGATAAATGAAGCCAAAGATCGAGCATATCAAATTTACCCAACGGCGCGCCACGGTGACGGAAGAACGCATCTCGCGCTGTGATCTCTTCAACAGCTTCGACCTCCGCTGTCCGGTCCGGCACAGCGCGGTTAGACGCGCTCGTTACAGATGCATTTATCAGATTGTCCCGTGATTTCCCTCGTCGACGCCGGAAATAGAGTTTTGGCAGCTCGTCGAGGGCGGTCCCTTGGTCACACAGCTCCAACATTGCAGGAGATACGACCCATGTAAAACATTGGGACACATGACCATTGTAGGCCCTACTTCCAGAGTTTATGCGCCTAGACACATTTTTTGAAGAAGGACATATTGGAAATCATTGCCATTGGTCACAGTTTTAAATTCGTAGTGGCCTTTAGGCAGCATATGAACGTGTTGTGAACGAAACGCTATGTCGATAAAACATTCTTATTTGTTAATAATGACATGTAGTGTTTCTCGTGTTGATTTTCCCGAAAATTATGTTTTATAAGTTGACGAGATGTCAGAGACATAACAAACTGTGTTGTGCAATTTTGCTAAAAAAAAACCGTTTCGTTAGTTTGCACAATGATCGAACAAAACTTCAAAACGTAAAACACGCCACTATTTCTGCTATTGTTCTCTCGACGAATAGAGAGGTAGTGGATCGTGGTGTGCGAAAATAACGCCAGGCTTATAATACGACAAGCAGTTATAATAGCCATACCATGATTATTGCACGATGGTTATTCAAACATATTATCTTACTCTTAGTGGCAACATAGGTTATTTATTCCAATATTCTTGTTCGGTGTGATGCAAACATAATGGATATACATTATTTTAAGGCGAGTGTGTGCAAGAAATATTAGGATTTGTAATTTAAAAATGGGTGCTCTAATTAACTGTTACGTGACATAATCGGATTCCAGTTATTTCCGTTACACTCATACTTAAAGACTAGAAAGAAAACAATGATATTAAAATTAACATAATGTTGTACAACAATAATTTTATTAAAATGGCAACTATAGCAGTTGAATTATACAATTGGCACAGTAAAACAAACAATGATAATAAATTAATTAAGACAAAAAGTATGACCTAAATATAGCAAAAAATTAAAAGGTGCATGAACATCATGTTTAAAGTTATGTTCGTAATAAACAAGGTAAATATGAACGACATAATTATAAATTAAAACAGGCAATACTATAGTAAAATAAATTATATGGCCTACTACTATTACGTAAAAACGAACTAATTTATAAATGAGATCATAACTACTGCCAGTGTCTTAACGCATATGGTATAAAAGAGTTCTGAAATCTTGCAGTTCTGCAACGCGGCATACAGTGTCCTAGTGTTTCGAGTGGTGTGCGGAGTTTCCCGGATGATGGTATAATTCATGTGTAGGTTGTGGCGTGCTTGTGAATAGGGTTCTGCGTAACTTCTCCCTCCGGTCTGACAGCGTTGGTAGATTGGCTGCGGTGATGGCTTCGGTGTATGACTAACATTTCGAATAGACTAGGACTCAAAGCACGAATATTTATATTGTTTCGTGCAGCATGTAAACTAGGACCTATAAACACCATAATATCATTGGTGTGGCGTTTCTGACGTTGAATAACCTTGCTTTCCCAGGAAAAGACGCATCGAGAAGGAAGAGCATCGCGTTATGGAGACACTTCTAGGAGGTCGACAACTGGACAGGAGATGGATGGACTGTAATATGAGGGCAAGGGGTGACCTTACAACTACACTCAACCACGGGACAGACACACGAGCGGGCGAATACGTTCATTACGAATTTTCCAACTACATGATGAACTTTAAATATGCCGACTGTAAAAACAAAGTAATATTTTGTTGCAGCCAGCACATACCCGGGAGATTCGACAGGGTGGGTTGCAAAATGTCGGATGAGAACATCGCTCGATCCAAGTGTTATTTTGAGTAAAGGATGTGCAATTTCTGTAGATTACAGTTCAGTTGATTTCTTACATACTATGGACCGCATTCTTTTGCTGGTTATTCTCAGGAAAGAAAACATAATTACCAAACCAAGTTTGTGAACTGTTGGTGCTTGACGACAAACACTTATTATTTTCAGCATGAACAATTTGGCCTTCTCGACCTTTAGGTCATACAACGAATGGTCTCTAGTGGATCGTTCATATGCCAGCGTGCAAAACGTGTATATCGTAAGCAGATATATGTTGCATTTCTCATTTCCCCGAAATGAAAATTATAAACCTGCACAGATTCATAATGTTTGCAAATACTTCGGTACACCAGGAGACGCACAAAACGGGCATTTTCCCATCCACGTAGACCTGCTGACTTAGCTTGATGTCACTCTTCCGTCAACGTATTTTTGTTTAAGAAAGATATGTTGGACATTCGAAGACATTAATTGATCAGTGATACCAAAGAATGGAATGAGATTAATTGTATCAAGAGTGTGACACGTTCACAGAACTGAGCAGAAGATAAATCTGAGGCTGCCAACGGTCGGGAGAACAGGGAACGACTAAGGGAAATAGGTACTTAGGTAGAACCCAGTTGATTAATTCTTCTTGTAAAGGTTAATAAAATAACAATATAAATTGGATACAAGTATTCAATGTCACAAAGGACGATAAATACGTCAATATGTTTAAAATAGAATTTACAGACAAATGTCAAGGACTGACCACATACAGATAACACAATTGTTGGACTCTCGCTAAGTCAATGACTTTCTTGTCCACTTGCAATCTAGAATTCCTTGCTAAATCTTGTGAATCTAGAAACGGCCGGTATAAAGAGTTTGTGTTAGCGATACAATTTGCGGCTATACTTAACATACATGTTAAGTGATCTTTACGCATAACAATAACTGTATTCCACGTGAGTGTCACATAGGATAAGTATTAAATGCTTTACTCGTTCCTGCAATTACTTCAACAATATTGCCATCCAAGACAAAGGTCCAGATGGCAAGTGGACATTGGCTTATCGAGAGTCCAAATGTTTTTCATTTATGTATAACCCGCCCTCCTGAGATATGTGTCAACCTTGTTTTTAAACAACACGCTGCTAGCAGTTACACAATTTGTAGATAATTTGTTCCATTCATTTATTGTCCTCTGTGAGAAAGAGTACTTCTTGATATCCAATCTACACTGATCCTTTAGTAATGTTACCTCATGTCCTCCAGTTCTACTATCTTTTATGGGTGAGACAAAATGTCTATCAATATTTTCATACCCATTCAATATCTTTAGTTGAACATTCCTTGCGTTACCTCTCTGCTCTCACGTGGCTTGGCGACGAATATTAGCATTAGTTGCTGTCTACATAGACAATTCCCTAACTGTCTTATATCTATCTACATGGCATTAGCCTCTCTCCCAACTATGACGCTGGCTCCCAGTAGAGAGCTTTGAGGATCCTATTAACGGCCAACAACACACAGTTCATCGCCGACCCTACCGACGAACCGCAGGGCTTGATCTATGTCGAGGGGATTTGTGATCATGCCACCACATCAGAACATCACAGGAGCGATGTGAATAAAAGTGCTTCAAACGGTTGGGGATATGGTGCCAGCACAGGGATGCGACTACGGTCATCAATCTCAACGATGGAGCACATCATATAAGACTGTCCCTGCCGATCGTGTCCGGTAAGTCTGACAGACCCCCGCTAGTTCACTGGATTGGAGATTAAGTCTGGGCATTAATTTAATAAATTTACACCTGAATATGGCTCAGATGTCATCAGACACAGGAAACTCAAGTAGTTTGGGCACGTTTGCCGTATGCAAAGATATAACATCCAGTGGAGGATTAAGACATTCGTGGGCCCTAGGCACCCGGCACTTTCGTGGGCCCCAAGTAAACCCACCACAAGATTTTCAAGTTAGCATTTCACTTTTTATATTTACATAGCATACTGTACATGAATGAATCGTCAATAAAGCTGATACACGAACAGTTCTTTTAAAAGTCAACCATTGCAAGTTACCGATCGCAGATATTGTCGTGGTGTACGGTAGGCTGGTAGCGATTGTCGAAGTCGACTATCACCATCTCACACCTAAGGCTTAGCGATGCGTAGTCTACAGTTTTACCTTGCGTATTTTCTTGATGGCAAACGAGCTAATAATGTCATCAACCGAGAGTGAACGCATCATTTCCGACTCTATGGCTAAAAGTGACAGTGCCGACAAGCGCGATTGACCCATCGTGGAACGCTGGTAGTCTTTGATACGTTTCAGTATCAAGAAAGATCGCTCGCCTTCGCAGCTTGAGCCGAAAATTTACAGATATATCCGTAACGCAATGTGAACGTTAGGGACACTGGTAATCAGCTTATTTTCATGAAGAAAGGTTATCATCTCTACACCTGTCTTGAAGTCTCCATATTTTGTGAAGAGACGGAATTCCTTCTCAAAATCAGGCTCAATATCATTATCGTAATACCGAGTGAGCTCTCCGCACTTCGAGGTGATATCGCTGTCGGCGAGAGATCGAATCTCGGTCAACACCCCGACACGTTCATAGACATTCGTGTAGGCGGCCTTCCGTTTCTTGAGTTCGGAGAGTAATCTGTCAGTGATGAAGTTCTCTCGACAGTCGTTCACTTTTACCTCTTCTGGTGTTTCGTCGTCGAACAACTTTCTCTTCTTTGCTCGCCTGTTTTCATCGTCGTAATCAAGTCCTGGTGCAACGGACTTTGCTTCATTCTCGAATCGATCGAACCTTTCTGAGTCACGCAAAGAATGGATGTGTTCCCGCAAGACACGGTAATGCATAACCACTATTTAAGAAGGGATCGAAGAACAAGCCAGAAAATTACAGACTAGTGAGTTTAACATCAGTTGTATGTAAATTACTCGAAATATTAATTAGAGACCACATGGTGGAATTCCTTGTAAAACATAATTTAATAAATACATCTCAACATCGGTTCCTAAAAGCAAGGTCATGTCTAACCAATCTCTTATGTTTTTTTGAAGAAATTACAAAGTGGGTAGATGACGGGTCATCAGTGGATGTTGTCTACTTAGATTTTCAGAAATCTTTCGATACAGTGCCACACCAAAGATTGTTACTTAAACTAAAAGCCCATGGTATAGGTAATAACGTAATCAACTGGATAGAAAAGTGGCTTACACACAGAAGACAGAGAGTAATAGTAGATGGTGAGATTTCAAATTGGAAATCGGTTTTGAGTGGGATCAATATTAGGCCCTATACTGTTTTTAACATATATAAATGATTTAGAAGATGACATATCTAGCAAAGTACTCAAATTTGCAGATGACACAAAAGTATTCAGAAAGGTTACAAATGATACAGATAAACACAGTTTACAGGATGATCTAGATAAATGGAGGCCGTATCGTAAAAAGAACATAGCAAGCTAGATTGAATACAACGAAAAGCAACTAAAATGATTCCAGAATTGATAGACCTTAGTTACGAAAGTCGCTTATTACAATGTGGTTTAACAACACTAGAGACCAGGAGACTAAGAGGAGACCAAATAGAAGTGTTTAAAATAGTGAACGGTTAGGAGGATGTTGATAGGAATATGTTCTTCAAACTTAAAGAAGGCAGTAGAACCAGAGGACACAAAGCAGCATTAGTTAAGGAGCAGTGTAGGCTGGGTGATAAATGAATGGAACAAACTGCCAAATTATTGTGTTAATGCTAGTAGTGTGAATATGTTTAAAATTAGAATTGACAGATATTTGATAAGGGCGGGCTACACATAGATGAGGAAATTGTTGGACTCTCGATAAGCCAATGGCTTCCTTGTCCACTTGCCATCTGGAACTTGTTGTTTGGGATGGTAATCTTGTTAAATCACTGAACCAATCTCAATTCCTGGAGCTTGCAATGCCTTGTTAACTCGGTTCAATGTGTCCAGGATGTTGTTCCACACAATGAACATAAGAACGATGTTCAGATAGCTCAGTTTGCTCACCAAAGACTTTGCCTCGAGCACGACGAGTGGAGGTTGGGCAGAAGTTCTAGCTATCGCGTCAACATAATTTTGTATTACTTTAATAATTTGGTGCCAGCGCCTTCACGGCATCTGCTCAAGCAGACCATCGTGTTTCTGATAAGCTATTTACCACTGGAGACTGTTTCTGTCGGTTCTCTAACAGTTTCGACCACCGCTGTGGCGAGGCTGACAAGAATGTGTAAAATCGCTGAACGATGCCGAAAAACCTGACCGCATCAGTGCAGGATTCGGCCGCTGCGGTCCCAACTAAATTTAGGCTATGCGCTGCGCATTGTACCCATTCACCAAGAGGGTTCACCTGGTGAAATCGTGCCTGGACTCCAGAGTAAGTTCCAGACATATTGCTCGCATTGTCATAGGTTTGTCCACGGCAATCCTCTAGCTTTATTCCGCATTCGTCTAAGAAAGACTCGAGTGTTTCGAACAAGTATTTCCCCTCGTGTTTCTCACTGTCTATGAAGGCCAGGATGCGTTCCACTTGTTGTCCGTCAATCCGAACGTATCGTATGACGATGCTCAGTTAATCGATATGTGCTATATCAGGTGTGGAATCTATGTTGATAGAGTAGTACTTCGCCTTCTTTATTTCAGCAATTATTTTCGCTTTCACCCTGTCCGATAAGAGCTTGATGAATTCTTCACAGATTGTTGAAGAGAGATATGATACTTGACCTCTACCTTTATTCCCATATCGGCGAATATGTTCGGCCAGAAAAGGGTCGAACTGTGAGAGCAACTCTAACAAGCCTAAGTAGTTACTATTGTCCTTCTGCCCAAACAACTCGGTGTGGCATCGGAACGGGTGTCTTCTCTCTCTGCTAAGAAGGTAACAACTGCAAGGATGCGCTTGAGGAGTTCGATCCAGTATTGCTGCTCATTCACCAGCTGCTTTGCGATCACAGAATCAACGTGGTGCGCTTTGGCATTTTCGAACCCCTTCTTTACAGCTACTAAGTGACTTTCGCTACGCTCATGTGTCGTGATTATGTGCGCATTTTTCCAGTAATTGAAACCATTCAGAGAACAGCTATCACTTCCGCTCCTGAATAGCTTACATACATAACAATCAACATTTCCAGTTGATGGAGAATACACCAACCAGTCCAGCTCGAACAAAGAATTTCCGGTGTACGATGGTTCTGTGATGGTGGGTTTCTTGTAAAATGGTCTATCAATTCCTGAGTAATTTTCCAAGCTGCCGGGTTGTCACTGTAAGTCTTCCGGAGGTCTGTCAGTTGACAGCCTTCTAGTGGTTCCTCACGTCCGCAGACTGTAGTAGGAGGGTCATCATCTTCTGCAGAAGCTATGGAATCGTTATCAGAACTGCAAGAAGGTGTCAACGATTCTGTCACTTCAGCCACCGGATCTTGAATATCGTCACGAGCAGATACAGATGTAGACGTACCATCTTCTTCATGTCCGGATTAACTGGGATGATCATTGTCTCTCGGCTTCAAAAATCCCAGCAAGGATCCCTGGTTGCGTTTGGCTTCTTCGTTTTGTTTTTTGCTTTTTCTGACGTTTCGAATGACCACTTTGGTATTTACGGATATATGCGTCACCACCTGTGTGACCTGGCATCAGTAGGCCCTACTGCGAACCTAAAAAAAGGTTGAGGCGTTTTAGACACTGATTTCACACGGGTGTATCCAGCCATTATTAAAACACAAATACACATAATTTAAATCGTGATTTACTCAGTCAATCCTATTTTGGGTTTGTTTATATTTTAACCACCTCATCATCCAAAGACTAAAAGTATGCTAATTTATTGTAATTATTTTGTAACTTCATCATTTATATATTACTACAGTAGATGTGTATAATCTTACTTTTCAAATGTTGCTAACCTACTTAATCTAACATATAAGTTGTACGCTTACTGGGTGAATAACAAAAAACTTAATTATTATATTCTATAAAATGCTGCCGTATCACAGAGCCAGAGGACATTAATTCCGTACACACCTCGTCACCGGCGAAAGTGTGAGCAACCGATATTACAAAAAGCCAAATCCTACAGGCAAGAATACTTTGCTGACCTCTTTCTTTGTTCCTGTAATAAAACATGCAACAACAAACGTATTGATGTAAAAAAAACTTACACTATTACCCGACCACAACTTGTTCACATCACTGTTTCGTGTGCGTTCGCACTTCGCGGTTGCCATTTCGGAAAGCACTGCTGAAAACAGGGAGCGGCCATAACTTTTCAGAAGGGGAACCAAGGGATGAAGGGAGGATTCAGTTTTTAGTGCACAGGATTTGGGGGTGAGTTGGATTTCAAATCCAGCCAATATGTCCCCCTCACTCGCTCCACGATAAATAATAATCACCCTTTAATAACACCTCTATAATGTCTGTAAAACATTAAAACATGTAAGGCCTACATCAGGATATGCCAAAACATAGCTGGTTTTCGGGAACATTCAGTCTACAAAAATATGATCGGCTATTTTTGTGGGCCCCGCCTTGCCTTGGGCTTGGTTTGCCTTCGTGGGCCCTGGCCTAGGCACGTGCCTATAGTGCCTATTGGTTGATCCGCCAATGATAACATCGTTTGGCAAGCTTACAAACAAGACTTCAAAGGACATCGGAATAGAGGAAGGCCACTGAAGAGGTGGAATGACTAGACCAGGATTGATACGGGGCTCCCGCTGTTGACAGCAGAGCCAGAGCGGCCTGCTATAAAATGAACGAAGGTTTGCAACTTCCCGAAGGACAGCGAGAGGTCTATGTGGCCTATGCATTTAAATGAAGTAAGGCATACGTTTGATAATATTATCATAAAATGTATATAATTATTGCTGTCAACTGACCAAAGCTATACAAAAGATGGTCATTAGCCGAGGACGTAACTGTTCGACAAGAGTTGTACAAAATGGTCCACACGAACGCACCCACGTACAAAAACCTCAAATATCTACCCATAATTAAATTAAAAACGCGAACAAACCATAATTGTTCCCACATGCTAAACTGGTGGTAGATCAAGTTTTGTTATATTGTGCTATCAAAAGTTTGAGAAAAGTTGATAGAAAACGTCGAAGAGAAACGGGCAGCGAAAGACACACTAAAGTCGCGTGGTGGTGAAAAGTCTGTACGCTGAAGATCTCGGCAACAGGAACCCATAGAAATGAAAGTTGGTGGAACGGGGCTGACTAATTCCTCTTCATATTAATGCTATAAGGACATTATTTGTTAAGTACATTCGGGGGTAACATAAAGACACCAAACACACTTCTGCATATATATCAACATGCAAAATATTTAATAATACCCCAATTACATGTGACAAAAAGTTACGATAAAAACCAGAATTGTAAAGTTAGTACGGCTGAATTAACTACAATCAGATCTGTACGACCTGCTGACGAAAAAAATCGCGTTGGTACCCAACGTACCTAACCCATAACAACAATTAGGTGTCAAAATAAATTCACAAAATAAATGACATATAAACCGTTGCCATGAAGGGACAATCAGGAACCAGGAGCCATGCATGTTGACGTGCATTTTTTTCTGTTATAGTAAAAAGTGTTAACAATTAAAGTAAATGTAGAGAGTAATTTTTCTAAAAGATAGTTTAAAAGTACCTTTCCAAGAATCGATGATAACCAGGAAAACTAAAAGTAGTTCTGTCCAGTTAAATCTGCCAATTATACACAGGTTATTCCATAACCTGTGAACAAGCATTTTGGCCGTTCATACAAAATATAATGACACCATTTTAAACTTGATCTTGGATAATTTAATGTATATATTAATATTTTTTAAATACATGTTTAAAATAGTGTGCATTAGTATCTAAGCTATATTTCACAATAAACTATAAATCTGTCACCTTAAATTCCCCATGACAAGTCATGATTCCTTTTACTATGAATAAATTACAAATAATTAATAAGTTTCTTAAAAAGCATGCATTTGTTTCATGCTTTACAGCGGTTAAATTATTATTTCATTTTATACACAGACAACTTTAAACAACATAATGTTATTCCAAGATCATTTAAGAAGCAGTTCATCAGAAAATGCTACCCCAAGACTAGGTATACAGGTTACAGGCAATAAAATATACTGATCAACCTTTTACTCACTGAAAAGTAGCAATTTAATGTTTACTTCTTACAATCAGAAAATAAAACATGCATTTTTGGTGCACCTTGTGTTCATAGTATACAATTTGACAGGAACGTTCATAATCCAGAGAATAAAACTATGGCATAAAATAATTTACAATAATTTACGCTTATCACATATCATTTCTATATATAATTAATAGTTATAACAACACATCGAAGGCACAACCCACAGAAACAAAATCACAGACTAAATGTCAGTCATGTCTTGTCATTGGGATGGACAACACAATAAACATATCACAGGCCATACAATTCTGTGTTATCATAAGTGTAGCAAGCATTCATTTAACGGAAAAATGATCACAGCTGGGCTGATAACACAACAACATTAGCCTTTCGCTATATAGATTCCTGATGTAAGGAACAACCTTGAAATCCCCCTTCTGCCCTGCAATGTTGGCCACCCCCCCATGGATACAAAGAATATCAGATATATGAGACAATCTGTCCCAACATGTTTCACATAGCATGTTCCCTGTACTTAAAACTTTACATAATTCTCAGAAGACAGCTAAAATTTTGCTTCGTTTCCAAGTAACTGGGAACAAAATTAATGCTTCATGGAAATCGATACTGCAGATCAAATCCACACTGTTGAATTTTATTAGTAGGCAAACTAAAAATTGGCCCCATTTGTAAGTTCAACAGGAGAAGTTAATCATGGCAAAAAATATATAATAGTTTAACCTCCTCGAAAATTCCCATCTTGTTAAAAGGATGAACAAGATGAGAGATGGCAGAATATAAGAGATCAATCACGAAAAGAAGAACTGGGAAAAGAATGACACAGAAATGCAGAAACTGAGAACAACAACACAACAAATAGACACAAGATCAAGTTGAAGCCAGGCCACAACAATGCCTAACACAAATTTTCAAACACTACTCAATTCATTTAGCCCATTGTAAGAATAGACTTTTCATTAGATTGGGTAACTTGCGAAAGTGTGACTAACCTTATGCCATAGTATTGCCATTTTTCACTGATTTTTTACAGGATGCGGTCAAAAATAATTTACTGTTTTGTCCGATGATTTCACCAAAACTAAATAAAAAATCTGTACAAACAAGCTAGCATGTTATAGTGGATACTAGACAGGAGTTTGAAATTAACCGAGTGAAACAATTTATTTGAGGTGGGAACTTTGATGCAAAAACTTTCTAGAATGTCGTCAATGTTCAGCAAAAATTAAAAACTTCATCTTGACACTGATTTTATGCATTTAAGCATCCATATTACAAGTTGTTCTTCAACAATATATGGCCACCCAATTTCTCAATGATTTAAAGATGACTTTGTCAATATCTTGGTGAGTTTACAAACACAGTAACAGATAGAAAAATCACATAGGGAAACTAACATCTTATGCAGTTCCTGAGATTTATTTTAATTTACCGAAGATGATAAATAAAAAAAACCCACTCAGTATAAACAGAGATGGTGCAATTATATAATTGTGCTTCAGTGTAGTCATGATGTGTTGGTGTAGCCTTAATTTGACTATTAATCTTTGATTCTGTCTTTTTTTCGTGATATCCTACAAACAACATATGTTTACATGACTAATTAAACCTTTTTGTAGCCCCCATCACAGCCTGCTGGCTGCACTAACTGAATATATGGTGGTATTCTTACCTCAACTATGGAATTGCACCAGTTAGATTACTTGTCATGGTATACAGATAATTGATATTCAGTAGAAATTTCGATTCTGACATGATTATCTTATCTACATATAACAAATCATGTCATATTACAAAGTCACATTCCTGATTTTCCTTATGGCATGCAGCCATGTGGAACCTCGACGGTGGTCATGCGGAACCTTGAAGGTGGCCATGAGGAACATGTAAGATGGCCATGTGGAACCCCAAGAAAGAGCTCATTTGACTTCAGAGTTTTTCTTGATTCCGATTATAATGAGTTTTCCATCGCTGAGTCCTGCCAAGATGTGGCTGTTGCTGTTGGTAACAGTCACGCAAGTAATTGGTATGTGAAGTGTGACAGTGGATAATGTCTTCAGGCTGTAACACAAAGAACACGACAAACTGTCAAACACGTATCCCGCAGACATCAAAAGTAAAACAGTTTCTGGAATGCTTTGGTTTTTATCAGTTAAACAAATGTTGTAGTAAATTAACATGTAATACAAGAATGAATAATGAACAAAATTAATATTTTTGCGTGAACTGTATCTTACTAATAATAGATATTTTATTATAACAAATAACGGTTGTCTGATAATTTTACACCACATTTATACCATATAAATTGTAATATTCATAGGCATAAACCATGGACCCAGTTATATACAGTGGATACCTCAATACAACTGTGGTAGGCCCATGGCTGTCCATCACACACAGATTTACTATAAAAAATTTTGGAGAGTCATATCCATCTAGATTCAATAAATTAATAAGTTTTATTATATTGTTACTAAATAAACAAATTTGGAAAGTCATAGTCATCTAGATATATTGGTTTGATTATACTGCATTATAATTTAATAAACACACTTGGAAAATTTTGTCTACATCTGAGTAGAACCTCCCTCACCCAAAGAGCTCCTTCACAACGAGGGTGCCGTGCGAACTGCCAAACACCAGGTGGCCGTCTGTAATGAGCATGTGTGACAGCGGATGTAGCAGCGTCTCTGAGGCGAGGTGTTTGCCGTTGACAGAGTACAGATGCAGATCTAGTTTCTTCTGTCAGTCAAAGAAGACAAAGTGAGTGAGTGAGTGATCAGTGCATAATGGCCAATTAAACAACACATTCACTAAACCAGCAACAAACAAACGTGCATATTATACTACTCCTATACACTTTGCACCTTGGGTGCCAAACTTTCAGGGGTTCATCTATGACCCCAGAAAGGGTCCTAACACTTTTAGTTTTTCTAAATTCCCTGTGAGTTAGGATCAGACCCCATCAGGACCACTACTTGGAAGAGAGCATAGGGAGGGATTTTGAACTGGATATCCGGTTATTTAAACCGGTATAGTATAGTCGCGTAAATGCCTGGGTTCACATTAGTGATAATTTAATAACAATAGG
The DNA here is from genome assembly GCA_963662155.1 of Lamellibrachia columna. NCBI lineage: Eukaryota > Metazoa > Annelida > Polychaeta > Sabellida > Siboglinidae > Lamellibrachia > Lamellibrachia columna. The sequence continues at coordinate 15,902,901 of OY759271.1, read as the reverse complement.
AATTTATATAGTGCCTGCATCCACTTAAAATAAAATGCTCTCTGGTGCTTTACATAAATTATTCATATAAATTTAGTTAAAAAGTAAACAGTAAAAAGTTAAAATGATTAAAACAAGTTAATAAATCTATACAAAGAAAATTATAAAACATACATCTGCTAAGACACAACAAAGTTCATTAATAAACAGGGAAGTGACACATTCCCCCTCGTATGCTAATTTAAAAAGATGTTAAGTTATCATTCATCTGAAGTAATTTTACTTATCGTAAATTTTTATTTAAGTCATTTTTGTTTGCAAGCATTTGACATGTTGGTGTCAGTTTACTGTCTGTGGGTTATTGATCTGGTGGGTTATTGATCTGGTGAGTTATCAGAAACCTAGAATGTTAGATCGGGTGTAATAAGGAGTCATATCAACAATGACACCTGCGTTAGGAGCCTGCATGACATCACATATCAAGAAACCTGATTTCATAATCTAGCTGTGTTGGAAATTAGGTACTGATAAGATATCAAGACACTGAAGATTTGTAAGTAATGAAGTGCAGTAGATATGAATTACCCATTCCTTTGGGGACATGTTTCCCAGATACTGGGTATTGCAGCAGCTATGACCCACATATGCAATTACCAGTAAACAATAACTTCGGATTTTTTTGCAGCTGGGCATTAATAACTCTCAACCTCTATCTAAAAAATGGTGACATGTGTGTTAAAAACGGATGATGCCTGTTAAATTGGTGACGTGCTAAAACATACATGTAAAAAATTGGTGACAGGTTGGATAAAAATACTGACAAAATGTGACTATTAAATGGGTGAAATATTAACTATGGTCATTATATCAGGTGGGTGTGATGTGTCCACCCTGACTATTATGTTTAGTGGGTAATGAATGAAACATTTGAGACACACCTGTTTAGTGGGCTTCAAGGGCAGATGTTGTTCGCAATAGAGACAAATCTGTCCGACGTCAGAGAGCACGATTTGTTCTACAGACAGCTGTAGTCCCCGCTCACACATGGGTCGTAGAGTCCTCATGTAGATACCCTTCCTCATCGTGTGCACAATCACTGTACCATCCTGTAACCAGCCACAATAAAGTGGACATCTGAGAAATCAAAATCCACACTTAATGCATTTTTATAATAACTTAATATCATCTCTCATTAAATGAAATAAAATCTAGCAAGATTACATTTGGTTTACTACAGTTCCAATATGTATTACAAGGGTGAAACCCAGTCATTATTTTGCTAGTTGCAAGGCGATAGGTGAACAGAAATATGATTCAGCTGCATGCAACGCAACAAAGACACCAGTAGACAGAATGCCCAAATGTAATATACGTTGTGTGAACTACTGATGAACACAAAATTGCAGTGGATTTATGAATCTCACACAGTAATGAGCTTGACACCAGAAATAATGGTCTCTAACGGTAAAGGTACGTCTTATATAGCGTGGCATCCAGTCCTTGGGACTGTTCAAAGCACTTTACACTTCACCCCCTAGCAGACTAGTTCATTCCAGTGCCATCTGGACTTCTCTGGGAAGCATTCTGCCACACTGCAATTACTGCGTGATGACCATTAGTTCACATATGCACCTCTATATGTAGTCAAGTACTTATTTATACAGCTAAGTGAACTGTGGCACCAAGGGGTGAAAAAAATTGCAAAAGCTTCAAAACGGTGGCAAGAGGATTCGAACCTGGGTTCTCTCAATTGAGAGTCCAACATTCTAAACGCTACTCTACTCCGCCCCACAACAAAGGCTATATATTTGCTATCTGCAAAATATGTCTGTGTTTGTCACAATGGGTACACAGGTCTACCTATAGTTGTCACCAGGTGTGGCTGGTACACAGGTCTACCTATAGTTGTCACCAGGTGAGGCTGGTCTACAGCTGAGGCTGGTCTACAGGTGTTCATTACCAAAAGCTCAAGTGGAAAAAGGTTTATTAAAGAAATTGCTAAACTATTTGTGCCAACGTATATCACATGTTATGGGAGATTTTAACAACATGTCAAATACTGATAAGTTTTAATGGAACTTCGTAATGTGTATTAATTCACATAATGTACTGCAATGACATGTTAATAAAATGCTGGATTGTGCCATAAAACAATCCTCCAATCCTTGAATGGATAGATGATCCGGTTTCTTGGTTATTAATATTAAGCATAATTACCTCTCAAGAAACTTAGTGTTCGTTCTGTATACTTCAACTGCATCTCGCAGTCTTCTTCAGCAGACTGAAGTTACGGATGTGTCACATGACCAATGTCATGTGATACAAGCTGGAGTAGGACTGTTGGGAGCTTAATAAAATCTTCCAATCATTAAATAGTTTTATTATTAAATTTCACTTATTCTACCTCTTTTTTTAAGGTGAGACATTAGTGGAGAAATTATCCCATTTTTTAACTTAGAGAACTCAGAGATTGTAAGGTGTGTCAAAGTAAACATGGTGAATTTTTTGAAGATTTTTTAATCGTGTTCTCTGTGGCACAGTGGCCATCTTGAATTTCAAATGTTTTTTCTTCAAATGTATTTTCTTGTCGAAATCTGATCAAAAAAAATTATTTCTCAATCATCTTAAAGTAACGTCTAATTAAAACTGCAAGTTCGATGTAAAACCACACAATATAATGGATTCATATTATGTATTATCGTGTCCAGCTACCTTTGATCCCGAGGCCGTCATGTCCAGCTCCTCGGAGATAGCAACACATGTGATGTGATCCGTGTGTCCGTACAGGATCTGTGTTGGTCTCTTTGACAAAGTCTGACTCATCCCAGACTGCAACAAACAGCACGACTCACTGAAACAGACTCCAACTCATCCCAGACTGCAACAAACATAGCATGTCGCACTGCTGAAACAGACTATAACTCATCCGAGACTGCTACAAACATAGCATGTCTCACTGAAACAGACTCTAACTCACATCACTTCAAACAGCTACACCATCTGCAATGGAAACAATCTTCAACACACAACCAACTGAAACAAGAATAGTGCATCTTGGCTGAGCAGAGATTTATTCACTTATGCCGGCAAACTGAAATGTTGTATGTGTTAGTGCAACATACCAACCCAAGCTTGCATTACAACTTTTCCTAATGCAGATCTTGACTTGAAATTGACCAAAATGTGGGTGGTGTGGTACCATGAGAGACGAAGAGCGTGCCACACCCCTGCAAACAGGGGGCGTGTGCTGTACCCCCACATACCTGGTAGATGACTTGCCACACCATGCAGGTGGTGTCCCGTGAGCCAGTGATGATGTGTTGGCCGTAGGTGTCCAGGGCGATGCATGTCACAATGTCTGAAACCAACAGTGGTTCATTACATAAATAACACCTGGACACAACATATTTTTTTCACACATGCACACACACCCATCTATACTGTGGATTAACAATAAGAACATGTGCAGACCACTGTATACTTGTCACTAAGTAAATGTATGCTAGCAGATAATAACAATTTCAACAACAATACAACAGGTGAAATAACAGGTGCATATCCTAAACAGTTAACCCACAGCTACAAGAATCAATATACAAATAACTTTTAAAAGTAATTATACAAAAACTTAAAAACCATGAAACAAACATACAATATCTTAAAACACGTTCTTGATTTTCTATCTGCCTAGATGTATGTACATATTAAAAAGATGGTTAAACTGTTCATGCATTTGATGACAAACACCACAATGCGAACTAGTAACTGACCTGTATAAGTAAAGGTTTTAAGGTGACATATTTACCCTCATGTGGGATCTTTTAGCTTCCCTGGCATAGACACAAGACAGAAGAGCCTATGGCTTTTAGTGTCTCATCCAAAACACACATATTTCAACTTCCTTCTCATATGCCATATGCTACGTGACTCAGCAAGTTGTACCGAACTTTTACTAAACCGCTGTGTTGGCCGCTGGCCTGGGGTTCGAATCTAGTACCCCTGGTCACGAGGGGAGCACCAAACCATTGAGCTACTGTACCAGTTGACATACCTGTGTGTCGGACAATGTGAGCCACCATCTTCTGCTTGCCGAGACTGTACACTCTCACACTGTTGTCCCAGTGACCGCCGCTGAACACCAGCTTGGCATCATGTGACACGGCAAACAGGTGTGGCGTCACCTTGAGTCCTGGTGCAAACGGCCCAGCCAGCACCCGCTTCGCTCTGTCAAAGTCATGTATAATTTACTAGGTTTGGCATAAGTTCCTTACAATACGTGCTTATTGCGTGTATTGTATTCTAGAAAATCTAAAGCTAAAGGAATGCACAAAAAATTCATCTTACATGTATCTGTGTTACATATATAGACATTTCTCTAGCAGTGTTTAATCACCATGTTTAAATGTACAAATAATCAATAAGACACTGGAAAAAGGCAACTACGTGTACAACATTACATTTAAATTTAAGTTAAGTTAACCATTAGTTAAAGACATGTTGGGAAATGGCATTGCCTTTGAAAACCTACATCAGATACAGTTGGATACTAACAGAAGTTGGTTCTCTGAAGGAACTGGTGACTATGAAAATGGTTTAAAGAATGTAAAAAATTATTCCAAGTTATCAACAGCACAAACTCTGTTTAAAGCCAAAGATTGTCACAATATTATATTTTCACGACAAAAGATTTTCAAAATATACAATTTCACAATATAATATTTTTACAACAGTATTCTCACAACATAAGATTTTCACAATATATATGAGTCAAGTAGAACGCCAGTGATTCTGGGAGTCAGTACTTGAGGTATCATCCTACCTGACCGTAGAGATTGTTGTGTCTCGCTCAAACGTGAAGTAGTGGGAGATGGATCTATCGTAGGGCAGCCAGCCGTGGATCAGCAACAACCCCTCTTGGGTCACTGCGACCTGTAACCCCAAAACTCTCACACATCTCACGAATTACTTGTTTTGTTATATATAATATCTGTAAGGAAGAAATAGTCTCCCTGGAGTAACAATTTCGCCCTGAATAACATGTTGGCATTGTATGTTGAACAAAAGATCAATTTTCGTAAACAGGTAATGGTCAAATTATATTTAAAAACTGTGGTTCACTCAAACAAATTATTTTGGATGGTCAAGACACTAGAGTAGATTGTAGTTTCTACTACGTAACATGATTTTAGAAAAAAATTACTTTGTGCCTTTAATCTGGGTTTATAGTTACTTTTTTCTGTAAAACGTAACTGCATGAAAACAAACATGATTATGACACAAGCACGCATGCACATACACATACATATAAATGTGTTTATCTGCTCCAGAACTGAAATGTTGACCAACCATAGCATCAGGCATTCCTTGTTGAATGAAAGATCTTGCTTGGTTGCGTGGCACACAGACATATGCCAGGGGCACATGATCCACAGATGCCTGAAATTGAACAATGAAGAAGACGGTTGGGACAAGACAAATTTGTGGTGGAAGATCACATTTGGAGATCATAATTCCTTGATATATATGAATGGTTTGAAATCATCAGAGAAATATAGTCTATGAATTATTAGGATATACCATACTGTATTATATAATTTTTTGATTAGCAAGACAAATATTTGACCATGACTTGCAGGGGTAGAAATTCATAATAACAGTAGAATATGAATCTTGGCAGCACATCTTACCCAGCAGTTCTTGTAAAACAGTTCATAGACAAGAAGGATTGAGCATTTACCAAATTTTATTTCCACAAAATATTATTTGATTCAAAACTTGAGCAATCTGATTTCACACTAGACTTGATTTACCACATCAGACTAGACCACTTGTTTGATTTACCACATCAGACTAGACCACTTGTTTGATTTACCACACCAGACTAGACCACTTGTTTGATTTACCACACCAGACTAGACCACTTGTTTGATTTACCACACCAGACTAGACCACTTGTTTGATTTACCACACCAGACTAGACCACTTGTTTGATTTACCACACCAGACTAGACCACTTGTTTGATTTACCACATCAGACTAGACCACTTGTTTGATTTACCACATCAGAGTAGACCACTTGTTTGATTTACCACACCAGACTAGACCACTTATTTGATTTGCCACACCAGACTAGACCACTTGTTTGATTTACCACACCAGACTAGACCACTTGTTTGATTTACCACACCAGACTAGACCACTTGTTTGATTTACCACACCAGACTAGACCACTTGTTTGATTTACCACACCAGACTAGACCACTTGTTTGATTTACCACACCAGACTAGACCACTTGTTTGCTGAGGAAATAATAACACAAGTTTTCCTTTCTAAGCAGTTAAACACCACTAGTCATGTGAATGTGGCAGGAATTCATAGCTTCATTAGCTACTAACTATTTGTGCTGTTAGTTTTCAGTCGTTGACACCTGCCCTCTTACACCTTGACTACTATGCTCACTAATCACTACTTAAAAAACAATAAATATTATGTAAAGAAAGTAATGTTTAAATCAGACATTTCTTTGCAAACTCCAGACAGAACAAATAATGAACCAACCAGCTCCAGCCATGCAAATTTAAAGGCAGATGATTAGTCAATATTGTGTCAGAAGCTGCAGCACCACCTGTGTATAAAGAAATTAGCTATGACAAATTTTTTTTTACCCAATCGATAAATTGCCATTCACCTCAACATAGAAGGCCTTGAGGAGGTTAAGGAACTGTAGGAGACTGAGGGGTTTGTCTGACTTGGCCGCCTTCGCCACCACCTCCTCAAACAACATCCTCTTTGGGTGCGGCTCCTGGAGGAACAAATTAAGATTTTTAGATCAACAGTAACAATAGATTAATTTTAAATTAAAAACAGCCTTAATAGCTGAAAGTAGCAACAAAGATAATTAAATCAGATTTGAGTGAAACTAGGATATAATATAACCACGCTGTTGCTTTGTATATGTATCTGAGGTGAAATATGCCAAGAGTTAGAAAAACAAATTTGCATAAAAAGGAATATTAAAACTCATGAAATGTGTTTTGTTTTTAGAAGGCATCAGCACATTTTCACACATGCATGCATACATGCATGCACACAAGCACGCACACACGCACGTTCAAGAATATTACCTTGAGCAGCTGACATGGGGTCTGTCCGAAGTTGTTTATGATGCCTTCAAGAGCTTTCCTTTCAGTCGGATTAGTCACCGCATCCAGGTCAACGGCACCTGTTGTAAATAGTTAATGTCTAAAAATATGACAATACTTGATCTTTCCTGTAGGGTTATACATTTAGATTTATGCATTTTAATAACATATCTAATGCAAGCGGCTGCTAGAAATAACAGGCAATAATCAACAAATAGATTTTTTGATTTTGAGAGCCATATGGCTGGATTGAATTTTTATATGGATTTGTTTAATGGAAAAATTAATAAAGTACACATTTTCTTGTGTTCATCACGCTAGTACAAAATAAATCGAATGACAATTTACAGTGATCGAAGCACAAATACTTTTGATGCTAGGCAGATTTCTGACAAAACCTAGCTAATTTTGTTTGGTGGATGTATATTCTGTAGTCTGATAGGTGGTGAAACTCCATCAGAATAGGAATACTAAAGGGTGTGTAACGAATGCTACATGAATTTATGTGGTTATATGCTGAATTTCAAGTAAAAAAATACAGATCTCAACCAAAAGGTCTGATGATGGCCTACCTTCATAAGTGCAGTAGTAGAAGACATTGAGAGCCTCAACAGCCTCTGGACCTTTCTGTTTGTAGCCAAAGATGAGGTCGATCCACTGATGGAGATGTTGGGAGACGTACTCCGACTCCTACAACAGACACCAGGGATGATGATCTTCACACTCCACCAATCAGACTTGCGGTGGAAGTACTTGGTACTCGTGTATATTTCTGAAGTACTCTTATGGGTCATGTACTTGTACTTATGGGTCATGTACTCATACTTATACTTGTACTTATGGGTCATGTACTTGTACTCGTACTTATGGGTCATATACTTGTACTCGTACTTATGGGTCATGTACTTGTACTCGTACTTATGGGTCATGTACTTGTACTCGTACTTATGGGTCATGTACTCGTACTTATGGGTCATGTACTCGTACTTATGGGTCAGGATGTCCACAAAGCACCATTCATCAGTTAACCCATCAGTTAGCCATGGAATGCCTTTGATGCAGTTAGGAGACAATGCCACTTGGCACTGGCTGACAGTGCTAACTGCTAAGAACTGCCAGCTGTGTCTTCCTCTGTAGAAGTAAGATGACTCAAGTCAGACTGCCTGCAGCCCTACACCAGTATAAGTATAATCTGGTGCCAACAGTCTGACTAAACAGTACAAAGGGAATTTTGAGCCTGTTACACTCGTACTTTTACTCATACACATGAGAATGAACTTGTACTTGTACTCAGCTTTTAGCAATGTACTCATACTCGTACTCATCCATCACCAATATACTCATACTTGTACTCATGAAAATGTACTCGGCCCCAGGTCTGCCACCAAAGATTGGCTATGTCAGACTGTAGCTGATTGGATCTTATGAGACTGCACTGTATCCCATAAAACAAAAAACCTTACTAAAAATTGTTGGCACCTACGTTATAATAAAAGAACATTAAAATACCTGCAACAAACAGGTATTTTTTTGTAGAGCATTCTAAATACGGATGAGGGAGCATGTTACTAAAGAACATTGATTTCTGACAGCAAAAACAATGGGTATGAACATATGAGGTTTCACTAGCCATCCTGGAGATGTTGTGGTATGTTGTATGGCAATCTTACTTGTGGATGAAATCTTACCAGTGCCCACATGTGCTTGTGGATGAAATCTTACCAGTGCCCGCATGTGCTTGTGGATGAAATCTTACCAGTGCCCGCATGTGCTTGTGGATGAAATCTTACCAGTGCCCGCATGTGCTTGTGGATTAAATCTTACCAGTGCCCGCATGTGCTTGTGGATGAAATCTTACCAGTGCCCGCATGTGCTTGTGGATGAAATCTTACCAGTGCCCGCATGTGCTTGTGGATGAAATCTTACCAGTGCCTGCATGTGCTTGTGGATGAAATCTTACCAGTGCCAGCAACTGCTTGTGGATGGAATCTTACCAGTGCCCGCATGTGCTTGTGGATGAAATCCTCAGGGGATGAGGCCCACTTTGGGAGTACGACATCTCCCACATCCACATTTGTTCCCTGCAGTATGCCAAAGTCAAACTCTGAAATAGAAAACCAGAAACAAATTACTTATTTTAAACTATAAAAACCATTACAAAATAGGCCTGTTTTTCACCAAGAATATGACAAAGATAACTACAGAATGCAACAGTGGTGTGGGGAGAGATCTTGTCACGCGCAAACACCTATAAAATTACACACAGTACATTCGATTCAATTTGGATATAGAATTTTTACAATAATTTATTAGTTTCTAAGCTGCATAATATATGCCTCTTTAAAAACGTCTCATAATTTGTGGAAAATGAAGTCAACACTGCATTTTTATAATAAACAAACAAACCATGTTTGTTGTTCTGGGCAACACAGCGGTCCACACATCATGTGACTGTACCAGAATGCTCTCCGAAACAAGTGTTCAGGAATTGTGTTGAACATCAAATATGATGACACGGGTGAAATCCAAAGCAAACAAGCAGAGTTTAATTTGACAACAACACTCACTGTTGATGTTCTGCAGAAACTCGGGCAGGTAGAAGAACTCAGGAATCAATTCCTTTACATCATTCGGGTTTTCCATCAGGGCCCGCCAGGTGGATGCAATCGAGTGGAACTGACGATCTGCGACGTCAAAGCTACAAAACACGCATGCACACAGTCACACAAACATATAATGTCAAACATGCATTCATGAATGCACGCACAGTCACACAAATGAGTGTTAATAACACACTACACATATTAGTATGCATACAACACACTTATAAAAACGAGTGTTAATAACACACAACACATTTAACAAGATGCCATCCCAAACTACAAGTTCCATATGGCATGTGGACAATGAAGCCATTGGCTTATCGAGAGTCCAACAATTTTATCATCTGTGTATAGCCTGCCCTTATCAGATATCTGCCAATTCTATTTTTAAACATATTCACACTAACACAATCATTTGACAGTTTGTTCCATTCGTTTATCACCCTCTGTGAGAAAGAGTACTTTCTCGTGTCCAACCTACACTGCTCCTTAACTAATGCTGCTTTGTGTCCTCTGGTTCTACTGCCTTCTTTAAGTTTGAAGAACATATTCCTATCAATATCCTGATAACCATTCACTATTTTAAACACATCTACTTGGTCTCCTCTTAGTCTCCTGATCTCCTGATCACACACATACAAACAAGTGTTAATAACACACACACATATCAGCATGCATACAACACACATTTATACAAACAAGTGTTAATAATACACACACACATATCAGCATGCATACAACACACATTTATACAAACAAGTGTTAATAACACACACACACATATCAGCATGCATACAACACACATTTATACAAACAAGTGTTAATAACACACAACGCATATCAGCATGCATACAACACACATTTATACAAACAAGTGTTAATAACACACACACATATCAGCATGCATACAACACACATTTATACAAACGAGTATTAATAACACACAACACATATCAGCATGCACATAGTCACACATGCATACACACGAGTGTTAATAACACACAACACATATCAGCATGCACACAGACACACCCCTTATGCGCCCCTTATGCACCCCCTTACCGCCCGCTCTGTAGCTGTATGTGTAGGGTTGTGAAAGGTTCTACTCGGATCATGTAGTGCATGACACCTGCAGCGTTCGAGTAGTGCGTCCCATAGTGGAACTTCTCCACGGTCCCAGTTGGGTCCTCAAAATGGTCGTACCTGGCAACAACACGATAGAAAATGTACATTTCATGTACAAATGGTCTTTGTTCAATGGTCAAATTTCGGAGAGTATCAAGTCCAAATGAGACAAAATCTGAAATAACTGGATTGGTTGACACACTTATTGTCAAAACACGTTAATCATAACACATTAGTACAGATCCGTACAGATGGTTGGGAATGTATTTATTTTTATTTTTACTTTATTTGATACGTTAACACGTCTTCACAATTTTGCCTTTACGTTGTTTTGATTATTTTTCTGTGTCTAAACATAATTATGTCTTTTGCTTGATCTGAATTGATTACAACATTTGTGTATGTACTGTGAAATATTAATTCGTTAATGAGTTTCTACACTTCTTGCCTTTCCAAGTCAATAATTCGTTGTAGATTTTGCTGTATGTACATTATAACATTTTATACGATAAAGAAATGTTGAACAAACGCCAATTCAATTCGATTCAATATGCTGACCTGTACACTACCACCAGCAACACATAATAACGTCAACAATTCGATTCAATATGCTGACCTGTACACTACCACCAGCAACACATAATAACGTCAACAATTCGATTCAATATGCTGACCTGTACACTACCACCAGCAACACATAATAACGTCAACAAAGAACAAAATATAGCTACCTTAAAGCTGTTTCCACATGTCATCTAGCTCATCATGAATCAGGTTCATTAATGTTCATATTTGTAGTGTGTGAATAATTTAAGTATTGTGTGAATAGTTTAAGTATTGTGTGAATAGTTTAAGTATTGTGTGAATAGTTCAGGTAATACGTGCAGTTACAATCATGGAAAGAATTGAATTTGATTATTAGCAAAAAGGGTGAATAACCTTAGGCTGTAAGAACAAGAACAAGAACTTTATTTTTTACCCCAAAAATAACAAATAATGAAACAATAGACATATTAGGGGTATGCATTTACACAAATAAAATATACACACATATATAATAATACAAGTGTGGATACATCTTTATTTGAAATCAGTATAGAAAACCATAATTAATTAAAATAAAACCTTTTAAGGTTAAAACAAGTAGGGGTCAGCTCTCATAGGAGCCAACTGATAATGAATGGCAAATTATATTTAAGAATTTTTTTGCAAATTCATGTTTAGTTCTGGCAGTATGTATATTTTTAGATTTCCGAGTGTCATGAAGGTGTATATTAACATTTCGAGTAATCTGCCAATTTAATAAATAAACGGGTCAATTTCTATGAATGTATTTAAAGTAAAATTTTAATTCTTGTAATTTGAATTGACCTTCTATCTTTAACAAATAACTTTAACTATAGCATACAGAGCTGGAATGAATTAGTTATAGCTTACTTCTCCCTCACTTGTTCCTCGATCTTGGGGTTCACGACCCCTAGAGGGCGGGACAGATCCCTGTAGACTTTCTCATCATCCAGGTTTAGTGTGTCTGATGTGTAATCAGTCAGTATCCATGGAAACTGAAACAATATTAAATAAAAATTTACAAAAACATAAAGGATAACCAGATTCATTAGAAAATCATTTCAACCTTACCTATCAAAACCTTTAATACAAATCACAGGTAAAAAGCTATTACGCTTTTAGTTGAATTGAATGAACATTGCTACTACTCAACACCAGGTACTGACTGGGGATCATTGCTACCACTCAACACCAGGTACTTACAGAGGATCATTGCTACCACTCAAAACAAAGTACTGACAGAGGATCATTGTTACCACTCAACACCAGGTACTAACAGAGGATCATTGCTACCACTCAACAACAGGTACTGACAGAGGATCATTGCTACCACTCAACACCAGGTACTGACAGAGGATCATTGCTATTATTCAACTTAGGGTACTGCCTGAGGATCATTGCTACTACTCACCACAGGTCACTGACTGACAATCATTGCTACTACTCACCACAGGGTATTTACATAGGATCATTGCTACTATTCACCACAGTGTACTGACAGAGAACCATTGCTACTACACACCACATGGTACTGATAGAGGGTCATTGCTATTATTCACCCCAGGGTACTGACAGAGGACCATTGCTACTATTCACCACAGGGTACTCACAGAGGATCATTGCTACTATTCACTACAGGGTACATACAGAGGATCATTGCTACTATTCACCACAGTGTACTGACAGAGAATCATTGCTACTACACACCACATGGTACTGATAGAGGGTCATTGGTACTATTCACCCCAGGGTACTGACAGAGGACCATTGCTACTATTCACCACAGGGTACTCACAGAGGATCATTGCTACTATTCATCACAGGGTACTCATAGAGGATCATTGCTACTACTCACCACATAGTACTGACAGAGGATCATTGCTACTATTCGCCACAGTGTACTGACAGAGGATCATTGCTACTATTCACCACAGTGTACAGACAGAGGATCATTGCTACTACTCACCACAGGGTACTGACTGAGGTCATTGTAGGTGCGCCCTGCTATCGTGTTGAGCTGCATCAAGTACTCAAAGTTGCTGATTTCCCCTTGCACCCATTTCTGCAATGAAATGAACAGACAGCTTAAACTAATGAAATAATCTTTGTTATTTCAATAGTAAACTAACCTATAAATTTAAGAATATTGTTGGAATATGCTAAATTGGTCATCCATTTTTTTCCTATTATAAAAATGATATAAATACCCTCAAAACACCTCTACTTTCATTGTTAGATGTAAATTCCATATTGTAGCAAGATCCATTCCTCAAACCATCACAGTTAAAGTTGCATTTTCCCCAAATGTACTGCCAAGGAGAACATCTCAGTTGCTACACACCTGTGTTAATCCGGACGCCCGTAGGAGCTCAGCAGGAGATCTGGATCCATAGTAGATGAGGTTGGCTGGCCGCAGACTCAAGATCCGTGTGTACACTTTGTTCCTCACCTGAGGATCATACAAGGTACAACAGTGTGAGATTAGTGAGGTAGTACTTTCAGACCGAGGATCAGTGATTGGACAGAACAAATTTATTATAAAAATGTTACAGCTTAGAAAACATCAGGACAGTCCAAAGTAGTTACAAAGGTTTACTAATGTAAATGCATAATTACCATGTAAAGAAATACTAAATTAATTCAAACGTAAACATCAGTTAGTGGAATCATTTACTTAGCTTGTACTTCACAAACATTTTTTTTTCACTTATCTTGTTCCACAAAAAATCTAACCTATTTGGTATCGACTATGACATGTTTGCTCATTTGTGCACATTTTTATATAGTTTTGATGTAATCATTAGACGAACAAATAAATTAGTTATGACCAAGTCCGGTAATAAATTGGTGAAAAATGGCCTGTATACATTATGACATAAAGGTCACGTGTTGGTGACCGGTGGCGAATTGGCCCCACCTTTGTAGTTATTCCAGTTAGAGCTAGTGTATTTTTAAGCAGGTAGTTGTATTCATAGACTGCATGATAGCATGTAGGGCATTATGCTATTTGGTTTAAGGGTGTTCCATGACAATAGTAATGCCATTGTTTCTTTTATTTGTTCTAGGAATACTGCTACTGCTTTGTGGTGAAATGTGGGCTCTATTGAACCCGACGTCCAGGAGGCTCGCATGGGGCGTAGTCAGCCTGGCGTTGGGTTGTGGAGCCCACATTTCTTTGTTTTACATTTCTTTGAAAGTGGGCTTACCCTTAATCCCCACAATAAACGTCATTCATTTGGCCTTTTCATATCTCTATATCTGTGTTGTGTTGTTGATTGCATAAAGCTATTTACAGTATTCGCATGTAGCCCGGTTTAATAATCAAAGAGAATTCATTTGATGATTTTACAAAAGCATGCATTCTTTTGTTAAACCGCCCGTGCGTGTTATTTAGACTATTCACAAACTACAGATCTTTTGTTAAACCGCCCGTGCGTGTTATTTAGACTATTCACAAACTACAGATCTTTTGTTAAACCGCCCGTGCATGTTATTTAGACTATTCACAAACTACAGATCTTTTGTTAAACCGCCCGTGCATGTTATTTAGACTATTCACAAACTACAGATCTTTTGTTAAACCGCCCGTGCGTGTTATTTAGACTATTCACAAACTACAGATCTTTTGTTAAACCGCCCGTGCGTGTTATTTAGACTATTCACAAACTACAGATCTTTTGTTAAATCGCCCGTGCGTGTTATTTAGACTATTCACAAATGTTGACTAAAGACACATTTCTTTCGTATCGCGTATTAGCGTATATTGCAGATGAACATTGTCCTCTACTCACAGCAATTTAATTATGACTATTCCAGTAATCTTATTCATGATATTTAACATTATTTTACTAATTGCTTTTTATCACTTAAACTATTACTTTATCAAAAATATTTTACTAAATTATTAAATTGTTTATTATTATTATTAATCATACATATACATTTATTTATTAGTATTACTGCTATACTTTTTAATTATTGTGCTATATTAATTTTTTTTTATAATTGTTATTACTAGCAGCTAATATATTTATTTAGCTATTTCCTTATTTAGCAATTCTACACTACTTTATTGCTGTATTTATTTTTAATAATTCTTATATTTTAAATAATTCTTATTACTAGTAGTATTTTAAATGCATTTATTTGTTATTTTGCAATTTTACACTATTTTATGTATTTTAATATGTTGTGAAGCGCCACGAACAATTTTGGATCTGGCGCTATACCAAATCAAATATATTATTATTTATTATTAACTACAGATCTTTTGTTAAACTGCCTGTGCGTGTTATTTAGACTATTCACAAACTACAGATCTTTTGTTAAACCGCCCGTGCATGTTATTTAGACTATTCACAAACTACAGATCTTTTGTTAAATCACCCGTGCGTGTTATTTAGACTATTCACAAACTACAGATCTGAACATCAATGAACCTGATCCGCGATGGGCTAAATCAAATGAGGAGGGAACTTTAACAAGGTTTTGTAGCAATATAGCAGACATTCAAACATATAATCTAATGGTAAAAGAGCAGACCTTCTTTTGGAAGTTGAGGAAGTAGTTGCTCTGGTTGATGAGGAACAGCTCGAGAGCACTCCTCCGCAGGTTGTAGCGGCGGAAGTGAATCTCCCGCAGTTGGGAGAGCGCCCACTTGAAGTCTTCTCCACCTCCTGCAGTAGAGAGTTACTTATACACCAAACTCAACTCTGTTCTCTAATGTAAATGATACATTTCTGGAATAAATGCTATGTAAACAATGTTGAGGTTCTAATTGACAACTTTATTATTTCATATAAAAGGCCCATAAAATAAATTTGATAAGTCAACAGTTTCCTCCATCTGGAGCTTGCTTCTTTGGGTTTCAATCTTGTTAAATCTTGACAACAGAGTGTGGTTTGAGGAAGGTAACACACGAGGGCTTGAAGTAGAATTAATAAAATATCTGGCGAGTGTTTCCTTGGGGGCAATCTTGTTAATCCTGTTATGCGTTGTTAAAATCTTGAGACACTGAACAAGCATAAGTCCCTGTAAAGTGATTGTGTCCCTGTGTTCGTACCTTCATCTTTGTTAGGCGTGCAGTCGAAGAAGTAGACGTGTGTGGTCGTCACCTCTAGACGCCCCTTGATCACGTCCATCATGGTGATGAGCTCGCATGACTCGGACAGCACCAGCTTCTCCCTGCCACTCGCCTCCTCTGTCGCTGTACTGCAACACAAGGTCATCACTGTCACTGAATTACTGACCTATAGGTGTACTGTATGTCTGACAGTGTCACTGCATTGGTGACAAGTATAATGCTTACAAAATGCCACCAGAATCAAGCAAAATATTTAGATGTCATGACATTTTAATATGTTGACATGCCATTGTCAGTGTCATGAAACTGTTTGTGACACAACATTGATTTGATATTATACTGACATAACACTGGTGACACTGTTGGTGGCATGATACTGACATGTAATAAATGACATAGTATCACACTGACATTACATCATATTGACATGACCTTTATTGGCATTACGTCACACTAACATGACATGACATTGTTAATAACATGACACTGTCACTGTGGTGACTCACTTGACAGTGCTCAAGAGGTTCCATTCCTCATCCTCAAGCCGATCGTCCCCGATGTCCTCGTCTGACACCTTCGCCTCACGTAATAATGATGGCAGCTCCTCCATAGACTCCTCCACCACTGCAACCAGGCACACATGGTCACATGACATGACATCATATGATAAACCATACATATACTGATCATATGACACATCATAAACTAGAACCATACCTGTCACGTGATAAACCAAATCCGTACTGGTGGCATAACTTCATGTGACCACATTATTTAAGGTCTACTACATATACATTTGTAAGTTCACTGGGGGACAAGGAAACAGTCAAAGAATATCATGTGGAGGACCAAGAAGACAATGACTGGACGACCTACTTAGGTTGTCACGGAGACGACTGGCATCTGTGTGAAGGTCAAAGTTGTAATTGGGCACAAGCTTCGGTCGCATCCGAGAAAAGTTCTCCTGATTCGATAACTTCCAATCTTGTGGATCTTGGGCCCTACAACATTCGACAAGGATGACAGACGATAGTCAAATGCTTCAATACAAATTGGCAATACATGGACAGCACCAACAAGATTTTGGCAAAATACTCATTAAAATATCTTTCTGCAGATCAACAGCACCACTCCAACATAAATCATGAAAATGGTATATTTTTGACATTTATTACTTGAATCTGCCCATGTAGGGGAAGGTTTGGTAATACAAGCCACACTTTGTTCACATTGACATTGTTCACATTGACATTGTTCACATTGACATTCTGGAGCCGTATGACTAGATATTTGTTGTGTATAAAGTTGATGTAAACGTTCTCATGGTAGATTATTATTATGGGCATTATTGGTCACATACATTATTGCACACATACATTATTTACTTTTTTAATGAGGACGAGGAGAACATTTTCTCCAAATGGCTCGTATTACATTAGGCATTGGAAATATGAGCATGGTCTGTGGATACTATGGGCATTAGTGATCATATTATCCAAGATGGCCCTAGACACACCAGAGTCATAGCCTAACCCAATACTCACACACCCACCCCCACAACACACACCCACCCTCACAAACACACCCCCACAAACAAACACCCACCCCCACAAACACACACCCGCCCCCACAAACACACACCCACCCCCACAAACACACACCCGCCCCCACAAACACACACCCACCCCCACAAACACACACCCACCCCCACAAACACACACCCACCCCCACAAACACACACCCGCCCCCACAAACAACACACACGAATCATTATTCAACATGGGCATACACTCACACGCACACACACGAGGCATTGCCTACACACACGCGTTACCCAACATGGACACACACATATGCACACACACACATATACACACACACACATATGCACACAGACATATTCCCTGGATTGCATGTGGCTCGTATTACCCAGAAGGTAATCCAGTTCTCTTTTTGTCTCCAGGTGGGAAATTTACACTACTTGTTTATATAAATGCCTATGACACAGGCTGACAGAATAATGAATTAATTGAAAAACGCAATTTATGTGGATGTAGATTACACATCTATGATCTATATACATTCACCCAACATGCGGAAAATGCAAGAAATGTTGTTAAATGTTATTCACGTACATATTTCTAAATTATGTTGCCAATAGTGCTTGCATGATCTGCCACACTCCGTAACTCAGCAAGTAATTGCCAGCTGGCAACATATGGTGTACCATTTCTGAGTTATGGAAGTAACCCGTATTACCTGCTCCTATAACACATGGCTGCAGATAGATTAGAATTAATTCGATAACAAAGACTGACAGGCATCATATCTACTTACATTTCGTCTGCCCAGACCCCCCTCTCGCCAGTGATGAACATCTTTGTCGACCTCCACTGGCGGAGAGCGGACGAATGTTGACTGCGGAGTTGTGTCATTGTGTTCAGATACCTCTTGCGTTCGTGTCGCACTCGTGTCTTGAAAGCATTGCCTATATCAGCCTGCAAGTACACCGAACATGGAGGGGCAGGTAGAGACACCAGACTCTGCTGAAGCAGCTGGCAATTCATATCTCTGTTACTGACTTATATAGAGTAATAAAACTGATTCCAGGACTTACCTGAAACTTGAGTTTGCTCTCCCCCTTCACGCGGTTCCTCTTGTGACTGTTGATCATCATCTCTTCGTGACACTCGCCTAGGTGAGTCTTCACTCTCACCTTGATCCTGTCATAGCTGTTGGACAGGTACTGTTCCTTGGATGGGATCACCTGCCCAGGTAAGAACAACTTCATTATGACAACTACAACATGGTGACAATTACTACAAAGTGACAACTATGACATGGTGATAACTACGACATTGTAATAACTACTAAATGGTGACAACTACAGCATGGTGACAACTACAACATGGTGACAATTACTACACAGTGACAACTATGACATGGTGATAACTACTACATGGTGACAACTATAACAATTACTACATGGTGACAATCTGACAATTATGATATGGTGACAACAATGACGTGGTGACTACTATTACACGGTGACAACTATGACAATTACTACATTGTGACAAATTGACAAATATGACATGGTGACAATTACTACATAGTGACAACTATTACATGGTGACAACTATGATGTAGTGACAACTATGACAAGGTGACAACTATGGTGGCAATTACTAGCTAATTACTGACTTTTTAGCTAGTCTATGGCAATTAACATGTTCTTTAAAGAGCATAAATACAAATTTACTTCCGGCCCAAGAAATGTTTCCTCAATCTACCCTTAAAATTATTAAACCCATTCCCTGACCACAATGTCAGGGAGAAGTGTACCCAGGCTCAGAGATCAACTGACCTGCTTCCTCATGAAACTCCTCCACTCCTCATGGTGAATGTACTTCTTGAAGTCATCAAAGAACGTTGCACTGAGGTGCGTCGTGGGTAGGCCAGGCAGGTAGGTCTTCATGTTGAGAAGGTCTCCACACTTGTCTACCAAGGCCTTCATCACTGGGATGAGGAAGTTATAGTGTTCCCCATTCTCTGTCATATAGAAAGGTCAAGCGAGGTCAAGGTCATACAAATTTGGTTCAATTTTATTATAATTGTTCATTTTGCTCAAAGAATGTATAAACAGTGTGTGCATGCATGCTTGCATGCGTGCATATGATATGATAGTGCATGCATTAAAATTTTCATGTGCATTTATAAGCAAGATATATATTCTGCTCTTCCCTCTTTTGAGAACTAATTTAGTAAATATATATCTCATTTATGAAAATTGCGGCATATATACTATAACTATATATACTATAACTATATATAATATATATATATATTTGTATATATATTATAACTATATATACTATAATTATGTATGTTTTGTGTAGCTTTATGTCAAACTCACACACCTGGCAAGGCCGTGGTGATGATGTCATCTATGGCTGCCATCACAAAGCAGGACTCCTGCAGTTTCTCCACTGGGTGTGTTTGTAGCAAGGTGTGTAGTCTGGCAGCCGCTATACTACACAGCTGTCAGGACAGAATACACACCAATAAACACACTTTGTATCGGTCTACAAAACAGGAGATTTCATATTAATTCGGGAGATTATGTTCACTATATCTGGGAAATCTCTGTCAAATGGAGAGATGTGGAGCCTCTGTTTCAGGCATCAAACACAACATACCACGATGTCGTCCTGGGCAGCAAACTCAAGCAGAATGGTCAGTCCGAGCTGTTTCATCTCGCTCCACTCGTTGTCCTGGTCCCACACGGTCAGCAGGTCCAGCAGAGTCAGGACATCCTCGATGATCTACAGCCGCAAATGGTCAATTCACAACTAGGCACAGACCACCATTTATTTTCTATGGTGCCCATTACAATGCCTGGGCCCAGGCCACACTTTGATGATATTCTCTATGACGCTCATTACAACGACTGAGAACAGATCACAATTCTTTCTCTATGCTGCCAATTATGACTGGGAGCAGACCACTATTTATTTGTTTTCTCTATGGTGCCTGTCACAACTTCACATTAACCACTTTGGTCTGCACACAACAAAACTAAATTTATTGGTGTCTTTTTTTTCATGACCAAGAAAAAATCCGGAGGGACTGAAAATCATTGTCCATTTGAAATGGGGAAGCCAGAGTTGAGCATTGGTCTCGGGGGATAACACTACCTCTTACTTAAACAACTTTACAGTAAATGCTTCCACCTATAAACAGTAGCCACAACC
Organism: Lamellibrachia columna; assembly: GCA_963662155.1. NCBI lineage: Eukaryota > Metazoa > Annelida > Polychaeta > Sabellida > Siboglinidae > Lamellibrachia > Lamellibrachia columna. Next base: position 15,881,647 of record OY759271.1, on the reverse strand, counting down.
AGTGTACACACCCGTTCGCTGAATCTACCAATGGACCCATCACTCTCCAGACACAAGAAGTTGTAGATCATGTGCATTACTTCCGTGGCATTCTCCGTGTAGACGGGGTTGGTTTGCCCTGGAGCAAGGCAGAAACACAAATATGGACGCATAAAGTAGAAACAGGGTGTCTTAAAAATGCCAAAAACATAACCTTCAAAACAAGCACAATTTAGGAGGTAGATTCAGTTTTGTTGGTAGCTACAGCCATGACCCTGAAAAATACCCTGTAGTAAAACATTTATACACACAAATAGTTTTGTGGGTTAATAAAAAATATTACATACGTTTTGTGACAACTGATTCCTAAGATTTGAAAATGGCAAAACTGGAGATTTTTTAAGCGATATAAGTTTACTTGCACCATTCGTGCCATTGAGGGCAGGATGTTACTACTGACTCCACTAGTGCCGTTGAGGGCAGGATGTTACTACTGACTCCACTAGTGCCGTTGAGGGCAGGATGTTACTACTGACTCCACTAGTGCCGTTGAGGGCAGGATGTTACTACTGACTCCACTAGTGCCGTTGAGGGCAGGATTTACTACTGACTCCACTAGTGCCGTTGAGGGCAGGATGTTACTACTGACTCCACTAGTGCCATTGAGGGTTGGATGTTACTACTGACTCCACAAGTGCCGTTGAGGGCAGGATGTTACTACTGACTCCACTAGTGCTGTTGAGGGCAGGATGTTACTACTGACTCCACTAGTGCCGTTGAGGGCAGGATGTTACTACCGAAGCCACTAGTGCCGTTGAGGGCAGGATGTTACTACTGACTCCACTAGTGCCATTGAGGGCAGGATGTTACTACTGACTCCACTAGTGCCATTGAGGGCCGGATGTTACTACTGACTCCACTAGTGCCATTGAGGGCAGGATGTTACTACTGACTCCACTAGTGCCATTGAGGGCAGGATGTTACTACTGACTCCACTAGTGCCATTGAGGGCAGGATGTTACTACTGACTCCACAAGCTTTGAAATTTTTTTTTTTTTATTCAGCCGAGCAAATTCAAAGGAAACCGAGTAAGATGGGCACCAAACACAGGAGTCTCCCACCAGCAAAAACGAGTCTTAACAGGTATGATTCTTGGACATATCTTAACCCCAACGAGAAGCAGTTAAATCACCCCACTGCTGTCACATGACTCACCGGCTTGCTTGAGATCTATGATGCAGCCCTGAAGCATAAGCTCTAGTAGACGACGTTTGATGTCTACAGGAGGTCTGAATAACGCATGCGTTTCACTCGTGTAGTTGATGGCTGCAGGAACCTGACCTCGGTCCTGTGCATGTGACAACGTAAACATTACCATCCAGACAGGATAGAAGTTCCGTTTCCACAAAAGACAATATTGGCATCATTGATGTATTTGTTAACTCAAATACCATAAAGTTGTAAGTTTATTTCTGTAAGTTTATTTAATTGGTTCATATAACCTCTGGCATCATATGCAACACTACAATGCATTTCTAGTGATGTTCCGTGTACTTTACTCGACCTACCTTCCAAGCCTGGACGCGAGGTCTGTCAACGCCCTTCCAGCTGACCATAAAGAGAATGACAAGTAGATTATCACACAACTCGTCCACGGGGTCCTGCGAGTTACCGAATCGCTCAAACTTTATCCCGATCCTCTTCAGTTCTCCCAGCACGTCCAGCAGGCTCTCCTCCCTGCCAGATGCTGTCTCTGCCTCTGCACCATATGCCTGGCTAGCACCGACGCCAGATGCCATGTTTGTTTCTGCATTTCCCAGTTCACTGCTCTGACTCCCCAACGTCATCAAGTTCGGATTGCTCGACGATGCTGTAGCGCTCTCAGAGCTGCAACTAGCATGTGCTGCCCCCTGCTGGTTGATATCCTCAACGCTCGCGCTGGAGCTGCGACTGAGATGTCCGGCTCTATTCGGCCAGTCAGCCTCAAACACGTCACTGTCATCAAACATGGCCATGTGCGAGAACTGCGGGGACAGATTAGTGGGCGTGGTCAAATCGAACGTGGGAATACGATCCAACAATGGACTTCCCGGTAAGTCCAGTCCCTGAGAAGTCCTTTCCCCAGAAATCTCACTTGTGTCATCTTTGAGAAGCGCCAGCGAAAGATTCATGTCACCAGCCGTAAATGAAGGTTCTGTCACTGGAGTTGGGGGATCAGTCAGTGATTGGCTGCTTCGAGCGGACTCTGGCTCTGGACTGCCCGGGTCACAAGTGTCAGAGGTCATGTTCCTGGTGGCTCCATCTTGTGACGACTGCGAGCTGGCGATGAAGAGGCGCACAAAGATCTGTTGCCAGCCGAGTTGTCTCGCAAACAATCGAGCTGCATTCGGCTTTGAAAACAATGTCAGAAGCAACTGAAAAAATAATCAGAAATGGCTTCATTAGAAGAAGTTTATTTGTTTCACCTCAAATACAATTAAATTCAGTTATGTTACATTGGTTTGAACAAGTAGGCATATACCCATATGTATACATATATATGCATTTACGTACATTTACCTCATAAACATATAACATATAATACATACATATATACATCCGCCTATGCATTTTGCTTAATAGTTAAAGACGTAAACATATCAAAATTAATGCCGATGGGGTGGCTCTCACTAAGACAAAATTTGTCACTGTCATAGGAGCCTCCCCAGTTTTAATTAAATAGTTTTATTGCTCTATTAGTCATGTATCGTGTGTATATCTCATATTTTTTATGAGTTATCTGTGAGTGTGTGGTGTGTATACGTGTCAGTGTTCATTGTATGAATATATGAGTTTCTGTGCTAATCGTTTGTATATAAGTGCTACATGGTATTTATAATTTATTAGTTTTGCATTAATATATATATTATGCATTGGACTGCGCTTAATAGAATCACTTTGGGCTAGAACAATTTGATTGCATTAAGTGGCCAAGTCCCTAGAGCAGCACATTTCAATACAGTGGGAATAGGGAATGATTTCATCCAAGCAAATAATGTGATTCTACTTAATGGTCAATTCCGTTATCCATTATTTTGTTTAGCCTTGACCACTGTATACAGTATTCAATCTGTTAAGTGTAGTGTACAGTACACTTGAAAATCATTTAAAAATAATTTCGCCTAACAATTTGTTAGTTCAGTTTACGATGACGCCATCGTTAAATTTTGGTGGTAATACTGAACCTGATACCAACTGCGTAACACCTATTTAGCAAATTGACATATTTTATTATATGTTGAGAATGAACATGCAGTAATATGTAGCTGGCTGTAGCCAAAAATGGATATTGCAACACATTTCCAATTTCCATTCCATTCCATCACCATTCACAATGATCTTAATTTATAGATAAAGTATTTGTCCTGCGTATGACTGACCTGTCTGGTGACTGCCAATTTGATCTCTACACTGGCCCCAGGCAGCAGTTGTAGAATGGACAAGGCAGCATCATAACTAGCCGGGGAATCTGTCAATAACATAGACATTAATCGTTCTGTTCAATAAGCTGGGCCATCGTGACAGATCTCGTTACAACTGTTCTTCACTCCTTCATACACATTGCACACACTGCACACATTGCACACATGTATGCACTGTCAATAATAATAACTGTTGTAACAATAACAGTAAATAAAAAACATAAAGATAAGCATCTATTAATGCACCTTACGTACTGGCAACCCCCTTCAAAGGTTGATAAACAATAAATTAGTCACACACGCACACCACGCACACACACACCACGCACACGCCACACACACACACACCACACACACATACCACACACGCACCACACACACACACCACACACACGCCACACACACGTCACAGACACGCCACACACGCACCACACATGCACCACACACACACACCACACACACATGTGCCACACAAATGCCACACACACACACGCACCACACACATGCGCCACACACACACACACACATGCCACACACATACCATACACAAGCACCACACACACGCTACTCACATGCCACACACACACCACACACATGCCATAGACAGACAGAAGAGTAGACAGACAGAAGGGTAGAAAGAAAGACAGCTAGACAGACAGAAGGGTAGACAGAAAGACGGCTAGACAGACAGAAGGGTAGACAGACAGATGGCTAGACAGACAGAAGTGTAGACAGAAAGAAGGGTAGACAGACAGAAGGGTAGACAGACAGACAGCTAGACAGACAGAAGGGTAGACAAACTGATGGCTAGACAGACAGAAGGTAGATAGACAGATGGCTAGACAGACAGAAGGGTAGACAGAAAGATGGCTAGACAGACAGACAGCTAGAAAGGCAGGCAGGCAGACAGATAGCTAGACGGATGGTTAAACAGACAGAAAGCACAACAGATAGACTGACAGACAAGCAATGAGCCAGCGGTATACCTGTGAGAAAGACTTGTGTGAGCATGTAGCTGACCATGTACAGCGAGACTGGGGAGTGAGACATGAGACTGACTAAACCGGGATAGAGACCCAGCTCCGACAGTCTCAAGCGACTCTTGCTCTTCTCGTACACTTTGTCTGTCTCCAGCAGCAGCAACAGCATCTGAAGATCAAAGTCACATCACCTTAACAGATGAATTAATAATAAACAAAAAGCACATGGTGAAAAATACATCTTAAATATCAAGGACCACATAAAAAAATTTTAAATAATTTATCTGAAAGTGAAAAATATTTCAACTCCTGTGACATAAAATGCCCCACACTCACCTTCAGTATCTTCTCCTTGAGGGTGACGGGGTAGGAACCATCGGCAAGGAGCACATACAAGAGTTCTGCCATGTTTGGTTCGTACATCAACAGAACGAGCTGGTCCTGCTTCTTGTTGCTGTTACCAGGTGTCTCTAGAAGTGGCAGCAACATGTCGACCACTTCGCACATCTGTCAAAAGGAATGTGTCCCACTTAAAGCTGACTCTGCAATTCGATTTTTCATTTTAGACTCATTTCACAAAAATGTTAACCCATCAAGTATTGACAGTCTCACATGAGATGGACCCCAGAGGAAAAAAACAAAATGAGGACAAACATAACATAACATGGAAGAGGACTGTGGAATGGGGATTAAAGGAAATGCCCCTTGGCTGGGGCAAGGCTGCCAAACAAGCTGCAGATCGACAGAAGAGGAAGAAGTCTTGTTTCTGCCTGATGTGCAGTAGGCACGAAGACGATTAAGTAAGTACGTAACATATCATAATGACGCAGTACTCACGAGATGTTCGTGTTTGACAGTGAATATAAATGAGAGCAGTTGGCTGAGCTCCTCATAGGTGATGCATTTGTAGATATAGTACTTGAGGAGACTGAGCAGGGCTGAGCGAATCGTGCGACAGTCATCTTCCTCGAGCTTGCTGTCCTCAGGGCAGCTGCCAACAGGTAATCATTTATGCACATGCACATTCAGGTCATTAAGTGGGATATTTCCTGGTCCAGGAAATAGACCAAGTTTTATATAGCGCTGTATCCAGTCCATGGGACCACTCAAAGGGCTTTACACTTCACCCCCTGGCACACCTGTTCGTTCAAACACCAACTTGACTTCTCTGGGAAGCATTCAACCATGTTGCAATCACTGCATAAAGACCACTCATTTGTTTATACCCGTCAATGTCTATAGCCAGGTATTTATTTCTACAGCCGAGTGAACTGAAGCAATGCAGAGTGACTGAAATGGCCCAAGCTTCGAAACAGCAGCAAGGGGTGTTCTAGCTCAGTGAATGGGGCGCCACGAGCAGTCAAATTACCATTACAATGAGGGTGGGGGTTTCCAAATTCAAATTACAATGCAAATTATGCCTGGGAAAAAGTGACGCTGACCAACTCGTTGATGTTTTAACTAGAACACTATTACAGTAACTGTCGAGACAAAGCACTCACCTGTAGTAAGCATTGATGACATCAAGAAGGAACTGAACACCGTACTTCTTGCGAAAGTATTTCTTGTCGTCTTTGATGATGGTCGACAGGTACTGGATGTGACCTACGTACATCGGACCCAAAAACCTCATAGAGTATACATCATTAACACAATACCATACAAAAACCTGTAGTCAATGTTTTAACATTTTGTCATGATAACAACACACATTTCAGGTGAAACAAATGTTATGCAAATACAGTGACCCCCGTTTTATAAGGCCCCTCTCAACAGTGGCACCCCCTCTCCAGAAGCCACCTTGCCATGTTACAAATAAGGCTTTCCCATGATAATTACCCTCTCATGGGAGGCCACCCTTCTTATAACGTTTTTTGTACCTCTGTGAAAGTGGTAGCCTTATAACAGACAAACTACTGAATTTATTTTATAACTCTTCAAATGCAAATTAATAAATCAAATTATATCATTAACACTTTTTTCTTTAGAAATGTTGATTTAAAATTCCTCATTTAGAAGAAAAGACGACGAACCGATGCGGACGGTGAAGTCACTTCGACTCCACAGTCGGAAGTCAAACAGCACAAACTGGTAGACATGATGCAACAGTTGCTTGTCTGCAGGCGCCACCATCTCAACCAACAACTGTAATGCCATCAACACGCTCACGTCGATGGCATGTGGCTCCACCTAGGGGCATAACACACCACATATTTACAGAATTCACGGAGACGGTTTATAACTTTAGATAGATAAGAACTACCTTATGAGGATTGTGGCAATTTCGTGGAAACGTTTGTTGCTTTAAAAGTTTGCGGTTTTGCAAGGAGACATTTTTGCAGATTTATTTTTGCGGATTGCTCTACTAAAAATTGTGTGAACAGGGATATGCTATCAATGGGGTAGTTTTTTGCTAAGAAAAATGTTTACCATTTTGTGGAAAATGCAAAAATTACAAACTTTAGACAATCGTGAACAATTCCAAATGTACAGTTGTAGATCATGTATTAAGTGGGGTGAATTCTATTTAGTTAGGTGCTCCCATGTTTCTGCTGTCTGCTAGTTGGGAAAAGGTTTTCCCATTTTACAGTGGATGCTGCTTTATATGCTCCAAGAGAGCCCAGATTAAATGAGTGATTGATCGGCACTGAAGGAAGATTTTTCCAACATATTATGTATAGGAGATATTTACATGCTACAATTTGCAATAAAGTTAGTCATAGTTAATTATTTTATATTTTGGTGTTTTGATAGTTCTCCTAATTAGCCCTAGAATTTGATTTCCTTTTGAAGCAGCAATCCCACATTGCTGTGAAACTTTCATGTCAGCACTAAATGTTACTCCTAAGTCCTTTTCTTGTGTGGTTCTACCTAGTACAGCATCCCCCATTTTATATTCTTCGTCCATGTTTCCATGTCTTATGTGTATACATTTACACTTCCCAAAATTGAATAACATTTGCCATTTTTCTTACCATTTAACTAATTTATTTAGATCATCCTGTAAACTTTGTTTATCTGTATCATTAGTAACCTTTCTGAATACTTTTGTGTCATCTGTAAATTTCAGTACTTTGATAGATATGTCATCTTCCAAATCATTTATATATAATATTAAAAATAGTATAGGGCCTAATACTGATCCCTGTGGTACCCCACTCAAAACAGATTTCCAGTTTGAAATCTCACCATCTACTATTACTCTCTGTCTTCTGTGTGTAAGTCACTTTTCTATCCGGTTTATTACATCATTATCTATACCATGCCATGACTGAATTACTTTAATTTTGTACTTGAGTAAAAGTAAAAGTAATTCCCTTGAGTAAAAGTAAAATTACTTTGTAAAAAAGTACTTGAGTAAAAAGTAAAACTACTTTTCAAAAGTAGTTGAAGTAAAAGTAGAAGTAAAAGTACAACACTTAGAAATAATAACAAAATCATGAGTAATATTATATAAATTACACAACTTGCATCTGACAACTGTTTTGCAACTACTCCCAGACAGCCTTAGCTAGTCAATCGGTCTGACACCATTGAACACGGTGCTCACTTGGATGCTTGGAAAATTACATTATCTTTAATGAGAGCTCACAACATCAAATAATTTCAGTTAAATACAGAACTTAATTAATGATGAGGCACAATCTGTCTTTTTATCGACCTGTTCCAATGAGGTATGGGAGGAGCTAGATTGTACAACAGGATATGTATACGCACGTGTGATTGTATCTGAGTAGGTAGAGGGTCAGTCCAATACTAGTAGTAGCCTCTCAGGGAAACTGGTCAGAGGTAATACAACATAGCACTGCCCTACCACAGTCTGTGGTAGGGGCTCCATCGGTACAGTCCTTTGAGAGGAAAATAGACAAGTTGTGGCAAAATCATCCAATCAAACTAGATTACACTGCCCCATCGCTATCCCGGAAACCGTCAGACGCATGCGCTCAATCTGAACTGATGATAAACGCGAGAGCTGGCATAAGAGGCAGTACAGCCTAATAGCCAGAAGAAGACCTGTAAGAACCTGTAAGAATAATAAAATTAACAAAGACATTTGATGCCTAGTTGATGAAGCCATCTGGCTTGTGAACCCCCACCTTCTCATGTCTTCCCAGACATGTCTTATCAGCTCACACAAATATTTAAACAACACACTTTAGCAGCTAGCTGTGTTGGTTACCTGGTACCAGCTGGGGCTAGAATTGATCAGAAGACAGACCAGTGCAACAGAGGAATTCTGTTGCTAATTGCAATTAAAAGTGACCTGTCAGGGCCCCTGTCCCTGTCTTTGATATTATTTATGGAAATTATGGGTCAGCTTGAATAAGCAATTGCTGGGAAAAGATGCTGCCAAATAGCAGAGTATAAATTCTTTACTGTTTAGTTCTGTGGAGTAATCATTATTATGAATTTATTAAACATCTCAATATGAATTTTATTCGTGAAAGTAAAATGCTGTTTAATGCTGACGTAAACCGGTAAGGCTGTTGTTGACAATGCCAATGGGCGAAAATCGGTTTTCGATCCACGATGCACGTTCGCTCACGAATATCAGAATTGTGTCAGTGTATGGGGATTATCAATACATTGTCGAAATTGCAAATTTTAATATTTATAATACGTATTGGAAACTTACTGATTAATAGTTTATATGGTGCAACGGAGACATTTGCATCATGGTTTGAGATGGCGTTCATGCGTTGTGTGCTCGAAGTGACATTTCACGTCAACGGCCTTGACCTGACCTATGCCAATATTTGGCAGACTTCGTTCACTGGCGTAGATATAAAACAGTGGTTGCGTCGATTTCATGAAGAGAAGTATGCATGCAAATATGATCGCGAACTGGCATGCGATTGAATGATATTAATAGCTTTTGGTCTGACGACTATGAACAGTTTTTGAAATGTCATTGACGGTGGAGCGCCACCGGCAGCAGCGGTTTCACAAAAAAAAGGTAACGAAAATATATTGTGAAGTAAATAAAAGTAATGGAGTAAAAAACAACATCCACTAGTGACCCGTCATCTACCCACTTTCTAATTTCTTCAAAAAAACATAAGAGATTGGTTAGACATGACCTTGCTTTTAGGAATCTATGTTGAGATGTATTTATTAATTTATGTTTTACAAGGAATTCCACCACGTGGTTTCTAATTAATTAATTAAATGACTAATAAAAAAATGAATCCTCTGAAACTTGTTAGTGCTCTAGAAGCATGTATGTCTGCCAGCAATGCACTCCACAGTCGTGGCACCATTAATACAATTTATGAATCCTCGTACTGCATCTAGAAATCATATGACAAACTGGCAAAATTACATCCACTATGTCAATAACAGAAACAGTAAATAGTAAACAAACACAAAGAAAATAATCATATTTTTCACACGGACCTTCTGGAAAATAACCCCGAGGGTGGCCAGGGCGTGCTCACGGACGAGTGTCTCCTGGTTCACCAGGTGGCCCTGCAGCATGTTCTTGAGAAGGACGATGAACAGTGCCACACCCGCCTGCTCCAACTTGCAGTCTACAACCAATCACAACCATGGAGCTGCGTCACATGGTCACAACATATCCTGGTGTGATTTCTCTGATTTTTATCAATAATGCTCTAACCATCAGATTTAAAGGTACAGAGTCTGATTGTTTTCATCATCAATCATGTTATCTACTATAAATTATATCTTCTAACATCATGACTGCCCAAGTTTACAATGAGGAAATCCTGCATAATAATGTATCTACACTGCTATGTCATCAAACCAGCACTTATGTTATAGCTATGTTAAATATTCAGGCTGCAGTGGATTGTTTACTACAACATTTAAATAAAGTTGCTATATTATTATATATACCTCCTTATTAATTTGAAATTACTGTTACAGTATTAATGTGAATATAATTGTCAAGAGACCTGCATAAGAACTGCTGGGGACGACGACCCAGTCCGTGCAGTCGAGTTCTTTACTTGGAGAAGGTCCGTTGTTCAACATGGCTTCCGTAGGTGTCGGAGGGTGCTGACTGAGCTGCTCCAGGAGGGGAAACAGGACCTGGATCCCTCCGATGCAGTTGATGACGTCCTGCAGGGAGAGAATGGCATGAGGGAATAGTATCTTCCCGCATGATGGAGCGTGCTTGAACATTAACAAATGTTCAAATGATCAATGACCAGCTGTTACGTGTGTTTGACTGTAAAGCATATTAATATATGTGAGTTCTGAAGAAAACATATTAATGATTGTAATTTAGAAGATCAATGATAACATAAACTCTTGATAATTGTATTGACTGCACAGTGGTAACTGGGCTAATTGATGGAAGCTATTAAGAAAACAAGGTTAAAATTTGACAAGAAACTTTTTTGATGCTCGTTTTGAATATTTCGGCTGTTTAAGCTTCATTAGCAGTTCACTACGTTACGTGACACAACAAAATATTCAGAACGAACAGCAAACAAGTTACTTAAGAAATATTTAGATCAAATACCACATAACAAGAAACCAGAAGAAGGCTATAATCATAATATAAACAAACAGGTATCTTTACAAAATGTAATAAATGCAATCGTCCTTCAGACAAACAATGTGGCAGGTTTCATTACTTCTGTCGAATTGTTTTCAGTCCCAGGTGAAATTTGAATAATTTTATTTTGGAATAAATGTTCAACACTCACATTTGGCATATTGTAGTTTTTCTTAAATATGCTAATTCTTTAAATCTACATTAGCACCATCAGGTTTTGACAACAGCTAAGACAGACGTCACAACATTTGTAAAATTCAACTAGTGTTTTCATGGTTACGGACATCAGACATACCTTAATATCATACGTGGAGCAGGTCTGGCCCACTAGCTGACCATCATTCTGATTGGATGACAAATCAAGGCACATGGGATCTTTACTCGCCTGCAAACACGGAACGTTAAGAACTGAGAGTGACATGACATTGTGTTCATCTAAAGGGACATATTAATGATGATTCTGAGCAAATCTATCAATCTGTTTATACTCACAAAACTTTGTTAGGTGCAATGTTATTGTAATCAATGTTTGTTAGTAATATACGGAGGCGCTGGTAGCCACAGCCATGACAGATTCAAAGTGCGACAACCCTATCTAATACGCTATGTTCACAGAGAGAAGTCAGACTGTACTAACTCTGGCTGCATGTACAAGATGTTTCAGCAATTGTTTCAACATTTTTAGCTCAGATGGACCAGTATTTTGTTCTAGACACTTATAAGTTTATCACAAGAAGGCACTGTTAATTATAAATATTCGGTTAATGTCAGCCAACAACATGCTTATTTTCTGCATTTAATAAAGCAGAAAAACACATAAAATAACTCTTTTTATACACAAACTATAGCATAAAAAACAACTATACATTTGATGTTATATCTACTGAAGTAATTTAATATTAATTCTGATTATTTAGACATTAAATAAGTTACATGCATATATTATGAAGTTGCATACACTTACCTTTGCATTGTAGTGAAGAACAAGTTTAGCTGACAACTCTGTCAGATTGGCGTCCTCGGTTTGGAAGAGCGTCAGACAGTTTGGACCTAAGAACAAACAGTTTAATATTTAATCTGCTAAGAATGTATTGTACCTTCAAGATACTGATATTGACAAAATAAAATTTGCAGTGTTGTTAGGAATTACATCAAAGTTTATCCCTATTTTTCCAGGGAGTGAAGCTGAGACCTCAATTTTTTTTGCTAGTTCCAATTCAAATTCATTTTGCAACTTTTGTATGTAGTTTTTGTGAAATCATCAGACAAACTATTAAATTAATTAATCCTTATTCAAGTATTAAGTGAAATGAAAATCGAAAATGGTGAAATTTCGTAACTTTGTCATATGATCGGCAAGAGGATTGAAGTCACGTCCATGATTGGCATTGATTCATATAGTGTTTACCATTTTGAATATCCACTTTTTTATCCTTACCAGATCTAATGACTGAAGTAAATTCTTTTGATGATTTGAACAAAAATAGATTTTTTAAAATTAAATTGACCACGTATGTTACATAAACTATTCACACACTACATATTTGGACACCAATGAACTGGATTTGCGATAGGGATGATGGATAGTTTTAACCAAGGCAACAGAACCTCGCATCTCCCACACAACTCTAAGGACGCAATTAGGACCCACAATTTTAAGTGGTGGCTACTCTTTTTTACATCACAACTGAAGGTGTTGGTAAACATGACAATTTATAAGCTAAAAGTTAGTATTCCATGATGGGCAAAAGTATTTTAGCACAAGTAGTAATTATGTAACAAATAATAATTTTTATTGTTATTTATTCACTTTTATGATGGCCTAGTTACAGATAGGATATGGGAATGGAGGCTGAGATTTGCTGACACTGTTACAGAGGCAATGATGAAATGGCATCACGGACCAACCTGTGGCAACCAGTGTTGGGCACTGCTACAGATGCAATGATGAAATGGCATCAAGGACCAACCTGTGGCAACCAGTGTTGGGCACTGCTAGAGGCAATGATGAAATGGCGTCAAGGACCAACCTGTGGCAACCAGTGTTGGGCACTGCTACAGAGCCAATGATGAAATGACATCAGGGACCAACCTATGGCAACCAGTGTTGGACACTGCTACAGATGCAATGATCAAATGGCATCAAGGACCAACCTGTGGCAACCAGTGTTGGGCACTGCTACAGAGGCAATGATGAAATGGCATCATGGACCAACCTGTGGCAACCAGTGTTGGGCACTGCTACAAATGCAATGATGAAATGGCATCAAGGACCAACCTGGGGCAACCAGTGTTGGGCACTGCTACAGAGGCAATGATGAAATGGCATCAAGGACCAACCTGTGGCAACCAGTGTTGGGCACTGCTACAGAGGCAATGATGAAACGGCATCAAGGACCAACCTGTGGCTACCAGTGTTGGGCACTGCTACAGAGGCAATGATGAAACGGCATCAAGGACCAACCTGTGGCTACCAGTGGCATCAAGGACCAACCTGTGGGAACCAGTGTTGGGCACTGCTACAGAGGCAATGATGAAATGGCATCAAGGACCAACCTGGGGCAACCAGTGTTGGGCACTGCTACAGAGGCAATGATGAAACGGCATCAAGGACCAACCTGTGGCTACCAGTGTTGGGCACTGCTACAGAGGCAATGATGAAATGGCATCAAGGACCAACCTGTTGCAACCAGTGTTGGGCACTGCTACAGAGGCAATGATGAAATGGCATCAAGGACCAACCTGTGGCAACCAGTGTTGGGCACTGCTACAGAGGCAACGATGAAATGGCATCAAGGACAAACTTGTGGCAACCAGTGTTGGGCACTGCTACAGAGGCAACGATGAAATGGCATCAAGGACCAACCTGTGGCAACCAGTGTTGGGCACTGCTACAGAGGCAATGATGAAATGGCATCAAGGACCAACCTGTTGCAACCAGTGTTGGGCACTGCTACAGAGGCAATGATGAAATGGCATCAAGGACCAACCTGTGGCTACCAGTGTTGGGCACTGCTACAGAGGCAACGATGAAATGGCATCAAGGACAAACTTGTGGCAACCAGTGTTGGGCACTGCTACAGAGGCAACGATGAAATGGCATCAGGGACCAACCTGTGGCAACCAGTGTTGGGCACTGCTACAGAGGCAATGATGAAATGGCATCAAGGACCAACCTGTGGCAACCAGTGTTGGGCACTGCTACAGAGGCAATGATGAAATGGCATCAAGGACCAACCTGTTGCAACCAGTGTTGGGCACTGCTACAGAGGCAATGATGAAATGGCATCAAGGACCAACCTGTGGCTACCAGTGTTGGGCACTGCTACAGAGGCAACGATGAAATGGCATCAAGGACAAACTTGTGGCAACCAGTGTTGGGCACTGCTACAGAGGCAACGATGAAATGGCATCAGGGACCAACCTGTGGCAACCAGTGTTGGGCACTGCTACAGAGGCAATGATGAAATGGCATCAAGGACCAACCTGTGGCAACCAGTGTTGGGCACTGCTACAGAGGCAATGATGAAATGGCATCAAGGACCAACCTGGGGCAACCAGTGTTGGGCACTGCTACAGAGGCAATGATGAAACGGCATCAAGGACGAACCTGTGGCTACCAGTGTTGGGCACTGCTACAGAGGCAATGATGAAATGGCATCAAGGACCAACCTGTGGCAACCAGTGTTGGGCACTGCTACAGATGCAATGATGAAATGGCGTCAAGGACCAACCTGTGGCAACCAGTGTTGGGCACTGCTACAGAGGCAATGATGAAATGGCATCAAGGACCAACCTGTTGCAACCAGTGTTGGGCACTGCTACAGAGGCAATGATGAATTGGCATCAAGGACCAACCTGTGGCAACCAGTGTTGGGCACTGCTACAGATGCAATGATGAAATGGCATCAGGGACCAACCTGTGGCAACCAGTGTTGGGCACTGCTACAGAGGCAATAATGAAATGACATCAAGGACCAACCTGTGGCAACCAGTGTTGGGCACTGCTACAGATGCAATGATGAAATGGCGTCAAGGACCAACCTGTGGCAACCAGTGCATGGAAGAACAAGCCAAGGCAGACCAGCCTTATGTAACTGGCTTAACATTGATCTAAGGAAAGATGTGGAACTAGAGCCTGGAGAGCTGAACATGGAAATGAGGGATGGAGATGTCTGGAGACAGACAGTTGGAGCCAGCAGAATGAGTGAGTGAGTGAGTGAAAAAACACCAACACCTACCAAGCAGGTACATGTTCCTGATGTGGTTCAGCGACAGAGCTTCGTGAAAGACGCATACAGAACTGATCTGACCAATCAGTGATATGGGAATGCCAAACTGGCCATCTTGGCTGCCGGCGTCAAGTGTATGGACGGTGTCGCTTTGTGTCGTCATGCCGCGCATCGACATCGAAATGCGCAGTCTGCTGAATGAGAGTCCAGGAATCAGAAGTCTACTCCTGTGAGGCTCATCTGCAGCCGCGACTGAGGATGGATCAGTGGTCAGCTTCAGTCCTGGGGAGGCAATCTGGCAGTGGCTGAAAGGCTGCAGGGGAGATGTTGTGTTAGATGTAGAGGGGAGTTTGTTTGGAGGAATTTAATGGAGTGTGCCTGTGTGAAGGGTTGTACTGTTCATGGATGATGTAGGCTAAGAGTATTGGTTCTGAATGTGTGTGTTTTTGCGCATATGTGTGTGTGTGTGTGTGTGTGTGTGTGTGTGTGTGTGTGTGTGTGTGTGTGTGTGTGTGTGTGTGTGTGTGTGGGCACACGAGTGTGTGTGTTTGTGAGTGTGCATTGTGTGTGAGTGTGCATGAGAGTATACTGATTTGCATACATACATCTATGTAGAAAAGTTCATGAGTATGACATGGCTATGTCTGAAAACAAAAACAACAAAATCAGTTTCTTGCTTTTAATAAATCTGCACAAACCCACGTTTGAACCTTACCTCTGTGAGTGGAGGAAACTTGAGCTGTTCTGTCAGACGTAGTCGGCCGTCAATGTAGACACAAAGTTGACTCTGAGTGAACGGTCGGCGGGAACTCGCGTGTACGATGTCAATGCAGTGCTATGACATAACACATGGAACTCCTTATGAGATTTTCTCTTCAACGGTCGATTCATGTTACTATTATTATATTTAATTAAATAGTTTATACATCACAGCAAGTGTATTCAACAGTTTACAGCTGTCACTGAAACTTAACTTAGAGATGGAAGATGGCACACAGAATCGTCAGTAATGAATTGGACTAAAGCAATAGGTTTATTTTATTTTACAGCTATCTATAAAAATTAAGTCATCGGTATTTAGGAATTTGAACTTAGTAAAAAATACCTGTGATCCTAAAACAAATCTACCAATGTAAATATGCAATCCATTGATAAGGGATTATCTCAGTATCGATGTATGACACTATACAGAATTGTAGTACATGCATCTTTCCCAAAACACTGTTTTCTGATCACTGTTCAAGCGGGTGCTAACATTGACCACATGCAGGCAGCATTGCCTTATGATGGCTGAATATGAACGGCCTGTGATGTTTACAGGAAGGAATGAGGACAGTTTCACGGGTTGCGACAAGTTCATGTCATTCCTCCCCCCTCCTTCCCTTCCAACTACCACTTCCCTCTTTTATTCCCCTTCCCGTGCCTCAATCATTCCTCCTCTACTCACCCAATTCTGATCAGTCAGCGGACTGTCAACAACCGCCACGGTGTTGTAGTCCTTCTTGGTACCCACGGCCACCACCAGGGTACATTCGGCTGTTATGAAGGCCTCGAAGCCGTTACCCGCACTTGATAAGAAACTGTCACCATGGCAACACAAAACTTTCAACACAACTCTTACATTACACAACTTGAGGATATGTTATTAATACTTGTTTCACTATATATTTATTCAAAATAAGCCAACTGTCTGATGACTACATCAATTAATAAATCAATCTGTGCGATGTTTGCAGCCATCTCATACAGTCAAGCCTTGTTATAACACGGTGGTCGGGATACACGATTTCAGACTGCTCTGTACACGAGGCGGCTTAGGTATTCCCATATCTGCCACCAGGGAACTACTAAACAACAGCGATCGCCACCTGCTGCACCAAGTCCAATAACGTTGTCGAAGCCACTATGTGCTTGCAGCACTGTCTTATATACCAATATGCAGTTTATAGAGCTTATTAAACGAGTCAAATAATAGCAATGTGTATTATTTTTAGATGCTACGATGGTGATGTACTGGACCAATAGGCCTACGAATCGAAAATAATAACCTGGATCTGAGCATCCGAAAATGTATATGATGTGACACATGTAGTATGTAAGTTGATTAAACATAGAAAACGACAATAGGTAGAATTAATAATTGCTTCACTTCGTCTTTCAACCGATCTTGACCGAAGCATAAATATATGACGCACCACTTAACATCGATTCATTGTTTCATATGCGGATGATGAATTCGTATTTTCACGCACCGGTAGAGGCTTGGGTTAGCATTTGGCATGTTGGTTTCACGTCGCAAAAACGATTAGATTTACGATGCCATGGAAACATGTCATTTCACCCCAGTGTTATATTGGTACTGCATACTAAATTGCATTTAAGACTATTTATCTGATTCTTAAGTGAGGCATATTTGTGAATCTCGATTGCAATTTACAAACCACCGAAGCGAAGCCAGCAACAGCGATTGATGTCAGCAGCAGTGCAAAACAAACAACACGTTGACACTTGTTCTTTGACATTGTTCACCTAATGCTTCTTGAGAATTGTCAAAGCAATTCTAAGTAGGTTTAAGCAGGTCCAGAAAATCGGGGTCCATGACCTACCACCTTATATCTGAATCCGCATGACAATGGGGTGCGTAATAATGAGGTGCAACTGTACAATTATTGCTAAATTTCCATTCAACTCTCACAACATTACGGAAATTTACCTGGTGTAGCAGTATCTTTGCACACAAAAAATATTAGTTTCAGAACATGGAACTGTAAATATAGGTAATGTATCGATTGATTTGGGCACTAATGCTGCTACAAATACCTGTAGAGTTGGCGTCGGACTAGTTGGTTGTCCTGCGTCACTATGGGCACGTGGTTGTCTAGACACACCCATGCGTGGAAGGTAAACCCCACCCCTGGCCAGCGCTTCAAGCACGGCACCACCACTCCCTACAAGACCACACCGATAGTGCACACAACCATAAGCATGGCAATTCATAGACATTTCTAGGACTTTCCAAGCTCTGACAGGAACATAGACTGCATCACATGCAACATTTATGAATACGGACTGCTTTTTATTAACAAGGTACAGGGTGACAGAAATAAAATGTTTATATCTTATATATATATCCACATCAGTTGAGATAAAACAAAACATCACTAACCAAGAGTGAAGGAATACAATAGACTCACTCTTAATTACACAAAGTCAAACTAACAACTTCATGGACATTGAAAGAGTGTACAGACAAAACTACTTGCTGAGCAACATCAGAAAAAGTATCACACAGTTATAACTACTTAGATATTACTCTAAAAATACTCTTAATATAAACATTACGTTTTACAACAGCACTCAAAGGAATGCAAGAAGAAACCAACCTGAAATTGTGATACTCACAGAGTTCGCGTCGTGGAAGTCAAAGTAGTGTAGCGCCACCTCTCGGCCATCTCTGCGAGCCATCGCAGACATCGCTTGCAGGAGACGACAGAAGTACGGTATCTAAAATGACATGGAAAGGTCAACAAGTGTGAACAACCTAACCAATTAAAATAAATCATCCAAACACACAGCCAACATTCTATCTATGACCTTTCAACATTTATATAAAACACAGTTTTACATAGTATACATAGTTCGCATAACGTCCATTCAATCATGCAGAATTACCACAAATTGCCACATTTTCTAAAAAAATTTCCTACCATTTTCTCTTTTATAAATAACTAGATTTACATTTCTACTTCTCTGGTAGTCAGCTCATTATTGTTGCTTTTGTTTGACTTATGTTGTATATAATGAGGATGAGTAAATAAATGTACTTTATTTTACTTTGGTGAGGAGATTTCTTGCTGTTATATCACGACACTCACCTGGCAGTTATCCTGGCATGGCTTTAGCAGCTGAATAAGTTGTCTGAGCTCAGTGGCAGTGATTGACACAATGCCCAGGCTCTCTAGGAGCGTGATCAGACTCCCTACAACACAAGGTCATCACTGTATAGTCAACTTTCTAACTCCTTAACCTGTGGTGTGGTGTGTCTACACAGATGTGTCTAGTACTACAATATAACATGCAGTTTAGCTTATATCTGCAGACACAAGAGAGCTCCTTGGAGTGAAAAGGGAACCGATTGCGTAACTCTCCCTGCTGGTACATAGCCTCTCCTCAAGATTCCAGCACAACCTCTTTGTGGTACACCAAGGATACTGGGTACCTTGTGATCTCAGGCAAATATGCTAGGAAGATGACTGTCTCGCAGCAGACTGGAACTTCAGAGGTCCAGAGTACGGGGCCCACCATTGTGTGAATACTTACACTGTACATAGCAACATTAAGACACCCTCTACCGTTAACTGAACTAATTATTATAACAAACTCTAACTTGCCGCAATTATTCTTACCGACAGCGCGTGTGTTGATCTGCTGATGGCGCCACAGCACACACAAGATGGCACTGATCATTCCCGCCCCGCAACAACTCAGCCGATTGTGTATACCACTCGTGCAAAGTTGACTCAAACTCTCTGACAGCCAAGTCTGCAGGTCATGTGACTGAATGTCAGGCAGCCATTTGACGAGCATGATGGCCGCTTGAGGGTTCTGCACGGGATGGGTGGTGCCACCATCGAATCGCCCTTCGATTACCTGTTTATTCCGTCAATACAATCAACTTTAAAGTAAAGCACATTTTACGCTGTCCGTATTATTATGGAAGACTTTGCACTGTGACATAGTGTTTGTTTACTTCACAAGATAAATTAATTGTGCATATTTACTTAACAAAATACCATTCATAGTGTATTTATTTCACAAGATAAATTCATATTGCCTATTTACATCACAAAATATATTCATAGTTCATATTTTCATCACAAAATAGATTCATGGTGCTTATTTACTTTAAAAAAAAAAATTCATATTTACATCAAAAAAAGATTCATAATTCAAATTTACCTATACATTTTTAAAGTGATTATTTACTTCACAAAATAAATTCACAGTGTCTATGTACTCCAAAAAATAAAGTCATAGTCCATATTTACATCACAAAATAAATTCATAGTGCCTGTTTATTTCACAAAATGTATTCATGGTTCACCAGATATATTCATATGTAAAGGTATCAATGAAAAAACATGTTGAATACACAAAATGCTAAGAACTCACGAGGTCCAGCAGCACGGTGAGTAAGTCTTGAGATGGTTGCCCCAAACTCTTAACGGCATCAACAAACTTTGTGTAGCTCACTCGGTCCCGAAAAAGGTCCTGGTCAAAACAGATTCATGTTCATTCGTCACTCAAAATCACTGCTGCTAGCAGCAGGATAGGCTAAAACTATACTTATGATGTTGAACTTAAGGTATCGGCTGGATACAGTAGCTGATGTGTTTGGAGACACCCATTTTTAACACTGCTGCAGTTGACCTCATTTGGATTACTGCCTTACAGGTAATCAAATTGGTTGTGAAAGTGTACCGTTTTTAAAAGAACATTTTAAATATAACAATATTTGAAAGTGTTTTCTGACAGATGTAGTTCTGTGTCGATGAAAATAACCTCCAAAACAGAAGTGGACGGTTCACTGAAATAAAAATAGAAGTACTGATAACCAGACTGCAATATGTTATGCCATCTGCTTGCATCTATAATGTTGCATCAACAGTATCATAAAAAAAATGTAAATTGTTATCACAAACTCATTTGGACATTTCTGAATGTCTAATAATGTATAGTGCATGCTGTCATTGATTTGATATCTAACTTAATCACACAGAGACTTGCTCAGGTGCTACAGCCAGGGTGTGTGTGGCTTAAGACCTTTTTAAGATAATATCTTAAACCAATACTTCAAAAATGTAAGACTTTTTCCATGTCAAATACAATACAATACAAAATATGAAAGAATTTTTTTCAAACACATTTGAGCCATTTATTTATTTGGTGATCAAATGGTATCATTTAAATGAACATATTGCTCACTGATACACTGTCCATTCCACCTTTGTTAAATTACAGCCTAGAGCCAGTGATATCAAATTTAAGGCCTTTCATTGAACATTTTCTTTTTAAGGCCTTTAACGTGCAAGACACAATTTCAGAATTGTTAAGACACGAACAGAAGCAGACAGAGACAAAAATGTACATAATCTAACCAGATGCGACAGAAAGGAGAGAATCTGTCCTCGTAGTACGTACCTTGGCCGCCTGCGACCCAGACATGACAGCCGTGATGACTCGGATGACAGCACTGACGAGACTGTATGCCTCGCTACCCACCTGCTTCAACACAAACAGACACATCATGTGTCAATCCCAGATACTCTGATACATCACTTGGTGACAATCAGGAGGAACTACAGCAGTTATTACCTGCACTGTGCATTTGCTTTGAAATAATATAATGAGATATCATATCAAATGCTGACAATTATGGTTATGGTAGATGATTTTAAAGAGATCTTATTCCTAAAATTTTATTACACCATTTTTCTTTTTGGTGCAGTTTCCCAGAATTACTCAATTACGCAATTCCTCAGCATAGATCTATGTCAGAGACAGATAACAGATATTTCACTTACTGTGATCCTGGTAAGAATTGTCACAAACATGTCGAATATTCCCTCGACAACAAAAATCAGCTGCAGTGCCGCCCTGCTGTCACATTCTAGCATCGATTCAATAGCACCTGAAATATAAACGTCTCCAGCTGATGTATGCAGATTGAATTTACAAGCTACAAGATAAAAGGCCAGGGATTCTGATAAAATGTGACAAATCTCTGTCGAAGAGTCAAAACAATGGAAGTCCATTTTGATCTGAACCATGTGGGTGGTTGGAACTGATGTGTCTATTACACTAACTTCCAACAAATAAAAATGGACTTTCACTGTTTTGATTCCTCGACAGATATATTGTCAAAGAATCACAAGAATGAAAGTCCATTTTTGCATGTTAGAAGTTAAGTCTAATAGGCTTGTATCCAACCAACCACGTCGTGTAAAATGCAACATCTCTCAATGCTTACATACACGCATAACCATTATTAGCAGAAATCTTATTAGACTGATTAATGTAGCTAGCGTGAAAATTATATGCTTTGTCTTGAACTGAATAGTTTCAGTAGAAGTTTTTAAGATAAATCAACCATTTAGTTATGTTACAAGATTTTAAAAACATTTTTATAAATGTGAAAAAAAAGCCACAAAATGCAAAATTATACCGTTTTGAGAAAACCACAAAAGAAATGACATACGTATAAGAATGAGTGTCACTGATAACTTTAAAGGCGATTTTGGTTAATATAAATGAATTCTGTCTGCTACACCACCGCGAATGAATTAAGCAAAAGTTAAATGACAGCCTAAAGTAGCAGTGTATTTTTCACACAAACCCTTCACTAATCGTAATTTCAAACCGTGTGAAGTTGCCTACATGTAAGATACCTTTGTGTAATTACTGCAACTGTGATACTTTTGTGTAATTACTGCAACTGTGATACCTTTTGTGTAATTATTGCAATTGTGATACATTTTGCGCATGATTTGTTATGATACATTCATTGGAACAGAACACATTCTTAAATATTGTATATGATAAAATATTGGTACAACTATTCAACAATGAATGTTCACCATTGTTGTAAATTAGTTGGTTTAAGTTGGATTTACTTTGTATGCCCACAATAGTCCTGGTTTAAAAAATATGTCTGGTCTTCCTAATCACAAAATGCATCTTTCTAGAAGAAACACAACAAAACAACTAAGCGTGGTCGGCCATCTAGGATTTACTGGCAATCCTGATAAAAAATATCAACAAAACATGGTCTGCAACTAGAATAATCAATAATGTAGCATTCATGTTTGTATTCAAAGAAACTGACATGAACAATCTACAACAACCTTGACATATACTTTACACTCCATCCAGCATAATACACATATATATATATATATATATATATATATATGAGTGTGTATGTGTGTGCCTGTGTGAGTGTGTGTGCGCGTGCGTGTATCTAACTCACCAAGCATGTCCAGCTGAAGTGCTCTATTCTGTGGACTCATCTCGAGGGCCAAGAGAACATGTGAGTAGCCTTCGAAGAGCGCCCCAACCTCCACTTGCCGCTGTCAAGTAAAACTACAATAATCTATGCTCATTCAGGTGTCAACTTGGCTTGACCATATCTTTACGAATGTGTAGAGACGTCAAGTTCTAGACACCAGCATATAAAGTATGTCATTTGTTTAGACACAACAAGAGACAATGATGTTCAACATCACAGGTAACAAAAAGTTCTAGACACCAGCATATAAAGTATGTCATTTGTTTAGGCATAACAAGAGACAATGATGTTCAACATCACAGGTAACAAAAAGTTCTAGACACCAGCATATAAAGTATGTCATTTGTTTAGACACAACAAGAGACAATGATGTTCAACATCACAGGTAACAAAAAGTTCTAGACACCAGCATATAAAGTATGTCATTTGTTTAGGCATAACAAGAGACAATGATGTTCAACATCACAGGTAACAAAAAGTTCTAGACACCAGCATATAAAGTATGTCATTTGTTTAGACACAACAAGAGACAATGATGTTCAACATCACAGGTAACAAAAAGTTCTAGACACCAGCATATAAAGTATGTCATTTGTTTAGGCATAACAAGAGACAATGATGTTCAACATCACAGGTAACATAAAGAAATCACAAGGAACATGAAAATATCAAAAAGATAACAAATTGGAATGTTGGAAAAAAGTTATGGATGGATGTTACAATAACAAAACACAAGATCAGGCTGACTACTATCATCATTGCCAGTTAATTTTATGTAATTATAAAAGGTCAAAGCCATTTGTTATTACATGCAACACCCGTTGTCACAATGTGCGCGTCTTCACGTGGCGATTTAGTTGCACGAGGTATACTAAATCATGTGACTAAATAAGTCATGTGACATGTGTTCAATGGTGTCAAGTGGGTTGCTCCTGATTGGACAAACCAGGGTGACAACAGGGTGATTTCACTTTAAAAAAATATTACCTCATTTAAGCCTAACACTAGCAGCAAGAGATGGTGCGAATGCCCAGTGGTTCTTATCACATTCTCTCATTCATACCTGGTCCGGACTACACGTGTGCAGGCAATGTACAACATTGACAAGGCATTTCAGAACGAGAGACTTGAGCGTGACCAGGTCTGTGTGCTGTACTGTGTCGTTAGGTGGCGCTGTTGTAGCAGTAGTGCCGATCGACAGAGCTTTCAGCAGAATGTCGAGAGTTGCTGGACATACAGCCCTCAGTGCATTTTCCTGCAGTTGAAACATTCCACGAACTATGATAATACGTTGGAAGAAAGTTTATAACGAACAAATAGTGTACGTAACATGCGCAGTCAGTTTAATAAAACAGTGTGTACTAGTGGATGTAGTGTGTTCAAATTATCGGAAGAATTGATTTGATCATTTGGTCGGGTAACCTGCGAAAGTGTGAATATTGTGTGTGGCGACCATTTCCCCCCTTTTCACTGAATTTCAACTGGGCCTAGTCGAAAATAATTTAATAGTTTGATCAAACATCAAAATTAAATAACACATTTGTACAAATGAGCTAGGGTGTCGGACTGGATACTAGATGGTTTGATTTTTTGCGAAATAATTTTTAATCAAGATGAGTGAAACATTTAACTGCAGAAGCACCTTTAATTTTAAATACTACACCTTAAAACGGGAGGCACAATAGAGATTATTTCTCAAGACTAAAACTTTTATCATTTCTAGATGCTATTAACTATGGTAATAAAGTGAAAATCATTTTAAATTCATGCAGCTTCCGTTGTTTAGGGTGTAGCACAGGTATTGTGCTTGTGGATCTAAATTCAACATTTTTATAGCTATACACTTATCAAATTATATTTATACTTATCAAAATACAGACCGTTTATTCCATTTCTGAAGCTGTCATTGGTAACCAACTATCATAATAACTAACAACCAACCCAACTGTCAATTTTATTTGAAATGCTGAAAGTAAAACATATTTGTTGAATGACTGTAGTGTGATTATTCACCACTAATCCAGTTATAATGGCGAGGACCTAACAACTTGACAGTTATGAACACACTGCATCAACAGCGATGGTGACTTTTATTTATTTAATTCTTTTGGTTATGTTTTGACTTGATTGTTTAATAACATGGACAATTTATTATTTATTTATTTATTAACATATTTAACATGCTTTCACTGAGCTTACTATTGAGTGCTGAATAAGCGTCCCTATATGTGTATTTATTTGATGAAAAATGTCACCCTATAGCACCTTATCTGGCACTATACTATTATTAAATTTAAACATTTGTGCCGGCATATATTTTCCGGTAATCATGACAAATTACGCAGGGTATAATTTTTAGGAGAGCAATCGCTCTCACTCCCTATTGCTAGCACTAATCAATCATCCATGGAGCGGTTTACCGTTCGAGCTAAAATTACTTGCTCCCAACTGGAGCTGCATGTGGCTCCCTCTGACAGTTAAATTTTTATCCTTTCGAATGACAGTCATGAATTTAGTGGGATCCCGTGCTTCTGGGGATCCTAGATTTTGATCCAGAAGCGTTAGACGGTTATATTTCCATGATTAAATGAACCGGTCAGAATCCTTAGTTGTCGGGAGCTCGACATGGTATATAATTAGTTAAAACGCATCACCGCATAAACCAACCGTAAATCGTCGCCGTGTATTTAATTGAATATAACAAAAAAAAAACGGAAAATTCCCCGGTTTTTCGCAGATATAAAATGCAGTTACTATTTGCCCCCCTATACTGTTATTCGGCACTATACTATTATTAAATTTGACCGATTTGCCACCGTATACTGTTATTTGTCCTAAACGTTTACTTGGCACTCGAGAATATGTTACAGTTTTGTTTCAAACATTGAAATGTCTAATTTATTTATTACGTGATTCAAATAGGGATGGAATAAGCGAAACACATGTGCTTCGCTTCATGTCTGCAACGCAAACATACTCTTAATAATAATAATCCTTCTACTTGAACACAGAACCATGAAATCAAATGTTATGAAACAACACAACCACATATCAACTACCATCCAGGTGGTGTCAACATCGTCCATCACACAACCAGACATGACTTCTCTGGAGTAACCATACACTGATCAAACATGTTTACACCTAAATATAGACCTAGTACACTGTAGCAGCCTGTACGAATATGTAGGTCAAGTCACCGAGACAAACACAATGACAAAGGAATCATTGGATGGGTTTAAACTGTTGACTGCTACGACTAAGTAACAGTGATACAATAGGCAACATCATCACCACCAATCTCAGAATACTCTAACTTATAAGGATAGAGGGGATATCTGAAATAGTTAGCAAGACATTCTTCTGATGAAAACTGTAAAACTAGTTCCCAAGTAACTACTTGTGACAAATTATATCATGGTCGACAAATTGATATACTGCCTCCAACTATATGCCATATACTATATGAAGACAAACTGGTTTGGCAAGATGGACTAGCACGTAAATATGAAACTGAAACTTTACTAGGTAAAAAAAAAACTATAAAAGTAGTTAATAACAATCTGAAAATGATAGTTATGTACCTATTTTCAGTTCTAATAATTACATTCTAACAAAACAAAGGAAGTTGAAAAGATGATTACAATAAAACAACAAATTGCATGTGATAATTGCCTGTGCATTGTCTATACTACTCAACATGTAATGTTTGGTTCTTTGAACAGTCGGTGAACATTACAGATCTTAGTATCAACATCAGTTCAAATATATTCTGAGTCAACCATTTCAAATCTGTCGAAACCTACATAAATAATATTACTTCTTGCGTTTATTCTTTCTACCATTATTTCTTACATTTATTTATTTCTTATAACATAGCATGGAGTGGGAAGATACAGCCATTACAAATTGTGACTGTAATATGTTCATTTCAGAGAGCCATCTGATATGTTCCAGTGTTGCTACTGCAGTGTTTACTCTATCTTTGCTCCACCAATCTTGATTTATTGCAGGGCTGGTGGACTGGCTTTCAGTTCACGCCAGCAAAAAAAACCTGGCTGCAAATGTAAATCAAATCCTAGTGAATAGCAACACCCTGGGATGTGATATATGATCTTACTAAAGCTTACCATGCCTGCATCTAAGGGGTGATGTCAAAATGTGGACATCATGTTTATTTTGAAACGTTTTGAAAAATTAGATTCTTGTCCATTTGTGTTGCTCCATCAACAATATAATGTTGCATTTACACTTCAACCCCTGGCAGACCTGTTGATAGGAACTTGACTTCTATGGGAAGCATTCAGCCATGTTGCAGTTACTGTACAAAACTCGTTCACATAATTCCACCCCTTTCTGTCAGCCAAGAACTCAATTACAAAGCTGAGTGAATGCAGCACAAATTCCACTTGACTTGTTCCACGAGGTTAGTTTGAACTGTATATTTCTGTGAAACCATAGCCATAAGTTGAAATGTCTTTCACTAGCTGTCTGCACGAACAACCACCACCATGCTAAATCCCGTGTCTGTTCCTCCTAGAAACAGCCTGTTTTGTAGGTATCTCATGGTGCTGCTAAACATGGCTGCACGTATTACTGTTCATGTGAAATTAGTCATTGTTTTGCCTACTAGGCATAAAACTCAGCAGATCTGCATTGATCTCAAGAAACACCATGATAAAAAAATCCAGGAAAACAGCATTTCCCGAGATTTCACATATCATATTCGACCTATTATAAGCGTATATGCCCTAATTAGTGTACACCGCTTTTAATCAGCAGGATCCATAATTACTGTAATTTGACTAGGATGGAACAACTTTAAAATGTCACCATCTGGTGTTAAACAGTTGGCACCACTTTTCCGGTTAAACAGTTACCTTATTGTCTAGAGATACAAATATTGGTGTATGTTTGTAAGAACAGATTCCTTGACATTTTTCCACGGCCCAATATTTTTTTCAAGCGTACTGTAGGTTTATTAGGTCGAATACGGTACATGAAAATACAGTGGTTTTTCCAGTGGGGCAAATCTGTAAAATATTTACTTTCAATGAAAATACGCCAAGAGAAACAAAACCCTCAAAGTGAACAAAATGTTACGAGGACGATTTCAGTTTGAGGCAGCTTCTATCTGTGGTCCAATGGAGAAAACAGTTTAGTAATGTGCCATAGACAACATATGATCTGACCTGAGAACCAGAGATGATCGCACCAAACACATGCAGCAGTTCCATCTGTACATTCACGTCCAAAGCAACATGCTGGAAACTCTCTGAAAACAAGAAAATCTTCCATCAGCATAACAGTCAGTAATACCCATGCCCACATTGTAATTTCAGAAAAATCTTATCTTGTGCATAGAATTAAGGAACATCTCTCAAACAATCGGTACGACTTTCTCAAATATGTATATCTCCAACATTCTTAACATATTAGTGAAACCTTATTTATGCGGTTTAAATTTGTGCCACCCAGCATAAAGGGTGCTGGATATTGAGATTTTACACCAACAGTTCCATACGGATCTTCAAAAATAAACACTTAAAAAAAAAATTAAACATTAGACATGTTGTCATAGCTTAACTGTTCGAAATATTCTCTCTTCTAACATGGCAATCTGTCTCTATGTTATTTCTTGAATGAACTGAGACATCAAGCACAAAATAGACACATCATTTCAACAGATCATCCAGTGCAAAAGAAAACTCACCATAAAGAAATGGAACAACTTCGACATGCAATGTCGCTGGTCGCTGCTTCATGTTGCTGTATTCCGCTTTCCAACTGAAATGACACAAAAGTGAAATGAGATTCTGACAATTTGACTGTGTAATTTTTCTGCCTCGTCCATCGTCGGAATTGACATGAATAACTCCAAAACAAATTGGCGAACCACTATATGACTTCCTGTAATGTAATACAGGAACTGCTTTATGGCATTGGGCCTCACCCCTAAAAAAGCATGGAATTTTAGTTGTGGCAATATATCAGAGGGGTCAATCGCTGCGACTATCACCAAATGAATCATATGATTTTTTCTATCTCTCATGATTCTCATTTCTGTAATTAATATACTCCACAATAGTTCGTAAAGTTCATAATTTCTCAAAAGTAAGACATTCAGGAGGAAATATCTAAGATTCAGGAACAATAGTGGTGCAGAACAGACAACCATAGTAGGAGCTACATTATGGAATTATCTGCCAAAAAATATGTAACGTTCTCTACAAGCAATTGCTAAAACCTATGTCTTTAAAACATGTCTTTCCATATTGGTAGTAGTTATTAAATGACAATATTGACACCACTTGTATCAGGGTAAATCAATTATTATTATTATTCCTAAAGTACAACAATGTGCTTATTACAAAGGCGAAACCAAAACTATCAGTAGCTGCTTCCGAAAGTTAACAATGTGCTTATCAGTTTTACAGAGGCAAAACAAACAATAAACTTGTACGAACCCACGCAGCTGTTTATGCCACCCAAACCAGGGGTCATAAAGACACTCGAGGAAGTGAAGCACGTGTGTGATGAATGACGTCAATGGAGCCACCACATCCTCGACATTCCCTGATGATAGCTGCAATGATTCAATCCCAAAAAAACACAATAAGTATCTTTCACTATCAGCCATGATGATATAAGTATATATATATATAAAGTTATTTCCAAGTCCAATCACATACCAATTACATGTGGTGCTATGTAATGACGTTTATTGCTGGCATAAGGGAAACACGTGATTTTGGGTTTATGCCTCAAAAAAATGGCACACACATACCGTGGAGAGGCTTCACTACTTCAATGATCATGACAATCTTATTGTCTGACTATTACCATCAGATTCATTACTCATAGGTTTAGCTGTTAAAATCAAAGTCCTAGGTTGCTTAGATGCTGAGACATTGGCAAATGCAGTTTCTCAGTGATGGCCATTTTGAAAACCAAAAATGCTGACCATATGTGCAAGTTGGTTGTCTGGTTCCTTATACCATAACATTAACACAATGCACTGGTTTGCTAATGTTAATAGTGCTGTTCTTAGTCATCAGCTTATTTTAATTGTATTTAGTCTGCCCATGTTGTCTGTGAAGTATCATACTAATTAATTAATGTATTAGTTAGTCTATTGATTAATGGACCAGTCAGTCTATCAAACTACCTGGTACTCAAAGTATCTCAATTAATGATTCATTGGTCGCAATGTAATGTTTGATTTGCACATGCAATTTTTTATTATGTGTGGATAAAAACAATATATATATATATATATATATATATATATATATATATATATATATATATATATATATATATATATAAATATATACACACACACATATATATATATATATATATATGAAACACAGTTCACAATCAACCACTGGTTATTATAGTTAGTTACAAGAAAACATACTTCTGTTAATGCACTACATAATTAAACTTTCTTCAGAAATTTTTTAGATTTGAGTCGTACTCACTTTTGAGAGCACCACTGTTGCCATGGAAACCAAATGTGATACATAGCTGCACGATGCGAGCATTGGAACATTATCAACATTCCTGCAATCAGTTTCAGCAATGTCAACGACATATAAAACATGTAACAATACACACACGCACGCATGCACACCACAAATCATTGCTTATAAAATTGATCACATTTCTTGATTTGACCATCATGCAAAGGGACACTGATTAATTACATAATTCAATCAATCAACCAATCAAAGAAATTACTTACACTAACTATGACAACACAGTGTCTTAACTTTAATTGCTTTACAGTAGATATCAGTGCACATGACAATGTTTGTAAATGTTTCATTTTATGCTGCAAATGATGGGTGCAATTCATGCACATCAAATCTAGGACAAGGCTCTGATAAAATCTAGGAGAATGCTATTAAATGAGATGGACTCTGCCATCATCTGAATCCTGGAAATGTTGAAAAGTCTTGGATGCCAAAGATTCCATTCACAATAATATATATGATCCTTTATTTATTTTGCAGTTAAGCCATGTTATAATTTTGCCAAAGCCTCAAGAGTAAATTGCTTTCCTAGTAAGCGAAAAAATATGCTATTTTTGCAAACTCCTAGACAAAATTTTTGTGATAATACCTGCTAATTATAATGAGGCATTTGACTAGGGCCTCAGCATATTCCAACATGTCACCATCAGCAGCCGATGCACAAGCTGAATTACAGTCAGCCAATTGCCGGGTTATTTCCTGAAGCAGACCCTCTGGAAGTTTCGTTAAGTGCGGCCCCTCGGCCATGAAGCTGCAACAAACATTGATACTGTGGCATCATGGTCCCAATGACATCAACCCACACTGATCCGACATCACCTTTGACCCACTGGGATGACTCCACAGCATAACGCTGGGTCTGAGTGATAACATCAAGGCCCAACATGAAATTGCTATCAATAATGATCATGTGGCATCATGGTTCTGCTGACATGAAAACGTGCACAGCCTAACAGCATCTCATCCTGTTTCACATAATTATTCTTCAACTGCAATGAATCCTATGGCTATAACCCAGTTAGCAACAATCTGCAGTCTAAAATGACCCAATAAATTGGCTCTTTTAACAAACAAGTGAAATTCACATTGATCACATTTCTTGATTGCTTGATGATGAACATTTTATTTCTTTCCAATGCATCATGTTATTTTTGTTATAATAAAAATAATAGCAAACATGCAGATTAAGCCACATACTAAGTCTAATATAGTTGGAAATGTATTAATGTATTTAAAATACCAACATAGGCTGTGCAATTTTCTGCATGCGTTCATTAATAAAGTGTTCTGGAAAATGTTGTAATCACATTGCAATGAGACATGGGGATCATTTACATACATACATACACCCACCCACCCAATTTATATTGATGCACAGGCACTTACCCTTCAGCCAAATGGCTAAATTCCACATCCACATATTCTTGGTATGTTTCCAGAAACAACTTCAAGTAACTTTGGAACAGTGCAGCATCATTCTAAAAATAATAATATTGTCATTATTTCATAGCATTAGACATAACTGTATTGCACTGAAACTATAGCGAAACACTGGTAGCAACATTCATTCAAATTTCTATTTGGGCAGCATACTTTTCCCCCAGAATAAACTGTCATGAAATTATGTATTCAATACATTTATATTTGCATGAAGTTAATTCTCAAGACTGCCATGCACAGTAAACATTTATTACCAACACAAATGACCAAATGTTGCATTCTTCGCAGATTAGTCTCAGTTGAGTCTAATAACATAATAAAGAAAAATTTTTGTGCTGTAAACATGAAGTATGTAGGTTTCACCTATGCCATTTCTATGTGATTTGTGTTATATAATGTTTTCATCAACTGATAATCTTTAGCACTAAGTTGCTGGTGTAACTCTTGCCACTGTTCACGATCGAGTGCATTTAATAATTCAACATTAATGGGGCAACGTAGCTGATGACCAATACATTGTACATCTGCATTCAACGTTCTCAGTATTGTCACCCATGGTCAACCTCAGTACTACTTGATGGTTGTGGTGGCGAAGTAAGTTCAGATTAGACATTATAAACCTTGCCACAAATCACAAGCCGATTATATTATTCTGGATTTATACAGATGTCACAATCACAATGGCAACATAAAAACAGCATTGCATTAAATTTGACAGGATTCTCTTATACACAAGTATACAATGATTATTATAATCACTGATGATGCTGCCACATGTTATAGAGATCATATGTTACTTTATTTAGGTACTGCTGTAAGAATTGATTGGACACGGTATCATGAAAGTATGCTGATCACATCACATGCACGATGAATTAAAAAAGCTAGTTTTCAAAGCATGTAGATTGTAGACATATAAAAAAATAGACACTGCCTGGTGTATAGTGAGCCAAGTTACTCAGCCAATTGTTGCTGTCTTGAGATATGTTATATTAACAAGTTAGCATTAAGTCGACAAAGTCTAAAACTAGTATCCAGTGTTAGTTATTGACATCACCAGGACCCAGGAGCGAGGCAGGAGCAGGATCCAGCCAGGACCAGGTGCACAGGCACGGCACAGGTGTAAATCATGTTGTTCGAGTTAAAAAATTTCGTGAAGTTTTGTTTGGCAGGCGTTGACAATTGTTTAAAGGAAACACTATGTATCTTTGTTTCTTCACATGGGAAGATTTGCGATGTGACCGAATGCACTTATCCGACGTCAGCACACGTTGACATCCCCCCACACACACCACACCCCTCGTAACCGACGGGACTGACGTCTGGAGAACCGAGTGCATACCTTTGAGGTGTATAACATCCACAACTGGCACAAATTGTCTTCAGCGTTCAACGCATCCATACTGTGCGTTAATTAAAACCTGGACGTACAACGAACTGCTTTCCTTCATTAATGCTGGATGTGTTCATGTCGCTGCTTAATGCTGACAAAACACGAAAATACGACAGGTCACAGGGTGCTTCCTGCATGCCGTAAGGTCATTTCCGGTGTGCGGAGAAATTGTGGTGCAAGAAAGATTATTTGATTAAATAATAATAACTTATTGGTATAATTTTATATTGCTAATGAATGCCAGTTATTATTATTATTACATTTATTAGTTAATGGTTAAATCGATAGGAAGCTGAAGAGAAAGTTCGATTATGCGAGATCTGAGAGGTGCTACATCTATTTTTAACTTTTGTCGACTAGTTACTAGCCTAGTGTGGGCTTTTCCCAAAATGTATATGGGGAATCCCGCAAAAGGTTTCCATTCTACGGTTATGTCATTATAATATTGTCATCTATGGGAGTGTTTGTGTTACTTCTTTAGCATTGCTGTGTAACAGTTTATATACAAATAATTATGAATGGACTCTAATATGCTGACCAGTCGATAGCGTAGCCTAGTTAGAGCTGTAGTCTGTACGTGTGGCCTGTGACGACTATACAGTTTCTGGGAAATTAGTTCATCGATCAAGCGACGGTTTAGACGTACGTCGCTGAATTTCTTGTATTGTCACAACAGACAACGCCACCTGAAAACAAGGATCGAACATTCAAACACAGTAAGTGCTCGTTTCGTCAGTTTTGTAATTTTCTTTATAGTTATACGATCGACGTAATTTAAGGGAGACCGGGGCTATACGCCCCGGGGCAAGTCCGCCAACCGGCTTTTATTCCGTGCCTTTGCAGAATTGAATAATTTCGGTCACACGACTAGGTCACATATGTTCATCAAACTACCTACAGCGGGAAACTAGCGTCCACGAGTTGCTGGCTGGAAAGTTGTGAGCTAGAACACTGATTTTGGTGACTGTTTAATTTTTTTTCAGTTTTCTGGACTTATAAGTGGCATTGGTTAGACATTCAGAGTGCTAGACTAGGCAAGTAATCTAAAAAAAATGACATCGGGGTACCTATAAATGTTACAAGCTGTCACCCATGCCAGGTTTTTTTACCTTTACCTGTCACAACCAGCCCGGATGACACTTTCTATTATGATTGTTTTTTACTGTGTAGTGAGCTATTTAGCGAAGATGGTGTTTTTTAAATGTATACATAATCGGCTGTAACTCTACTAATTATAGAGCTACATAACTAAATGTGGTATCAAAATATCTGGAATAAGGATGACTGTGTTATAAATAAATAAATGTGTCAATGTTATAGCAATATTCGAAAAAAAAAACATAAAACGTACCAAAATATATCAATATTTTATTTTGGTTTCGGAACCAAAGGTGTACAATAGTTCCTATGACTTCTTACGTACATGATACATGTCAATTATGTTTATCACAACATAATGCCAGTTCATTTCCAAACAAAACAACACCATCTGGTTCGCTATATTTATAAACAATGGAAAATTACTTGCACAAATCAATGTTACCCCCCATATTTTCAAGATTGTCAGAAAGTGAAGCACTACAGTCACTGGGAGGCATATCTTAATTAAACCCCAATTAATAATACTGATATTAAAACATGATTACATGTTAATAAAAACTCATATTGTTACACATGGTAATCTTATCCACCAGTCAGTTAAATGCACCAGAAAGTGGCTCGGATTGTTCAAAGTTCTGCTGCATAAAATAGCACCCACCCCCGCCCAATCACTGCGTATGAGGGAAGATCATTCATTATCTGTGAAGTCAGACATTAGAAGGACACGTGTAACTGACAATGAGTCTGATTCTTCATCGTGTATCGCAGTAAATGGGTTCCAGCAGATATCATCGTTGCATGAACATGCACCTGTACTCTTTAGCTGCTTGGATCTGCAGGTGCATCTTGCAGTTGCACAATTTTTTTATTCGCAATGCACAATACCTGAGAATTCCTGAGGTAAGGGGTCCTCTACCATCAGCTGTGGGTGAAGTTGTCCACTGGTGGGATCCTTGTACCAGCTATTATTGATATGTGAAACGTGGTCAGGGGACGTGTTATCTGCCAAATACCAAACACGGCACATTGGATGTGTTTGGAAACACAACTCTGGGTAGGCGAAAGGTTTTCTCGATTTTTTTTAATGTTTCTTAAATAGCCTGCAACTCACTTCGTTGATGGCTGCATCGTCAGTGCATGATGAATAGACTCTGCAGATGAATTCCTCTGTTTGTTTCTCTGTGGCTTCAGAAAGAGCTCCGCCTCCAAGGTGATGCAATAGAACTGCATGCTTCTGGAATGTTTTCCATGTTGATTTTTTTGCCGTGTCCATTCAGCTGACTGACAGTGTCACATCCTGCTAATGCATGTTATGCTGGGATGTTCCTTCGGAGAGTAGGATGTAACTGTTGTCATGAACAGTAATGAAGCGTCGCTGTTTTGCTGTTCCTGTTCTCATCCATAATTTTCGACTCAGTTGTGCTGCAAAGTGATTCACAAGTACTAACACTGTCTCTACTCGCGATGATAACGCGTTCAAACCATGCATCGTAAGCTGCGGTAGCATGTAGTATGATGCGCGTATCAGCCTCTTCGTGGGTCAATTCATGTGCGGACGCATTTATGATTGGTAGAAAGCTCACGAATGTTACTTGCTGCTTGTTTGTTATCGTGAGTTGATTAACGCCCGCCCATGCAGGTACTGACTGGTCAGGAGTGCGGTAGTGTCTTGTGAGTAGCCAACAAACGTCTTTGATGTTTGCAGTCGTGGTCAAGATTTGGATTTGGCTCATAGCTTTCCAGGTCAACATCAACAACAAATCTAGGTATTGGACGAGCAATGGCTTCGGGTGCATGATTCAACTGCTTTTTAACTCCTCCGGTGTTTTGAGGAAGCCTCATTTTCCAAGAGGTATTTGTTGTTCACTTTGACCTGTTGGCTCTCCTCTTTGTAATGCAACCATTTGGGTGGCATGGAATGTTCCTTTACCATCGAGAGTTTCCTCTATGATATGGATTCTGCTGCAAATTGGAGAAATTTGTCTTCAAGAAGATTGGGTAGAACTGGAAAATTGCCATTTTCAATGAATTTGTCCAATGTTCTCTTTGTCAGAGTCGTGTCAACACGCTGTACCTGACTGTAACTGGTGGAATGATCTCTTTGTCAGAGTCGTGTCAACACTCTGTACCTGACTGTAACTGGTGGAATGATCTCTTTGTCAGAGTCGTGTCAACACCCTGTACCTGACTGTAACTGGTGGAATGTTCTCTTTGTCAGAGTCGTGTCAACACGCTGTACCTGACTGTAACTGGTGGAATGTTCTCTTTGTCAGAGTCGTGTCAACACGCTGTACCTGACTGTAACTGGTGGAATGTTCTCTTTGCCAGAGTCGTGTCAACACGCTGTACCTGACTGTAACTGATGGAATGTTCTCTTTGTCAGAGCTGTGTCAACACGCTGTACCTGACTGTAACTGGTGGAATGTTCTCTTTGTCAGAGTCGTGTTAACACGCTGTACCTGACTGTAACTGGTGGAATGTTCTCTTTGTCAGAGTTGTGTCAACACGCTGTACCTGACTGTAACTGATGGAATGATCTCTTTGTCAGAGTCGTGTCAACACCCTGTGCCTGACTGTAACTGATGGAATGATCTCTTTGTCAGAGTCGTGTCAACACCCTGTGCCTGACTGTAACTGATGGAATGATCTCTTTGTCAGAGTCGTGTCAACACCCTGTGCCTGACTGTAACTGATGGAATGATCTCTTTGTCAGAGTTGTGTCAACACCCTGTACCTGACTGTAACTGATGGAATGATCTCTTTGTCAGAGTCGTTTCAATCCGATGTACCTGACTGTAACTGATGGAATGATCTCTTTGTCAGAGTCGTGTCA
This sequence comes from Lamellibrachia columna, assembly GCA_963662155.1. Taxonomy (NCBI): domain Eukaryota; kingdom Metazoa; phylum Annelida; class Polychaeta; order Sabellida; family Siboglinidae; genus Lamellibrachia; species Lamellibrachia columna. The sequence goes on along the minus strand of OY759271.1, from coordinate 15,844,093 downwards.
ACACGATGTACCTGATTGTAACTAGTGGAATGTTCTCTTTGTCAGAGTCGTGTCAACACGCTGTACCTGACTGTAACTGGTGGAATGTTCTCTTTGTCAGAGTCGTGTCAACACCCTGTACCTGACTGTAACTGGTGGAATGTTCTCTTTGTCAGAGTCGTGTCAACACCCTGTACCTGATTGTAACTGGTAGAATGTTCTCTTTGTCAGAGTCGTGTCAACACCCTGTACCTGACTGTAACTGGTGGAATGTTCTCTTTGTCAGAGTCGTGTCAACACCCTGTACCTGATTGTAACTAGTGGAATGTTCTCTTTGTCAGAGTCGTGTCAACACGCTGTACCTGACTGTAACTGGTGGAATGATCTCTTTGTCAGAGTCGTGTCAACACGATGTACCTGATTGTAAGTGATGGAATGATCTCTTTGTCAGAGTCGTGTCAACACCATGTACCTGACTGTAACTGATGGAATGATCTCTTTGTCAGAGTCGTGTCAACACGATGTACCTGACTGTAACTGATGGAATGATCTCTTTGTCAGAGTCGTGTCAACACCCTGTGCCTGACTGTAACTGATGGAATGATCTCTTTGTCAGAGTCGTGTCAACACCCTGTGCCTGACTGTAACTGATGGAATGATCTCTTTGTCAGAGTCGTGTCAACACGATGTACCTGACTGTAACTGATGGAATGATCTCTTTGTCAGAGTCGTGTCAACATGATGTACCTGACTGTAACTGATGGAATGATCTCTTTGTCAGAGTCGTGTCAACACGATGTACCTGACTGTAACTGATGGAATGATCTCTTTGTCAGAGTCGTGTCAACACCCTGTGCCTGACTGTAACTGATGGAATGATCTCTTTGTCAGAGTCGTGTCAACACCCTGTGCCTGACTGTAACTGATGGAATGATCTCTTTGTCAGAGTCGTGTCAACACCCTGTGCCTGACTGTAACTGATGGAATGATCTCTTTGTCAGAGTCGTGTCAACACGATGTACCTGACTGTAACTGATGGAATGATCTCTTTGTCAGAGTCGTGTCAACACGATGTACCTGACTGTAACTGATGGAATGATCTCTTTGTCAGAGTCGTGTCAACACGATGTACCTGACTGTAATTGGTGGAATGATCTCTTTGTCAGAGTCGTGTCAACACCCTATACCTGACTGTAACTAGTGGAATGTTCTCTTTGTCAGAGTCGTGTCAACACGCTGTACCTGACTGTAACTGGTGGAATGTTCTCTTTGTCAGAGTCGTGTCAACACCCTGTACCTGACTGTAACTGGTGGAATGTTCTCTTTGTCAGAGTCGTGTCAACACCCTGTACCTGACTGTAACTGGTAGAATGTTCTCTTTGTCAGAGTCGTGTCAACACCCTGTACCTGACTGTAACTGGTGGAATGTTCTCTTTGTCAGAGTCGTGTCAACACCCTGTACCTGACTGTAACTGGTGGAATGTTCTCTTTGTCAGAGTCGTGTCAACACGCTGTACCTGACTGTAACTGGTGGAATGTTCTCTTTGCCAGAGTCGTGTCAACACGCTGTACCTGACTGTAACTGGTGGAATGTTCTCTTTGCCAGAGTCGTGTCAACACGCTGTACCTGACTGTAACTGGTGGAATGTTCTCTTTGTCAGAGTCGTGTCAACACGCTGTACCTGACTGTAACTGGTGGAATGTTCTCTTTGTCAGAGTCGTGTCAACACGCTGTACCTGACTGTAACTGGTGGAATGTTCTCTTTGTCAGAGTCGTGTCAACACGCTGTACCTGACTGTAACTGGTGGAATGTTCTCTTTGTCAGAGTCGTGTCAACACGCTGTACCTGACTGTAACTGGTGGAATGTTCTCTTTGTCAGAGTCGTGTCAACACGCTGTACCTGACTGTAACTGGTGGAATGTTCTCTTTGTCAGAGTCGTGTCAACACGCTGTACCTGACTGTAACTGGTGGAATGTTCTCTTTGTCAGAGTCGTGTCAACACGCTGTACCTGACTGTAACTGGTGGAATGTTCTCTTTGCCAGAGTCGTGTCAACACGCTGTACCTGACTGTAACTGATGGAATGTTCTCTTTGTCAGAGCTGTGTCAACACGCTGTACCTGACTGTAACTGATGGAATGTTCTCTTTGTCAGAGCTGTGTCAACACGCTGTACCTGACTGTAACTGGTGGAATGTTCTCTTTGTCAGAGTCGTGTCAACACGCTGTACCTGACTGTAACTGGTGGAATGTTCTCTTTGTCAGAGTTGTGTCAACACGCTGTACCTGACTGTAACTGATGGAATGATCTCTTTGTCAGAGCTGTGTCAACACGCTGTACCTGACTGTAACTGGTGGAATGTTCTCTTTGTCAGAGTCGTGTCAACACCCTGTACCTGATTGTAACTAGTGGAATGTTCTCTTTGTCAGAGTCGTGTCAACACGCTGTACCTGACTGTAACTGGTGGAATGATCTCTTTGTCAGAGTCGTGTCAACATGATGTACCTGATTGTAAGTGATGGAATGATCTCTTTGTCAGAGTCGTGTCAACACCATGTACCTGACTGTAACTGATGGAATGATCTCTTTGTCAGAGTCGTGTCAACACAATGTACCTGACTGTAACTGATGGAATGATCTCTTTGTCAGAGTCGTGTCAACACCCTGTGCCTGACTGTAACTGATGGAATGATCTCTTTGTCAGAGTCGTGTCAACACCCTGTGCCTGACTGTAACTGATGGAATGATCTCTTTGTCAGAGTCGTGTCAACACGATGTACCTGACTGTAACTGATGGAATGATCTCTTTGTCAGAGTCGTGTCAACATGATGTACCTGACTGTAACTGATGGAATGATCTCTTTGTCAGAGTCGTGTCAACACGATGTACCTGACTGTAACTGATGGAATGATCTCTTTGTCAGAGTCGTGTCAACACCCTGTGCCTGACTGTAACTGATGGAATGATCTCTTTGTCAGAGTCGTGTCAACACCCTGTGCCTGACTGTAACTGATGGAATGATCTCTTTGTCAGAGTCGTGTCAACACCCTGTGCCTGACTGTAACTGATGGAATGATCTCTTTGTCAGAGTCGTGTCAACACGATGTACCTGACTGTAACTGATGGAATGATCTCTTTGTCAGAGTCGTGTCAACACGATGTACCTGACTGTAACTGATGGAATGATCTCTTTGTCAGAGTCGTGTCAACACGATGTACCTGACTGTAATTGGTGGAATGATCTCTTTGTCAGAGTCGTGTCAACACCCTATACCTGACTGTAACTAGTGGAATGTTCTCTTTGTCAGAGTCGTGTCAACACGCTGTACCTGACTGTAACTGGTGGAATGTTCTCTTTGTCAGAGTCGTGTCAACACCCTGTACCTGACTGTAACTGGTGGAATGTTCTCTTTGTCAGAGTCGTGTCAACACCCTGTACCTGACTGTAACTGGTAGAATGTTCTCTTTGTCAGAGTCGTGTCAACACCCTGTACCTGACTGTAACTTGTGGAATGTTCTCTTTGTCAGAGTCGTGTCAACACCCTGTACCTGACTGTAACTGGTGGAATGTTCTCTTTGTCAGAGTCGTGTCAACACGCTGTACCTGACTGTAACTGGTGGAATGTTCTCTTTGCCAGAGTCGTGTCAACACGCTGTACCTGACTGTAACTGGTGGAATGTTCTCTTTGCCAGAGTCGTGTCAACACGCTGTACCTGACTGTAACTGGTGGAATGTTCTCTTTGTCAGAGTCGTGTCAACACGCTGTACCTGACTGTAACTGGTGGAATGTTCTCTTTGTCAGAGTCGTGTCAACACGCTGTACCTGACTGTAACTGGTGGAATGTTCTCTTTGTCAGAGTCGTGTCAACACGCTGTACCTGACTGTAACTGGTGGAATGTTCTCTTTGTCAGAGTCGTGTCAACACGCTGTACCTGACTGTAACTGGTGGAATGTTCTCTTTGTCAGAGTCGTGTCAACACGCTGTACCTGACTGTAACTGGTGGAATGTTCTCTTTGTCAGAGTCGTGTCAACACGCTATACCTGACTGTAACTGGTGGAATGTTCTCTTTGTCAGAGTCGTGTCAACACCCTGTACCTGACTGTAACTGGTAGAATGTTCTCTTTGTCAGAGTCGTGTCAACACCCTGTACCTGACTGTAACTGGTGGAATGTTCTCTTTGTCAGAGTCGTGTCAACACCCTGTACCTGACTGTAACTGGTGGAATGTTCTCTTTGTCAGAGTCGTGTCAACACGCTGTACCTGACTGTAACTGGTGGAATGTTCTCTTTGCCAGAGTCGTGTCAACACGCTGTACCTGACTGTAACTGGTGGAATGTTCTCTTTGCCAGAGTCGTGTCAACACGCTGTACCTGACTGTAACTGGTGGAATGTTCTCTTTGTCAGAGTCGTGTCAACACGCTGTACCTGACTGTAACTGGTGGAATGTTCTCTTTGTCAGAGTCGTGTCAACACGCTGTACCTGACTGTAACTGGTGGAATGTTCTCTTTGTCAGAGTCGTGTCAACACGCTGTACCTGACTGTAACTGGTGGAATGTTCTCTTTGTCAGAGTCGTGTCAACACGCTGTACCTGACTGTAACTGGTGGAATGTTCTCTTTGTCAGAGTCGTGTCAACACGCTGTACCTGACTGTAACTGGTGGAATGTTCTCTTTGTCAGAGTCGTGTCAACACGCTGTACCTGACTGTAACTGGTGGAATGTTCTCTTTGTCAGAGTCGTGTCAACACGCTGTACCTGACTGTAACTGGTGGAATGTTCTCTTTGCCAGAGTCGTGTCAACACGCTGTACCTGACTGTAACTGATGGAATGTTCTCTTTGTCAGAGCCGTGTCAACACGCTGTACCTGACTGTAACTGATGGAATGTTCTCTTTGTCAGAGCTGTGTCAACACGCTGTACCTGACTGTAACTGGTGGAATGTTCTCTTTGTCAGAGTCGTGTCAACACGCTGTACCTGACTGTAACTGGTGGAATGTTCTCTTTGTCAGAGTTGTGTCAACACGCTGTACCTGACTGTAACTGATGGAATGATCTCTTTGTCAGAGCTGTGTCAACACGCTGTACCTGACTGTAACTGGTGGAATGTTCTCTTTGTCAGAGTCGTGTCAACACCCTGTACCTGATTGTAACTAGTGGAATGTTCTCTTTGTCAGAGTCGTGTCAACACGCTGTACCTGACTGTAACTGGTGGAATGATCTCTTTGTCAGAGTCGTGTCAACATGATGTACCTGATTGTAAGTGATGGAATGATCTCTTTGTCAGAGTCGTGTCAACACCATGTACCTGACTGTAACTGATGGAATGATCTCTTTGTCAGAGTCGTGTCAACACGATGTACCTGACTGTAACTAATGGAATGATCTCTTTGTCAGAGTCGTGTCAACACCCTGTGCCTGACTGTAACTGATGGAATGATCTCTTTGTCAGAGTCGTGTCAACACCCTGTGCCTGACTGTAACTGATGGAATGATCTCTTTGTCAGAGTCGTGTCAACACGATGTACCTGACTGTAACTGATGGAATGATCTCTTTGTCAGAGTCGTGTCAACATGATGTACCTGACTGTAACTGATGGAATGATCTCTTTGTCAGAGTCGTGTCAACACGATGTACCTGACTGTAACTGATGGAATGATCTCTTTGTCAGAGTCGTGTCAACACCCTGTGCCTGACTGTAACTGATGGAATGATCTCTTTGTCAGAGTCGTGTCAACACCCTGTGCCTGACTGTAACTGATGGAATGATCTCTTTGTCAGAGTCGTGTCAACACCCTGTGCCTGACTGTAACTGATGGAATGATCTCTTTGTCAGAGTCGTGTCAACACGATGTACCTGACTGTAACTGATGGAATGATCTCTTTGTCAGAGTCGTGTCAACACGATGTACCTGACTGTAACTGATGGAATGATCTCTTTGTCAGAGTCGTGTCAACACGATGTACCTGACTGTAATTGGTGGAATGATCTCTTTGTCAGAGTCGTGTCAACACCATATACCTGACTGTAACTAGTGGAATGTTCTCTTTGTCAGAGTCGTGTCAACACGCTGTACCTGACTGTAACTGGTGGAATGTTCTCTTTGTCAGAGTCGTGTCAACACCCTGTACCTGACTGTAACTGGTGGAATGTTCTCTTTGTCAGAGTCGTGTCAACACCCTGTACCTGACTGTAACTGGTAGAATGTTCTCTTTGTCAGAGTCGTGTCAACACCCTGTACCTGACTGTAACTGGTGGAATGTTCTCTTTGTCAGAGTCGTGTCAACACCCTGTACCTGACTGTAACTGGTGGAATGTTCTCTTTGTCAGAGTCGTGTCAACACGCTGTACCTGACTGTAACTGGTGGAATGTTCTCTTTGCCAGAGTCGTGTCAACACGCTGTACCTGACTGTAACTGGTGGAATGTTCTCTTTGCCAGAGTCGTGTCAACACGCTGTACCTGACTGTAACTGGTGGAATGTTCTCTTTGTCAGAGTCGTGTCAACACGCTGTACCTGACTGTAACTGGTGGAATGTTCTCTTTGTCAGAGTCGTGTCAACACCCTGTACCTGACTGTAACTGGTGGAATGTTCTCTTTGTCAGAGTCGTGTCAACACGCTGTACCTGACTGTAACTGGTGGAATGTTCTCTTTGTCAGAGTCGTGTCAACACGCTGTACCTGACTGTAACTGGTGGAATGTTCTCTTTGTCAGAGTCGTGTCAACACGCTGTACCTGACTGTAACTGGTGGAATGTTCTCTTTGTCAGAGTCGTGTCAACACGCTATACCTGACTGTAACTGGTGGAATGTTCTCTTTGTCAGAGTCGTGTCAACACGCTGTACCTGACTGTAACTGGTGGAATGTTCTCTTTGTCAGAGTCGTGTCAACACGCTGTACCTGACTGTAACTGGTGGAATGTTCTCTTTGCCAGAGTCGTGTCAACACGCTGTACCTGACTGTAACTGATGGAATGTTCTCTTTGTCAGAGCTGTGTCAACACGCTGTACCTGACTGTAACTGATGGAATGTTCTCTTTGTCAGAGCTGTGTCAACACGCTGTACCTGACTGTAACTGGTGGAATGTTCTCTTTGTCAGAGTCGTGTCAACACGCTGTACCTGACTGTAACTGGTGGAATGTTCTCTTTGTCAGAGTTGTGTCAACACGCTGTACCTGACTGTAACTGATGGAATGATCTCTTTGTCAGAGCTGTGTCAACACGCTGTACCTGACTGTAACTGATGGAATGTTCTCTTTGTCAGAGTCGTGTCAAAGACACCCGCCCGCCCGCCCGCCCGCCCGCCCGCCCGCCCGCCCGCCCGCCCGCCCGCCCGCCCGCCCGCCCGCCCGCCCGCCCGCCCGCCCGCCCGCCCGCCCGCCCGCCCGCCCGCCCGCCCGCCCGCCCGCCCGCCCGCCCGCCCGCCCGCCCGCCCGCCCGCCCGCCCGCCCGCCCGCCCGCCCGCCCGCCCGCCCGCCCGCCCGCCCGCCCGCCCGCCCGCCCGCCCGCCCGCCCGCCCGCCCGCCCGCCCGCCCGCCCGCCCGCCCGCCCGCCCGCCCGCCCGCCCGCCCGCCCGCCCGCCCGCCCGCCCGCCCGCCCGCCCGCCCGCCCGCATCCATGCATGTTCTGAGGGCGGTCGTGCGGACGTGCGTATGGGCGGGCGTGCGTGCCTAAAAACTACCTATTGACCGGGATATCCACCATGCAGGGGTTTTCGTTAGCGCATACAGAAATAACGAGTATGCTACGAGGAGGTACGTGTATGTACGTATGTACGTGTGTTAACTAACATGAAATGACATATTGGTTGGTTTCAGGGCGCTATGGCAACGAACAGCGAGCAAGATGAGACTGTTTGCAGTTGGCATGGCGACGAAGAGCTACACGGGCACCTGCGAGACTTCCACGACATCGCAGCGCGGTTTCCAAAGAAAGAAACAGACGCCGCGAGGAAATTCCACACCGATCTAACGAAAAAGCTGGAAACCGAGCTGAAGAACCGCGGCAAATGTACCCGGGTCGAATTCACCGGCAGCTCATACGAGGGGGTGAAGGTGTCGAACAACATTGAGTTTGACGTGATGATGATCGCATCCGTGTCGCACAACCACGTGAAGGTGGAGCCGACGAAACACGCTGGCTACTTCCACCTGCGCGCTATAACGGACAACAAAGAGAACGTGCCTGTTTCGAAATTTAAAAAGATGCTGACTGAGAAGTCGTTGGTGTCGCCAAACAAAGCTGCTGGCGCATTCTACGGAAATGTCAACAGGTACGTCAGCAAGACAGAGGATGTGAGAAAGAAGATCAAGATGAAACGACACGGGCCAGCCGCGCAACTAGAAGTCTACAAGCAGGGTTTCGAGGACAAAGAACCATGGTATTTCGTCGATGTCGTCACAGCCTTTGAAGTGATGAATGGCGACAGTCGTTCCATCTACGTGGCCAAGTCAAAGAAAGGAGACGATATGTCGTGGAGGATATCCTATTCGATCGAAGAAAAGGAAAAACTAATCAGTATTGACGGAGACAACGGCTGTCGCAAGCAGGTATTGCGCATCCTGAAGGCTCTGCTCAACCGCGAAGCCGGGTTGCAGAAGCTGACATCGTATCACATGAAGACGGCGCTCTTGCACGAAGTGGACACGGTTGAGAGCTGGAAACCGCAGGAACTCGTCCCGAGATTGATCGGTGTCCTCCGTCGTCTCTACCTAATGACGAAAGAGGAGACGTTTCCCCATTACCATGATCCGAATATTAATCTGCTTGATGAGATACCAAACCCTCGTACAATAACCAACATACGTGACAGGTTCCGCCGGTTGCTTCGTAGCAAGGAACGATTTATGCGAGCGTTTCAGTATAGAAGAGCGATAATCTCGGCATAGTGACTTGTCGCATTGTTACGAAGTAGCAGTTTGACATAGGTTAGTAAATAACCATTTATGTTATAGAATTACTATTTTCCAGCCGGTGATATAATATTATATTACGTGATAAATTTTGTCAACTCGACGATGTGTCTGGCGATTCTGTGAACATTAAAATATCATACCGCAGTTTTGTAAATGTGTTCTATTACATGTTTTTTTACATACTTATCGGGAGAAATATACCATGTAAGGAGAGAGAGAGAGAGAGGGGGGAGAGAGAGAGAGACACACAGACAGACAGACAGACAGACACAGCGAGACAGGGAGGGAGGGAGGGAGGGAGGGAGGGAGGGTTAATTGTGCATATGTATGAAACTTATCGCTACCTGCCATTTAGAATATCATATATAGGTGACATTTGTATCATAACATTTACAGCAAGTCCATTACACATTATCTAACTGCCTTAGATATTATATCAACATCACTACAATTTACACCCTGGTCATATGCTCTCGATACATACAAGTATGCCAATATACTCCGTATCTGATGTAAATAAGATGTCAACAGGAATGACAGACGGAACTTTGACTTACTGTCCATACATTTATTTCATAGACAAATCTTTAATATTAAATAACATATACAGTAAAGTGTTACGTAAAGTGTCATAATTACTTAAATAAATGGATATTATAAGACAAAATCGTCCAGCACCATCAGACAACCCATCACATAGAACCCCCAAGGGAAGAAAACAAATGGATAGCCTAGAAACACATACACGTGTTACTGTGTTGATGCGTCACACAGACGACGGAGAGACACTGATATGTCATGCATGACTCGTCCACGGCAGTGGTTTCGTTGGAGGAAGACGCCAACCGCTGTTTCGTTTAGCATCGTGCATAAATATATTTTTCTCAAGACACCGTTTGTTTTCCGATCACAGCTCCATTGTCGACTCTGACTCGGACAATTGAGATGCTTAGTTAACCAAAGCAGTCGCAGAGACTCGATAGATGCACTGCTTGATTGATTCATTCATTATTCTGTACAATTGCATACACGTATAACGATAAAACATAAAACCTAAGACATCACAAAGTAACACGCACGCACGCACATGCACGCACGCACGCACACACATGCGCACGCACGGACGCTCAAATATACGCATGCACGCTCACACATACACGCACACGTACGCACGCGCAAGTACTATTATTTCCAAAATGACCCTTCACCCACTGACGTGTGCGATTGAACACTAAACTATTCAAGGTCAAGGTCAACGATCCAGGGAATTCCATTGGTCTATATATGTACACATTTAGATAAGTGAATGTGGGTTTTTCCAATGTCTGCAAGTTACATTACGCGATTTCTTGTAAAGCGAAACCGTCCGTGTGTATTTCCCCGCGACTTTGTTTTCAGTTATATCTCGCGTTAACGACTCGCGCGTTCGTTTGATACCCGTCCACTGCGACAGAAGTCACTTATTTGTACATCTTACAGCACGCATTTGCACGTCAGTAAGGTTCGTTAGACTCTCGAGAATCCAATGGCTTCCTTGGCCATTTGCAATCTGCGGTTTCTGCTTTTGGTGGCAATCTTATCAAATCTTGACTGCACGATCGACTGTAAGACTAGGTCTACGAAAAAGAACAAGCATCTTCACAGGTAAGACCTGCCTCTTCCAACGCCTGGTGTTTACAGGCGCATTCACACGCGTTACGTTCAACGTCTTGCCATCGTACGCGGATTTAGTCTTTCTCTTATTTTGTTGGCAGAATGTTCATTTTTTCAAAACAGTTAAAATATTGAATAATGATGCATTTAATGCTTATTAATTATTTATTTATGAAAATTGACTGGGATAACGGATATATTACCTACAATCTAAATTTATTGATGTGGTTTTTGCAACAAATGACTACTAAATCTAATTGGTTTGGAATGTAAACCAAGTTAATAATTCACGTTCGATTGCATTTAAGCTAAGGAAACAAATTATATGTATATACTGTTGACGTACCATGTCTCGAAAACAGGATGTCACGTGCGTACAATTGTATACTGTATTTAGTCAGTATTATCAGTATTATATAGTTTTATTTGTAATAGACCAAGTAATATAAGTATTACACTTCTTCATGCCCATTGTCAACAATTGCATTGTTGTGTAATGTAGTGATTACGTAACTACTTCAGTTAGGTTTGTATAATACTGAAATAAAGAATAAAATAAAATAAATTAATGCATTCATTCACGCACGGAGAGATGGGGGAGAGATGTACGAGGTCCATAATTTTGTACTCTTGCCGGAATCAGTCATGCGTGACCAAGGGCGTCCGCAGGCTTTTTTCCAGAGGAGGGGGGCAAAATATTCTGCTGTCTGATTTCGACTAGAAATCTTTACACTTCCAGAGGGGGGCAAACATCTTTACACTTACCAAAATGTCTACTTTCAATGAACAATAACGATATAATTGTATATAATTAATTAACAAATATATTAGATGATCTACTTAACACAAATAGTAGACAATCTACTTGCCATAACAGATTTTACAAAGATCCAGGGGGCATGTGCCCCCCACCTTTGCCCCCCCCCCCTCCGGACGCCCATGTGCGTGACGGCATATCGTATAGACATCTCGGCGTGTAAAATCACTGCGCAGCATAAGGCCGGAAGGTCCGAAGTACGGAAGGGTACCACCCTCTTGCTAGGGGATATAGGAGTCCCCAGCGGAAGAAAATAACATAGATATCTACTTTTAAACTGCTCAACAAAAGGAAGCAAAATCAAAACGTTTGTTTGTTTGTTTTGACACAGAAAATGCATATTTGAGCCTCACCAGTATTTGGCTCTTTTGAACATTGAAAGTGCCCTTTTGGGTTCTAGCCAACTAGTAAACTTTTTATGAAATATGATGCAATGTGCTTTTCATGGAATTGAACAGTTTGGAATTTTGCCTCTTGAAAATCGCCTCTTTATTGAAATATGTTTCTTTTTATTACTAAATGCAATTTTTGTATCACGGTATGAAACCATTTGTGGCTTTCTTATTTTGTCATGGAGAGTGCCCCTTTGGACCCCATGAGCAAATTGTCGTTTTATTTACAATTGTGCCCGTTCGATCAACGAAACTGTCATTGTCATATCAGTAGATTTTCCTTTTATGGAAAATATTGCCTTCTTTGCCCAGTGAAAGTTTGCTGAAACGTCCTGGAAAAATAATCTAACGGGCTGATAAGGCAGCACCGGGACAGGGTTGTGGACAACGATTTGGGGAAAGTTCGTCTAACTGGGGGGGGGGGTATATAAAAAAATCCTCTACTTCCGTTGCCTGCTCTCATTCCGATGACGTGACCGAAGTACAATAGCTTCTGTTTCAAGATGAGTGACTTCTTCAAGCGCGGGGTTATTTCTTTTCCTGTCCGTCCGCGGGATGCGTAACACCCTCTTCCAGCACCACAATTTAAGCTATCCCCTCTGCTTGATGACCTACGACCCCATTACTAAGAAAACAATGGTGTTAACTAGTATTTCATTCGTTGCTAGTGGTACGTCCTTATCCTTCCTGACCTTTTTCAAGTCCACCATTGCTGTCCTGCTAAGAACCAGTCTTCTTCAGATGTCTCCTTCGCAAATATTATAACTATCTCCGAACTCACGAAGATGAAGTTAGCCACTACCTAAACTAACTAATCATAGCATTAGTGACGTCATCAAAATATTGAATGGATATGAGGATATTCTTCAAACTTAAGGAAGGCAGTAGAACCAGAAAGCACAAAGCAGCGTTTGTTAAGGAACAGCGTAGGTTGTATATGAGAAAATAATAATTTTCATTGGCATTTCATTTTATCAATACTCTTCTTTGATTGTAGAGCGGCAAGTCTTCAAGGAAATGTGGCTGAACAAACATGTCACAAGAAACCGGAAGTGACGAAGTTACTGCAGCAGTTCCACGAGAAATATGCTCGTCAACCAATGAAGGCCATTGACGAGGCGAAACCAACTCATACAAAGTACATCAAATACTTGGCGAACGAGCTGCGGAAATTGGGAATCGCGCGAGTCGAGTACACAGGCAGTGCGTACGAGGGGGTAAAGGTGTCGAACGACATTGAATTTGATATTATGATGATCAAGACCGCCGGAAATGTAAAACCAGTGCAAACGTCCACCTCTGGGTATTATCATTTGCAAGAGGATGACGGCCGATCACGCAGCCATGTTTCCCCCGATAAAATGGTAGCTGACTTCTGCGGTACCCTACAGAAACTCATTAATAATCACCCAGACATGTCGCGTCTCGTGAAATTGCGTAAACATGGCCCGGCTGTACAGATGGACGTATATGAAAGCGAGGTGGACAAAAAGCAAACCAAACCATGGTATACAGTCGACGTCGTCCTATCGTATGAAGCTAAACTAGACCAACGAAAACGCATATTTGTGGCGAAACCACTTAAATGCGTCGAATGTGAGCGACGAGTGAATGATGCGTGGCGCATGTCTTACTCCTTGGAGGAGAAAGACCTGTTCAACGGAATGGACCGCGATAACGGTTGCCGCAAGAAGGTCCTGCGCATCCTGAAGGTTTGGCGCAACCGGGAAGCCGGAATGTTTCCGCTGACGTCCTACCACCTGAAGACGGCGCTCTTCTACGAGATGAAGGAAGTTAGCAACTGGAGCCAGTCTGAGCTCGGTCGGAGGTTGATCGGTGTTCTCCGTCGTCTCCACAAAGCCATGAAGCAAGGTCGTCAGCCGCACTACTTCGTTCCCAAGTTTAATCTCCTCGGCAGAATGAGGTCAACGACTATTGCTAATATAAGGGACAGACTGGAGCATATCTTGCGACACATTGAGCTTATCGTCACTCCATTGTTGGAAGCAAATAACAGCGCTGTTGCGAAATTCGGCGCCAGGTCTGCCTCTGTCTGTACAGTGTCTTAAACGATCCTTTCTTTCGACAGGTTTCATACTTTCGACGATCACGTAGGGTACTTCGGTGTCACAATCACGTAGGGTACGTCTGTTTCATGATCTTGTAGGGTACTTCGGTTTCATAATCACGTAAGGTATGTCGAGTTCATAATTAAGTAGGGTATGTTCGTTTGATGATCACGTAGGGTTTGTGGGGTTAATTATCACGTGGGTACGTCGGATTCATAATCAAGTAGGGTACGTCGGGTACATAACCGAAGTGATATATATATATATATATATATATATATATATATATATATATATATATATATATGTATGTATGTATGTATGTATGTATGTATGTATGTATGTATGTATGTATGTATGTATGTATGTATGTATGTATGTATGTATGTATGTATGTATATATATATATATATATATATATATATATATATATATATATATATATATATATATATATATATATATGAGTGTGTGTATGTGTGCGTGTGCGTGTGCGTGTGCGTGTGCGTGTGCGCGTGCGCGTGTGCGTGCGCGTGCGTATGTGTGATTCGCCAATGGTGACGCCTCAGACAACCTGTAATCGTAGAAGCCGTCATTATGACTTGCCCGTCGGCGAACAACTGGTCTATAAATAAACCAATCTGTGAATGGTCTTTCCAAAGTTCGTGAACTGTCCTCGGTTTCCTGAAAACCGCAACCAACCCAGCAACTCCATATTCATATTGGTCCTCACAACGGTCTAGGAACCGTCACATTTCCGACACCGTTGGCAACGGCAACTCCATTTGACTGACGCGATCACCTGACAGAAGGCACAGCAAGATCAAGGGTTGTAACTACGTAACAGGTAAGAGCTGCTGGTGGATTATCACTACATCGTAGCCTACATGAGGCTGATGTTTACAAGCGCTTTCATACCGGTCGGGTCAACGTCTAGCCAAGCCCGTGGCCACGTGTGTCAACGTGTGGGGCCAGTGCACGTGTTAAATAAAATATTCGATATAGCCACTATAGGCGTCGTGGGTCAGTACTGTTGCCGTGGCTCGGTACTGTTGCCGTGGCTCGGTACTGGCGTCGAGGGTCAGTACTGTTGCCGTGGCTCGGTACTGGCGTCGTGGCTCGGTACTGGCGTCGTGGCTCAGTACTGTTGCCGTGGCTCGGTACTGGCGTCGTGGCTCGGTACTGTTGCCGTGGCTCGGTACTGTTGCCGTGGCTCGGTACTGGCGTCGTGGCTCGGTACTGGCGCCGTGGCTCAGTACTGTTGCCGTGGTTCGGTACTGGCGTCGTGGCTCGGTACTGTTGCCGTGGCTCGGTACTGGCGTCGTGGCTCAGTACTGTTGCCGTGGCTCGGTACTGGCGTCGTGGCTCGGTACTGTTGTCGTGGCTCGGTACTGGCGCCTTGGCTCGGTACTGTTGCCGTGGCTCGGTACTGGCGTCGTGGCTCGGTACTGTTGCCGTGGCTCGGTACTGGCGTCGTGGCTCGGTACTGTTGTCGTGGCTCGGTACTGTTGTCGTTGCTCGGTACTGGCGCCGTGGCTCAGTACTGGCGTCGTGGCTCGGTACTGGCGCCGTGGCTCGGTACTGTTGCCGTGGCTCGGTACTGGCGCCGTGGCTCGGTACTGTTGCCGTGGCTCAGTACTGGCGCCGTGGCTCAGTACTGTTGCCGTGGCTCGGTACTGGCGCCGTGGCTCGGTACTGTTGCCGTGGCTCGGTACTGGCGTCGTGGCTCGGTACTGTTGTCGTTGCTCGGTACTGGCGCCGTGGCTCGGTATTACAGAGAGTGGTCGGAACTGTTATTACGTGTATATTAAACGTATACTAGCAAGATACCTTGTTTAGGCAATATTTGCTGTTGAAATGAAGTCATAGGCAGCAATTTAGGGTAGTTTATATAGTATATCTCCGAAGGTTTGTTGTGAACAGCTGAGCCTGAGTAGCCTCAGCAGGCTCAGTAGGTAGACATAAAGCAGGAGGTTGATAATATTATTATAAATAATTTATTACATGTTAACCATAGAGTAACTGGACCTTGTTTTAGTTACATTTGTTGTTAAAAATTAACCATAGGTAGTAATTCAGTCTAGCTTAAAGAAGGTCACGCGTTAGCGGGAGCGATATTACGGGTTGTTATCAGTTTTGTACATAGAAAATAAATAGCAAGTCCATATTTCTAAATTTAATTAAAATCTGAATAATCTAGCGTAAAGTGTGTATTTTAGATGCGCAAGGGGAACTAACAAAGAAAACTCAAAGGAGTACAAATAAACATCCAAAGAAATGTTCACCAATTATGTCGGCAAATGAACTTAAATGTGTATGCTTAAATGCCAGGAGCATAGTAAATACAAAAGCGAGTTAGACATTATGGTAGCAAATATTGACCCTGAAGTAATAGGTATCATATAATCATGTGAAAATAAAGATGCAGTAGATGCTGAGTTAGCACTGACATACTATACAATACTTAGGAAGGACAGTAGGAAGTAGTTTATCGTAGTCCAAACATAGGACAAGAGGAAGATGTAAAACTACAAAATGTTACAAGGGAGGTGAGCAGGGGGATGTTATAATGGGTGATTTTAACCATGACCATGTACAATGGAAATCTTTAGAGAGTGCTGGGGGTGATGACCATCAGTTTCTACTTCTAACACAGGATTGTTTCCTTACTCAAAATATCTTGGAACCAACCATAGGTGGGAATGTGTTGGATTTAATGTTTTCATCAAAATGAATTGGTTGACAATGTTAAAGTATGTTTGGGTTCAAATTATCATAACCAGATCCATTTTAATATAAATATGAAATCAGGGAATTCATATAAAAAACATTGCAGGAGGAACTTCAACAAAGGCAAATATAAAGAGATGAGAACATATCAAGCGAATTTACATTGGAATAACTTGCTGAAGAACAAGGCAGCAACAGAATGCTGGACCTGCTTAAAATATGAGATTGAGGGCATTACTGAGATATTTGTTCCGTTAAGAAAACAATGAAAATGGTCTAGGAAGAAACACCTGTCAAAGAGGCTATTAGGAAAATTGCTCACTAGCAGATACTGTGAGGGGGGAGGGGTATATAAACACACTGGAAATGTAGAAGACTACACAAATTACAAAGAGGCACTTAACCTAGCTACAACTGAAATAAGAATATCCAAAAGAACTTGGCAGGTAATATAAAAAATAGAGCAAGAGTTTCTATAATTATGTAAGGAGTAAACTGAAAATTCGAGATAAGATTGGATCACTGGAAAACAGCAGTGAAGCATAATTTCAGATATGTTTCAAATGGCAGAGGTCCTGATTGAGTATTTCAGCTCAGTTTTTACCACAGAAGATATTATCATCTCACTTCCAGTTCCAGTTACTAAATTTGAGGGCGTTCAATCGGATCATCTATGAAAGTTTAACTCCTGAAATGACAGCAAGGAAAATTAAGAAGATGAAAGATAACATATCATCTGGGATTGATGGGATCCCATCAAAACTGCTTAAGGAAATTGTAGGTTAAATTTGTACACCACTTGCAAAAGTGTTTAATTTGTTACCAGAAGAGGGAATAATTCCTCCAGAATGGAAAGAAGCAAACATTACGCCATTATTTAAGAGGGGATCGACAAGTCAGAATATTACAGACCAGTGAGTTTAACATCAGTTGTATGCAAATTATTAAAAGCGTTAATTAGAGACCACATGGTGGAATTTCTTGTAAAACATAAATTAATAAATATATCTCAACATGGGTTCCTAAAAGAAAGGTCATGTCTAACCAATCTCTTATGTTGTTTGGAAGAAATTACAAAGTGGGTAAATGGTTAAATTATTTTAATATTGTCAAACAAAATTATTCTTTGATCAATTGGCATAAAAATGGGTGTTCATTCCATAAATATTTGTGAAAAATGTTGTGCTAAATATTATATGGATTAGTTTGTACCAAAAACATTTCCATGTAATTTTCAAAGGGGGTGCACTTTGTATGCATGCTTGCATGGGTTGATGCATGGCTTAATTATCTTGTATTGTTTCATTGAGCAGGTCTTTTTGCTTAAATGACGGCATTGAACAAAGTACTTTATGTCAATAGCCATTTCTCTAAGAATCATCCGTGTTGTGTGGAATCACGGTTTGTGTACACTATGAATATCACACCTGTTGGAGACCCTTCTGTGATGTGTAGATCCAGGCTACACGTGCTTTTGAGTATCTTCTCGATTTCCTTCATCTCCGTTCACTCTATGCAAACAATAGCAGGTACACTATTGTGCCATTCATTACCAATGAGGTGACGGGTGCTTTGTCTTTGACTGCTCAGTAAAGTTCCCTTGTTATAGACCTATTTCGGTCTTAATCGTAGGGATAATTCTTTGTATGTACAAAGAATGTCCATTGTATGAGATTAATTTTAGGTGTAATAAGTACATGTTTAATTAATAAAATTGCCATCCTGATTTATGACTACAACCTTTTTCAGCCAGTTTTTGTGTAGCTTTCAAAAGTGTTCCAATGAAAAAACCCAGCAATATTCTATTGTTTTAATACTTTTACAGACTTCTATTTTATGTGTGAAGAACGAACCAATGCTAACATGGAACGAATATAATAATTATTAAATATGCATATATTATGAGGGGTCTTTATGAAAATGAAAATAATTTTATGACAATAAAATATGTAATTTTGTGTCAGCCATTTTTGTTTAAAGATATACGTGAGTATAATTTACGATGGACCAATATCTGAAAATGATCTTTATATATTATTACATATATCTACTAAGTTTCATGCTTTTATCACCCAATGAACAATTGTTATGATTTGTGGAACTATGTCTCCCCACTACTAATATAATATGGTCCATTGTCAACAACGGAGCACAAAAGGTCAAATATGGCAAATTTCAAATAAATTCATATACAAGCGAAGGTATATTAGACTAAAATGATCCATGATTGGAACAAATAGTTAAGTTCGTAACCCCCCCCCCCCAAATATAATCCAAATTTCAGACGAAGTCCATATGCCATGTAATATTCATACTTTAATACTGATTTATACTATATTTATTTATATGCAATTTAATGCTCTATTAATTCATTGCCTTTTATTTTTATCCATTTTATTGTACATCATTATATTTACCATGTACGCCTACACATGTACTATTCACCCTTTATGGCTGCAAAGCGTAATAAAACTATTATTATTATTTTTTATTGTGCTGCAGTAGTGGTCGGTACTGGTGCCGTGGCTCTGTATTGGTTCCGTGGCACTGTACCGGCGTCGTGGCACTATACCGGCGTCGTGGCACTGTACCGGCATCGTGGCACTGTACCGGCGTCATGGCACTGTACCGGCGTCGTGGCACTGTACCGGTGTCGTGGCTGTTGCCGTTGCTGCGTACTGGCGCCGTGGCTCAATGCTAGCACTGGCGCGGTAGGCAAAGTCAATCGCCCTACAATTTTTTTCTATCTGGCTGTTGCTGTAGTAGGGGCGAAGATCTCGTTCATCAAAAGCTTAAGTATTTTCATGAAACGTGAAACCTTACAAATACGCCATAAACAGAGCATTAAACACGTCTTTCGTCTCTGTATGCATTCTTATATGTATATCACTAAAGTTACCTGACAATAACCATGTAAAAGTGTGAAATTATTACCTTTTTGTCTGAACGCATGTGCTTGTCAAAGTTTGTATATAACCGGATGTTGTTGTGAGCGAGAATACCAAACGGGATTTCCATAGATCTATATAAGGTCACGCTAAGAATTGCCGTCTGCTGGCCATAGAGTTACATCATTAATAATGCCCCTGTAAACTACTAACTTACTAACGGGTGTTTTATTTATGGCTGTGCTGGTGGCCCATTCTGGCCTCATTCTACACGAAATCGCGTTTGGTCATGTAACCCAAAGGCAACATCACGTGCACAGTATGGCGGCTATTTATGAAATCTTTTCTGTGTGACCGATAAATGTACTCATAAATAATTATTTGGAGCACATTTCTTCAGTTTCTTGACGCCTAAGTGTCGGTTGTATGTCACGGAATACATATGTGAAACGGTTAGTGCGTATCGGTTTTAAAACTTAAGTTATTAGTTGACCAAATTGGCGAGTTAGTAAAACCCGGTGTGGACTTTCGCCCCAGAGACGAAGAGTGGGGCGGACAATTTTGCCTATGGCGCGGTGGCTCGGTCCTGACACAGTGGTACGGTATTGACACGGTGGCTCGGTACTGTTGCCATGGCTCGGTCCTGGTGCCGTGGCTCGGTACTGGTGCAGTGGCTTGGTACTGTTGCCGTTGCCCGGTACTGTTGCCATGGCTCGGTACTGCTGCCATGGCTCGGTACTGTTACTTTGGCTCGGTACTGGCGCTGTGGCTCATTATTGTTGCCGTGGCTCAGCAATGTTACCGTAGCTCGATACTGTTGCTGTGCCTCAGTACTCGTGCCGTGGCTCGGTACTGACGCCGTGGATCGGTACCGGCGTCGTGACTTGGTACTGTTGTTGTTGCTCAATACTAGCGCGATTCGGTACTGGCACGGTGGCTCGGTACTGGCACTGTGGCTTAGTACTGGCACGGTGACTCGGTACTGGCACGATGTTTGGGAGACAATTCGCGAGGAGTATATTTTATGTTGATTTTATCGAGATAGATTAAAGAGTTTTAGGCAAAAATACCATGCAACCTTAAAGTTCAATACAAAAGGTTAATTTTTGCACTACAGATCAATGAAAGGGTCTAGAATAACATACTAAAATTCCCTATGAATCCACCTTGAGCTGAATGCAGAATTCAAGGTGGCTTCTAAGATGGCGCAACCCGTTGATTAACTGTGTAACTGTTGCTTTTCCACCATGCACTATCCAACTAACACCACTAAAGCAGTATAGCATCATCATAGCATTTAGTTTTTGATTCTAATCAGGTCCGAAACCGCAGGAATAACTCAGTCAGCCAGGTTACTGTTGTACTTGGTTGAAACAAAAGCTTGAGGCCAGATATGGATCTACATTGTTGTAGCATGTCTCAGTGGTCTATAGAGTGTGGTCTGCTTTTGAGATTCAGCTTACCGCATCCTGAAGAAGAAATGGAACGGGATTATTAAAATGGCAGCTATGCTAGTCAGCAACACAATCATGATGACAGCATATGAAAGTTATGTATTCTCTACTATAAGCAGCAGTGAGTCTCTTTTTAGCTTCTCCTCCAGCTCCATTTCAGAGGTTCATCCTCACGGAACCCAGATTGTGCCTGTGAAGAGGAAGTAGCTTTTGGTCAGGTCATCGTAGCTGCGTGCAGCCCAAGGTCGTACATCCCCTGACTGACATACTCGACAGTTGGTTGAGAGCTACAATGAAGCTGCAGGACAACTCTCCCCCCCGTCGGACTCTGTGGAGGGCATTCTGCATCTTCGACGATACTGATGTCAAAATTTCTACTGCAACAGGCACGGGACTTTCCAGGCGATGAGTGGAATAGCGGTGACGACACTTCCTTTCCAAACTGAAAATGTTTTTCTCTTCAGCATCCGGCGAAGGTCGAAACAGCCTCAATCATTTCAGAGGTTCATCCTCACGGAACCCAGATTGTGTGCCTGCTTTTGGTCAGGTCATCGTAGCTGCGTGCAGCCCAAGATCGTACACCCCCCGTACTTGTTTTGGCAACGTTTATCCACAAGAAGGGAGCTGACTGACATACTCGACAGTCGGTTGAAAGCTACATTGAAGCTGAAGGACAACTTTCACCCCCACCGGACTCTGTGGAGGGCATTCTACAATTTTTCTTCGACGATGCTGATGTCAAAATTACCACTGCAACAGGCACAGGACTTTCCAGGCGATGAGTGGAATAGCGGTGACGACCTTCTCCTTTCCAAAAAATTTATTTTTTCTCACTTCAGCATCCGGCGAAGGTCGAGACAGCCTCAATCATTTCCAGCTACAGAGACATACCACGGATGAAATGTGTGGTGTTCTGGCCCATCTTTCTTCTCTTCCTGAACATCTCTACAAGCTGTAGATGAGCGGCGTCAACCTGGACAAGTTGTGGGTGTCCAGCTTCTACTTCAACCTCCCGTCTCGTCCACCTGGGCTGACCTTATGCTTACAACCAACAACACTGTATGAGAATACCAACATTGTGCCGCTCTCTTGTACAAATCGCGATTCAACACAGCCGAACACGATATTCTAAGCACTGTGCGACGCCACTGTGCGACGCCACTGTGCGACGCCATTGTGCTACGCCACTGTGCTACGCCACTGTGCTACGCCACTGTGCTACGCCACTGTGCGACGCCATTGTGCGACGCCATTGTGCTACGCCACTGTGCTATGCCAAGAAGGAGAGTGGTCGTCCGTGACAGAAGTCTTGCTTCGTCACGTTTGCTCAGTCACTGTACATCAAGACAGTTGAGATAGTGCTCTCTTCTTAAGAGAAAGGTTGTAGGATTTAACGAAAATGCCACTCCAAATCGGCTATACAAACATCAATTGTCAAAGATAATTTGTATTAAAACCGATCCGTTATTGTGTGGACATTGTGGAATTATTGCCTGACTAATTTTTAGCGTTTGTTTACATGGAAGATCTATAGCATACTGTACCCAGCGACCAGCTAGTGTTTATGCTATGCCCATGTTTTTTAATATAAATTTTAGAGATTTAATTACGTGCAACTCCCAACTAAATTTCCCAGTGGCAATGAGAATTGACGCTCTGCCTTAGAGTAGCATAGGGCACACGACGTCCATAATTCTCGAGAAATAAGCTCATGGGAAAAACGCTGTGTGATGTACTTAGGCCCGGAAGTAAGAGACTAATCTGTGATAGTGAGAATTTGCATTGGTATATAATTTTTTGTGTATCCTGCTCTTTGGTTGTAGAGTATATATCATCCATAAAAGATGGTAGAACAAGCATGGCACAGCAAACCGGAAGTGACGATGATGCTGCAGCAGTTCCACGAGAAATATGCCAGTCAACCGACGGCGGCCATTGATGAGGCGAGACCAACTCAAACAAAGTACACCAACTACTTGGCCAATGAGTTGCGGAAATTAGAAATCTGTTCGCGAGTTGAGTACACAGGCAATGCATACGAGGGGGGAAACGTGTCGAACGAAATTGAATTTGATATCATGGTGATCAAGACAGCTGATCGAAATTTAAAACCATTACAAGCACCACTATCTGGGTACTACTATTTACAAGACGAAGATGGTAGCAAAGTTTCCCCCAACAAGAAGGCAGCTGACTTCTGCGGAACCTTACAGACGCTCATTAATAACTACCCACACATGTCGCGTCTCGTGATGTTGCGTTGCCACGGCCCGGCTGTACAGATGGATATATACAGAACCGAGGTGGACAGAAGGCGCAACAACGTGTGGTATTCAGTTGACGTCGTCCTATCGTATGAGGCTAAACTAGACCAACGAAAACGTATATTTGTAGCGAAACCGCTGAAATCTATCGAAGGCGCGCCACAAGTGAAGAACACTTGGCGCTTGTCTTTTTCCTTGGAAGAGAAAGAACTATTCGACGTCATGGACCGCGATAACGGTTGCCGCAAGAAGGTCCTGCGCATCCTCAAAGTTCTACGTAACCGAGAAGCCGGTCTGAAGAAGTTGACGTCCTACCACCTGAAGACGGCGCTCTTCTACGAGATGAAGGAAGTTAGCAACTGGAGACAGTCTGAGCTCGGTCCGAGGTTGATCGGCGTCCTCCGTCGTCTCTACCGAGACATGGAACAAGGTTGTCAGCCGCACTACATCGTTCCACAGATCAATCTCCTCGATGGAATGAATCGATCGACTATCGAAAACATTAGAGACAGACTGGAGCGTATCGTGCGTCTTGAGCACGTCTTCACTGAACTATTTAGAGCAAGTAACGGCGATGTGGCGGAATGCGAAGGCGAGTATTGCGGTGTTAGTGCATCCCGCGCCTGGTATGGCGGTGTTAGGGAATCCCGCGCCTGGTACAACGATGATGAAGACTTCGGCGCCGGATATGACGATGTTGGAGAAATCGGCGAGTCTGACGCTGGTTGGAGATGCATTTTGTCGTAAAAGTCGCTCATTTGCTCATATCGATAGGTTTCTAAGAAATACCTTAGGGACAGTAGTACACTTATAGCATTTACACACACGCACGCACGCACACGCACATGCACACGCACGCACGCACGCACATACACACAGTTTCTATAGTGCTGCTTTTTTGGTGTACTATATTTGTAGCATATTTCTCTTTATTACACACGCTGGAAGTATGCTATTTCATGTGGTTTTGGGTTCGTAAGGTATATGCGTTTCATAACCACGTAATGTACTTTGGGGGTTCATGATGACGTAGGGTACGTCGGGTTCATGATTACGATACGTAGGGTACGCCGGATTCGTAATCAAATCGGATGACCAAGTAGGGTACGTCAGGGTCATGACTGAGTAGGGTACGTCGGGGTCATAATCACATAAGATAGATCGAATTCATTATCTGATTACTGTAAGCAAATAATCATGTCTATATGTTCATAATCTGTTTTGTTGTTGCAATATTTCTGTTAATCGCATAAACTTGTGGAACAATAATGCTTTGGACGTGTTGTTCATTCTACAAAGCAACCCCAGCTATGTTATTTTAAGTTTGTTATCATTATTCTTCTACTCGCTTTGGGGCGAGTAATTATCTCACGGCATTTTCACAGATTGTAAGCAATGTTTTATTTTGGTTAATATCAAGACAAAGATGAAACATAGGCAACAAACTGGATGACGTTAACTGTCTGCATTCGTCAAAACCGGCAAGTTTAGTCATTGGCCTGCAAGTAAATGATTTTCTCAAGGCAATGACTGTCAAGTCAAGCTTTTAGTCATTGACCTGCAAGTAAATGATAGTCTCAAGGCAATGACTGTCAAGTCAAGATAACATGGACGACTCGAGTCCGACACGGACCAAAGTCACCAAGGTTCACCAATCGCCATGATAGTTGTTCTTTTTCTGTAATAATTTTAGCGGAAAATTTAGGTGTCCAATGCCTCGACAAAACATTGGCCAATCATACAAGTATTTATACATGAAACACTTCAATTATGTCGGAAAAAGGAAAAGTTGCGGGCCTCATGGCAACCCGTGTCCAGACTGCGCACCTGGGGTGCATCGTCTGGCGGATGTTATAGTTACTTCCAATTATAGCTACTTCCAATTATAGCTACTTCCCACTATAGCTGCATTTTCCGTTCCGTTATAGTGTCTTATTATGTTTGACATTCAAACTAAACCAGTTGAAGGGAAACGTTGATAATTTAAGATTAATTGTACACATTTTGCATTGAGACATTCAGACTTCAGCTAACAACAGTCTTCCTCTGCTGTGCTTCCAACCAACTGTGTATGTTGCTATTGCTGATGGGTGTGGCTTCCCATGAGTTGCTACGCCATATTGTATGTGGCTTCCCATCAGATTTGTAATTGACAATATTGTCAGGGCTGTAGTAGTTATATGACGATATACTTTCTCCATGATTCATTAAATGTTTAGTATCAGAGAAATATGTGTCGCTACATGTAAAATATGAATGTAGTAGAGTTTGCTACCATGAAATGTGGAATGTGCCATGTACAGGTGCTGTAGGTCCAGTTGTAGGCACACTTGGGCAAATTGCAACAAGTACCGGGTGTGTACCAGATATGATATTAAGACCTTGTCATTATTGACAACCAAAAGGGCTGGTGACATTGTGAAGTGCAGTAGTTAGCATGACCACCCTCGTGGTGTAGGCCAGTGTGAGGTAGTCAAGGCCAAGGTCTACGTATAATGTGTGAATCCATTGTTATGAAAGGTGATACCATTTTCACCACGACAGCTTACGAACCGTTTCACAAAGACACGACAGATGCACCTTCTTCTACAGCGCATCAATCGTCTTCGTCTTCATTATTATTAGTATTATTATCTTTATTCGTACTCAAAATCCATAAACACGTACATGAAATAATGGGTCATTGATGTTATGTAATGAATATTTACAACGTTCTTGTAGAAACAAACAACACTTAGAAAAAGAATATATATATATATATATATATATATATATATATATATATATATATATATATATATATATATATATATAAGTGCCCTGCGCGGGCCTATAATTTGAGCCCAAGTCCGGCCCGCAATTATCAGTTAGAATCCAGGCCCGGCTCAGGCCCGCAACAAATTTTCAAGCCCGGCCCGGCCCAGGCCCGCAAACTAGAATTTAGGCCCAGGCCCGACCCAGACCGTGAATGTTTGGCCCAGGCCCGGCCCGGCCTGCAAGTTTCAGGCCCTTTACCCGGCCCATACCCGCGGGCCAAAGACGGGTAAGCCCGCGGCCCGCAAGCCCGCGGCCCGTTAAGTTTAGAGAAGATAAACCTATAATCTTATAAGAAAGACGAAACACAAATAAAATGTAAAAACAGACTTATTTAAAAAAATGAACATTGTATAATGTTTACTACTGAAATACTAATGTCAGTTGTTGTTTAGTAGTGTCTAGCTAGTAGCTAGTACTAGCTACTACTATGTCACCCACTGGCACTGACACCCAGGCCTGCAGTCACTAGCCTGAGACAGATCAGGTTCAGACATGTGTGAATTAGTACAAGTGTGAATGAATCAGTACTGGGGAAATTGTAGACACTGAACAGTAGACACTAGTTAACACAATTGAAAATTACCAATTACCAACTGGGGAGGGTAGCGGGTACTGGCACTACTGGGTAGTGGACAGTGGGCAGTGGGCAGTGAGCTGGTAATTCAGGCTGGCAATATTTGGAGGGAAGACCTAGACAATAGAATGTCTACTGGTTGGGTCAAAGGGTGATAAGTTGGTGGTTAATCATGGCTTGATTGTCTCTGCAAATATGTATAAAGTAAACATTTGGGGCTGGCTGAGTTCCAGCCAGGTGAACTTAAATGGCCTGATATGGGGCCATTAGATCTATGCAAAAGGGTACATTCATGCCAAAAATATGCAGTTTACAGAGTCTACTCCAGTCACAGTGTCCTGGAAAGCCAGTACATGTTTAAAGAATTACAATACAAAGATATGGGCATGCGACTATGCATATATTTTATATGAAATGTCTCTATTAAAAGAATGCACATTATTAAAATGATACCATAGGAAGTCCCATTGTTGAAGAGGTTAAACTGCATTCCAATGTATAAAGCACTAGTGTCATTCATAATTCCATGCAAGGTCTCAATTTGCAACTATATGACACTAAAGAAATAATTTTAAACATTCATTAACCGTAATTATAATTTATAATCAGTTTTTATTAATAATAAAATTAATAATCTGGATTTTGTATGAATATTTTTATTATGTCCAGCCCCAGCCCAAACCCAAGCCCGGCCCAGCCCGGCCCGGCCCGCTCACACTAGGCCCAGGCCCGGCCCATGCCCGATGTGTTTAAATTGTTTTCAGCCCAGGCCCGGCTCGGGCCCGCAATATGTAGGCCCAGGCCCGGCCCGGTCCGCGAAATTATGTAGAGGCGGGCTGCGGGCCGGACTTGGACCTAAAGCCCGGCCCGTACATATATATATATATATATATATATATATATATATATATATATATATATATATATATATATATATATATATATATATATATATATATATATATATATATATATATATATATATATATATATATATATATATATATATATATAAATATATATATATATATATATATATATATATATATATATATATATATATATATATATATATATATATATATATATATATATATATATATATATATATATATATATATATATTTATATATATATATATATATAGTACTAAGATAATATATATAATATAATATATATATATATAGTACTAAGATAAAAAAAATTGCAGCATCACATTTTTAAGTGTGTGTATGTGCGTGCGTGCGTGCGTGCGTGCGTGCGTGCATGCGTGCATGCGTGTGTGTGCGGATTCAGCATTCCTGTTGCCACCATGTACAGTTAACTGTGGGTTTTTCATAGGCACTAATTAATAACATATTCATCCAGCTGTGGTGAAACTTGCAATTCATTATTGACGGTCGCCGACGAACAACAAAGCGGATTCTTATCCCATGTGATGGGGAGCGATCACTACCATATAATTATACTGTTACAGCCGTATTAGTGTTACTAAATCACAAAACCGAATATCCACATAAAATAGTTGATTCAGTGGCTATTTCATTAATTCCTACCCACTCTGATTGTATTCGTAGATTCGTCAGTGGGAACGCCCCGTACAATGACAGACGACCTGCAATTGTAGAAACCGCCATGCATAACTTGGCCGCGGGACAACTAGTTTATAAGTGAACCATTCGGTGAATGTTCTATCCGACGTTCGTGAACGCTCCTCGGTTTCTTGAAAATCGAAACCAACCCAGTTTCCCAACAACTCCATTTTTGAACCTGTTACTTCACTACGGCTTAGGAACCGTCACATTTCCCTGCTTTTATTCTTCTTTGCAAATTTTGACAATCATTGTCGGTTGTGACTTCACCGGAGACTCCCAGTTAATGAAAACCAGTTACTCCACCTAGCGGCTCTGGAGTCGTGCATTCCAGTGTTCCCGATCGTTCCGCGGTTACTCGGAAATCGAAACACGTACAGCGCATTTCCCAGCAACTCCATTTGTGGATGAGTCACGCGATCGCTCGACAGAAGGCACATCAGAAAGACCAAGGGTTGTAACTCCATAACAGGTAAGAGCTACATACCAGGTGTATTTCAATGCTGCCTTTCTCTACATTGTGGCAAATATATATTTGATTGTAGCCTAGATGTAAGAAAAGGCTGATGTTTACAGGAACTTTTGTACCGGTCTAGCCATCGGCATGGCCACGTGTATCAACATATGGGGACAGTTCAATTGTGCGTACATTATAAATACTCGGAACAGGCGACGTGACTCAATATTAGCCATTTGACACGGTAGCTGTTGCCGTGGCTCGGTACTAGTCTCGTGGCTTAATTGGTACTGGCTTGGTAGTGGATCGCAAAAGAAGTGTCACTAGTACATGTTACTGTTATTACATTAATTGGATGATACAAAGTTATTAAACACAGTGTGCCTGACCAATGAAGTGTTCACAGCTTTATATATTAAGCTTTTCAGTTTTAATTACCAAAGGGGACTCATTCCCCGGTTTCTTACATAACAAATAATTGTGAATGGAATATAAATTATTGAATGGAGTATGAACATCCAGATGGCAAGTGGATAAGGAAACCACTGGCTTATCGAGAGTGCAAAAATTGTTTACCTATGTGTAAACGGCCCTTCAGAGATATTTGTTATTTTTGTTTGACGCTGCTAGCATTTACAGTACTGGTTATAGACAGGTATTCTGGGCTTTAGAAGTGAAATAAAAGGTTCACACGTCGTGGTTAAAAAAAATTTTTCTTTCAGTCACTGTGAGCACACAACTCGCTGGCTGAGCCATCGGTACGAGCCGCCCGAACGTTGTTACAGTTGTAACAACCAGCCCCGTTACAATTGTAACAACTTGCCCCAACACAATTTTTGCCGTTGAACGCACGTAGACGATAACAAATCCTGAATTTAACTTCTACTTGGCCCCATATACCATATAGTAGACATGTTTCATGGCGCGGTACTGTTGCTGTGGCTCGGTGCTGTTGCCGTGGCTCGGTACTGTTGCCGTGGCTCGGCACTGTTGCCATGGCGCGGTACTGTTGCCATGGCTCGGTGCTGTTGCCGAGGCTCGGTACTGTTGCCATGGCGCGTTACTGTTGCCGTGGCTCGGTACTGTTGTCATGGCTCGGTACCGTGTCTTAGTACTAGCGTCGTGCAACTATGTAGTACTAAAGAAACAATTTTAAACATTCATTAACCGGAAATACAATTTATAATAAGTTTTTATTAATATTAAAATCTGGGCTTTGTATTAATATTTTTATTAGGTCCAGACCCGACCCGGCCCTGCCCGCTCACACCAGGCCCAGGCCCGGCCCAAGTCCGATGTGTTTAATATTTTTTCAGCCCAGGCCCGGCCCGGTCTGGCTCGCGAAATTTTGTAGAGGCCCGGCCCACGGGCTACGGGCCGGGCTTGGACCCAAAGCCCGGCCCGTGCAGGGCACTAGCATACTTTACTCAGTACAGGCGACGTGGCTCAGCACTAGTCACGTGGCTCGGTAGCTGTTGCCATGACTCAGTACTGTTTCCATGGCTCGGTGCTGTTGCCGTAGCTCGGTGCTGTTTCCGAGGCTTGGTACTGTTGCCGAGGCTCGGTGCTGTTGCCGTGGCTCGGTACTGTTGCCGTGGCTCGGTACTGTGGCTTAGTACTAGCGTCGTGTCTGGGTATTGGTTTGGTGCTGGCATTGTGGCTCGGTACTGCTACTGGAAAGATGACACGGTACCGGTGCTGCGACACAGTACTGGTGCCGTCACTCGGTACTGGCCTCGTGGTTCGGTACTGGCACGGTGGCTCAGTAGTGAGACCGGGGCTAGTTGTGACAACGTTTAATTAAAGTCACTTTTTGCGAAAAGTATGTTAGATGCTTTATTTCTGTTAACGTATGCATTACATTTATTATTCGTGTTGATAACATGTACCATGCCTTTGATATTCCATATTGTAGCTAGGTAGATACGTGAAGTTTTCCAGGCGCGGTCGATTGTAACAACTATCCCCGTAAGCGGGGCAAGTTGTTACAGCAAAGAACACGTTATACTGTTATTACATTAATTGGATCATACAGAGTTATTATACACAGTGTGCATAACAATGTAGGTGATCACAGCTTCATTTTTAAATTTTCATATTTAATTACCAAAGGGGACTCTTTCCCCTTTTTTATACATAACAAACAATTGTGAATGTAATCTAAGTTATTGAATGGAGTGTAAAATAGTGAATGGCAATATATATGTAATGAGACTTCTACTTGATTGAATGATACACACACGTACACACGCACTCACTACATTTCAGTGAATCGTGGAATATTTATTAATTGCTCAAATAGGGCTGTACCATAGAAATTGAACACGCAAGGCAAAACACCCAGATGGCAAGTGGATAAGGAAGCCATGGAGAGTCGAACAATTGTTCACCTATGTCTAACTCGCCTTTCAACGATTTTTTTTATTTTTGTTTGACGCTGCTGGCATTTACATTTTACTTGTTCCCTGCTGTACAGGGGTGAGGGTCAGGTAAAGTATTGTCGAGCCACTCTTTCTGTTCTTTCTTTCTCCCGATCTTCTCATGTCCCTCCTCACGCAGTCCTCCCCTTTTCCTGCGTCCTTGATGTTTTCCCACCTTTGCTATCTTTGCTAGTTTGCTTGCATCCATTCTTACGAAGTGGCCTGCCCATCTCATCCTGCTTCTCACCAATCTTACAGTACTGGTTATAAACAAGAACGTTGGGATTCAGAAGTGAAATAAAACGTTCACTCGTCGTGGTTAACTAAATTTAGTCGCTTTCAGCACACAACTCGCTGGCTAAACCAGCGGTACGAGCCGCCCGAGTGTTGTTTCAGTTGTAACAACTAGCCCCATTACGAGTGTAACAACTTGTCTGCTCAGTACTGACATGGTGGATCAGTACTGGCACGGTGGCATTGTACTGGCCCTGTGGTTCATTACTGGCACGGTGGCTATATACTGGCATGGTGGCTTTGTACTGACATGGTGGCTTAGTACTGACATTGTGGCATAGTACTGGTGCCGTGGCTCAGTACTGGCATCGTGGCTCGGTACAGGCACGGTGACTTAGTACTGGCACGGTGGTTCTGTCCTGCACTATGGCTTAGTATTGACACTGTTCGGTAGTTGCACAATTTTTGGGCGAGAAATGGCGAGGAGCATATTCGATGTTAATTTTATTGAGAGAACAAATTAGGATTTAACGAAAATGCTACTGCAAATAGATTTTAAGACAAACATTGATTGTCAAAGATATTTTTTATTAAAACCGATTCGTAATTTTGTGCACATTGTGGAATTATTGTTTGACTCACTTTTAGCATTTGTTTCAATGAGAAATCGATAGCAGACTGTACAAAGCGACCAGTGTCTATGCTATGCTAAATAAAAGGACATTGTGTGAGATCAGCTACTTGGAAAACCCTTTAGCTGTGTGTGTGTGTGTGTGTGTGTGTGTGTGTGTGTGTGTGTGTGTGTGTGTGTGTGTGTTTCAATAAAAAATTTAATTTTAATTTTATTTATAATTTTAATTTATATATATATATATATATATATATATATTTTTTTTTTTCTTGACATACCGACATACAGCTGAAGTAAGCTATAAACGTGTCAGGACACATGAAGTCCAGCAGCAGGCATCGCTTTAGATGCACACGCAAACGCACACGCACACACACACGCGCGCACACACACGCACACGCACACTTTATGTATTGTAGGTCCAAAGACCTGCTACTTTATGTATTGTAGGTCCAAAGTCCTACTACTTTATATATTGTAGGTCCAAAGACCTGCTACTTTATGTATTGTAGGTCAAAAAACTTACATATTTTTGTATTGTAGGTCCAAAGACCTACAACTTTATGTATTGTAGGTCCAAAGACGTGCTACTTTATGTATTGTAGATGCAAAGACCTGCTACTTTATGTATTGTAGGTCCAAAGGCCAGTGTGCTTCCACTCGTCTTGTCTTTTTAACATTGGTCAGTCACTGTTGGTGGACTTTGGCTTGTGCGCTCCCACTCGTCTTGTCTTTTTGACATTGGTCAGCCATTGTTGGTGGAATTTAACTTTTCCGCTCCCACTCGTCTTGTCTTTTTTCACGCTGGTGTATACAGTGCTGTCTCGATGCAGACTATCTAGGGTTATGCAACCGGCAACAGGTTGGGTTTATACCATTTTGCTGGCTATCTAGGGTTATACAACCGACAGCAAGTTGGGGTTAAACCTTTTTCCATACCGCTACCGCCACGGAGCTGGTAGGGTTGTGCAAACAGCACTATCTCGATGCAGTCTATCTAGGGTTATACAACCGACAACAGGTTGGGGTTACACCTTTTTGCAGACTCTCTAGGGTTATACACCCTACAACAAGTTGGGGTTACATCGTTAGGGTTAGGGTGGCAGCTAGAATTTCTTATACATACCGCGATCCATAGAGTAGTAGTGAGTCGAATGTACATATTACATTATGGTTTCCACACCTCACCACCCCCACCATAGAGTAATGACACGAGTATAACCATCTGACCACCCCCACCATAGAGTAATGAGACGAATATAGCCATCTGACCACCCCTACGCCCGCACGGCATTCTCCTTCTCCTGAACATATATGACACCACCCCACACTATAGTCGTACACAAACCTCCATCAAGACAGAGACATTGATGTTAGGGTTAATTATGGGTTAGGGTTATGATGTCAATGTATAAGAGCGAGGGTTAGGTTTTCGGATTAAGGTTAGGGTTAGGGTTAGCTAGGCGCTCAGGGGTTAGGGTTAGCTCCAATCGCCAGAGGGCGCAGGGGCGCGCGCGGGGGTGGTAATACACCTATTTCCGCGTAATACTCCTTTTTCCTGTAATCGCGCGCGCCCCTGCGCCCTCTGGCGATTGGATCTAACCCTAACCCCTGAGCGCCTAGCTAACCCTAACCCTAACCTTAATCCGGTCTTTGGACCGTCTTTTGACCTACAATACATAAAGTTGTAGGTCCTTGGATCTACAATACATAAAGTTGTAGGTATTTGGACCTACAATACATAAAGTTGTAGGTCCTTGAACACACAAAACATAAAGTAGCAGGTCTTTGGACCTACAATACATAAAGTTGTTGGGCCTTTGAACTACAATACATAAAGTAGCAGGTCTTTGAACCTAAAATACAAGAAGTAACTGTTTTTTTGGACCTACAATGCATAAAGTTGTAGGTATTTGGACCTACAATACATAAAGTTGCAGGTCCTTGGACCTACAATACATAAAGTAGCAGGTCTTTGGACCTAAAATACATAAAGTAGCAGGTCTTTGGACCTAAAATACATAAAGTTGTAGGTCTTTGGACCTACAATACTAAAATATGTATGTTTTTGACCTACAATACATAAAGTAGCAGGTCTTTCGACCTACAATACATAAAGTAGCAGGTCTTTGGAACTACAATACATAAAGTTGTAGGTCCTTGGACATACAATACATAAAGTGGTAGGTATTTGGACCTACAATACATAAAGTTGTAGGTTCTTTAACCTACAAAACATAAAGTAGCAGGTCTTTTGACCTACAATACATAAAGTTGTAGGTCCTTGGACATACAATACATAAAGTGGTAGGTATTTGGACCTACAATACATAAAGTTATATGTCCTTGGACCTACAATACATAAAGTTGTAGGTCCTTTGACCTATAATACATAAAGTTGTAGGTCCTTGAACCTACAATACATAAATTATCAGGTATTTGGACCTACAATACATAAAGTAGCAGGTGTTTGGACCTAAAGTACATAAAGTAGCAGTTCTTTTGACCTACAATACATAAAGTTGTAGGTCCTTGGATCTACAATACATAAAGTTGTAGGTATTTGGACCTACAATACATAAAGTTGTATGTCCTTGGTCCTACAATATATAAAGTTGTAGGTCCTTGGACTCACGAAACATAAAGTAACAGATCTTTGGACCTACAATACATAAAGTAGCAGGTCTTGTTTTTGGACATACAATACATAAAGTTGTAGGTCTTTGGACCTACAATACAAAAATATGTATGTTTTTGGACCTACAATACATAAAGTAGCAGGTCTTTGGACCTACAATACATAAACTAGCAGGTCTTTGGAACTCCAATACATAAAGTTGTAGGTCCTTGAACCCACAAAACATAGAGTAGCAGGTCTTTGGACCTACAGTATAAAGTTGTAGGTCCTTGGACCTACAATACATAAAGTAGCAGGTATTTGGACCTACAATACATAAAGTCGTATGTCCTTGGACCTACAATACATAAAGTAGCAGGTCTTTGGACCTACAATACACAAAGTTGTAGGTCCTTGGACCAACAATACATAAAGTTGTAGGTCCTTGAATCTACAAAACCTAAACTAGCAGGTCTTTGGACCTACAGTACATAAAGTTGTAGGTCCTTGGACTTACAATACATAAAGTTGTAGGTATTTGGACCTACAATACATAAAGTAGCAGGTCTTTGGACCTACAATACATAAAGTAGCAGATCTTTGGACCTACAATACATAAAGTAGCAGGTCTTTGGACCTACAATACATAAAGTTGTAGGTCTTTTGACCTACAATACATAAAGTTGCAGGTCCTTGGACCTACAATACAGGAAAGTCAGTGTGTAAGTAGCCAGGATGTGGCTGGAGGTAGGAGAGACAGAGGATTGTATGGTGGACGCAGTGTATTACGAGCCAGGATGTGGCTGGAGGTAGGAGAGACAGAGGACTGTATGGTGCAGGCAATGTGTAAAGAGCCAGGATTTGGTTGGAGGTAGTAGAGACGGAGGACTGTATGGCGGAGGCAGTGTGTAAGGAGAAGGGATGTGGTTGGAGGTAGTAGAGACGGAGGACTGTATGGCGGAGGCAGTGTGTAAGTAGCCAGGATGTGGCTAGTGGTCGGAGAGACAGAGGACAGTATGGTGGAGGCAGTGTGTAAGTAGCCAGGATGTGGTTGGAGGTAGGAGAGACAGAAGACTGAATGGTGGGGGCAATGTATCAGGAGCAATGATGTGGCTGTATGTAGGAGAGACAGAGGATAGTATGGTGGACGCAATGTATCGGGAGCCAGGATGTGGCTGGAGGTAGGAGAGACAGAGGACTCTATGGTGGAGGTAATGTGTAATGCGTCAGAATGTGGCTGGAGGTAGTAGAGACAGAGGACTGTAAGGTGGAGGCAGCGTGTACGGAGCAGGGATGTGGCTGGAGGTAGGAGAGACAGAGGACTGTATGATGGAGGCAGTGTGTAAATAGCCAGGATGTGGCTGGAGGTAACAGTGTGTTACTGCACACAGTGCGGAAGTCCAGACAGGTTTAATGTTGGTAATAGTTTGCCTCGCCTGGTCAATCAGAATATAAGGGGTCTATTAGTAACACGATCCGTATGAAACTAAAATCCAGTTGTTTTTATAGCTAGGTGAAGGAACAAACACGCTACACTACATATGTGTGCTTTATTGAAACAACTGTGTTATATAAGCAAGCATGATGTGTG
Organism: Lamellibrachia columna; assembly: GCA_963662155.1. NCBI lineage: Eukaryota > Metazoa > Annelida > Polychaeta > Sabellida > Siboglinidae > Lamellibrachia > Lamellibrachia columna. Next base: position 15,807,992 of record OY759271.1, on the reverse strand, counting down.
TGTGCGTGCGTGCGTGTGAGTGTGTGTGTGTGCGTATGCGTTTGCGTGTGCGTCTAAAGCGATGCCTGCTGCTGGACTTCAACGCCACCTTAGAACGAACAATGACATTTTTGTTCCTTGACCTATTCTACTATGTTATATTTTCGTTATATGTCAATATTTAAAAATAATGTACCCATATTTAATTATATTACAATGCTTTACTAGGATATCCTGTCATTATTTTTAAATATTTAATAAAATTTGCTGGTACTCTTATTTGATAGGAGGGTGTCGCGTCATGGTTATACTGTAGGAGTTACGGCTAAACTGTAGGAGCTACGGATAAACTGTAGGAGTTATGGATTAACTTTAGGAGTTATGGGTAAATTGTAGGAATTATGGGTAAACTGTAGGAGTTATGGGTAAAGTGTAAGAGCGCATTATATTCAAATATTGACATATAACGACAATATGCTGATGGTGCACTTTCCGATACGCGTCTGGTGCGGCTTACGTCAGCTGTATGTCCTTATTTGGTATTGTTCTGTGTGCGGCTTACGTCAGCTGCATGAAAATCCAGTTGTTTTTATAGCTAGGTGAATTAACAAACACGCTACACTACATGTGTGCTTTATTGAAACAACTGTGTTATATAAGCAAGCATGATGTGTGAGCGTGCGTGCGTGCGTGCGTGCGTGTGTGTGTGTGAGTGTGTGTGAGTGTGCGTGTGCGTTTGCGTGTGCGTCTAAAGCGATGCCTGCTGCTGGACTTCCTGTGTCCTGACACGTTTATAGCTTCCTTCAGCTGTATGTCGGTATGTCAAGAAAAATAAAAATAAAATAAAAATAAAAATAAAAATTATAATAAAAATAAAAATAAAAATTAAATTAAATCGCCAGGGGGCGCTCTAGACTGTTAGGGTTACCTCCAGTCGCCAAGGGGCGCTCTAGGGTTATGGATAGGGATATAGATCGCCACCAGGGGGCGCTCAGGATACCCAGAAGGCTCTGCGACCGGAAGTCACGTGACCCTCTCATACTGGCAACCTCTTTTGATCGGTCATTCCGCCCTATTAACTACTGCCGTGGCAGTGAAGACATACAGTTATTGTATTGGCACATATTTTTTTATATATCTTGTTTTTTGGTTGTAGAGTGTATATCATCAATAAAAGATGGCAGAACAAGCATGGCACAGCAAACCGGAAATGACGACGGTGCTGGAACAGTTCCACGAGAAATATGCCCGTCAACCAACGGCGGCCATTGACGAGGCGAGACAAACTCATACAGAGTACACCAACTACTTGGCCAATGAGCTGCGGAAATTGGAAATCTGTTCGCGAGTCGAGTACACAGGCAGTGCGTACGAGGGGGTAAAGGTGTCGAACGACATTGAATTTGATATCATGGTGATCAAGACAGCTGGAAATCGAATGTTAAAACCCGTACAAGCGCCAATATCTGGGTACTACTATTTACAAGACGAAAACAGCAGCAAAGTTTCCCCCGACAAGAAGGTAACTGATTTCTGCGGTACCCTACAGAAGCTCATTAATAAGCACCCAGAAATGTCGCGTCTCGTGATATTACGTTACCACGGCCCGGCTGTTCAGATGGATGTGTACAGAAGCGAGGTGGACAGAATGCGAAACAACGTGTGGTATTCAGTCGACGTCGTTCTGTCGTATGAGGCTAAACTAGACCAACGAAAACGCATATTTGTGGCAAAACCGCTGAAATCTGTGGAAGGCGCGCCACAAGTGAAGGACGCTTGGCGCTTGTCTTTCTCCTTGGAAGAGAAGGAACTATTCGACGGCATGGACCGCGATAACGGTTGTCGCAAGAAGGTCCTGCGCATCCTCAAAGTTGTACGCAACCGAGAAGCCGGTCTGCAGAAGTTGACGTCCTACCACCTGAAGACGGCGCTCTTCTACGAGATGAAGGAAGTTAGCAACTGGAGCCAGTCTGAGCTCGGTCGGAGGTTGATCGGCGTCCTCCGTCGTCTCTACCGAGCCATGGAGCAAGGTCGTCAGCCGCACTACTTCGTTACACAGATAAATCTCCTCGATGGAATGAATCGATCGACTATCGAAAACATTAGAGACAGACTGGAGCGTATCGTGCGTCTTGAGCACGTCTTCACTGAAATATTTTGAGCAAGTAACGGCGATGTGGTGGAACGCGATGGCGGGTATGTCAGTGCTGGTGGAGAAATCGGCGAGTCTGACGCTGGTTGGAGATGCATTTTTTTTTCTCGAAAAAGTCGCTCATTTGCTCATATCGATAGGTTTCTAAGAAACACCTTAGGGACAGTAGTACACTTATAGCATTTACACACACGCACGCACGCACGCACGCACGCACGCACGCATGTGCACACATTTTCTATAGTGTTGCTTTTTTGGTGTACTAAGGTATATTTCTCTTTATTACACATGCTGGAAGTATGCTATTTCATGTGGTTTTGGGTTCGTAAGGTATGTTCGTTTCATAACCAAGTAATGCACTTTGGGGGTTCATGATGACGTAGGGTGCGTCGGGTTCATGATTACGATACGAAGGGTACTCCGGATTTGTAATCAAGTCGGATTCATAACCACGTACCGCACGTGTGTGGGTTATTACCATTTAAGGTTAATCGGGTTCATGGTCAAGTAGGCTACGGGTTCGTGACCAAGTAGGGTACGTCGGGTTCATGACCAAGTAGGGTACGTCAGGCTCATGACTGAGTAGGGTACGTCGGGGTCATAATTACATAAGATAGTTCGAATTCATTATCGGATTACTGTAAGCAAATAATCATGTCTATATAGGCAACAAACTGGATGACGTTAACTGTCTGCATTCGTCAAAAACGGCAAGTTAAGTCATTGACCTGGAAGTAAATGATAGTCTCAAGGCAATGACTATCAAGTCAAGTCTCTAGTCATTGACCTGGAAGTAAATGATAGTCTCAAGGCAATGACTGTCAAGTCAAGTCTCTAGTCATTGACCTGGAAGTAAATGACAGTCTCAAGGCAGTGACTGTGAAGTCAAGTCTCTAGTCATTGACCTGCAAGTAAATGATAGTCTGAAGGCAATGACTGTCAAGTCTCTAGTTATTGATCTGCAAGTAAATGATAGTCTCAACGCAATGACTGTCAAGTCAATATAACATGGACTCGACATCGTCTGGCGGATTTTGTAGCTACTTCCAAATATAGCTACTTCCCACTATAGCTGCATTTTTCGTTCCGTTATAGTGTCTCATTATGTTTGACATTCAAACTAAACTTCAGCTAACAACAGTCTTCCTCTGCTGTGCTTCCAACCAACTGTGTATGTTGCTCTTGCTGATTAGTGTGGCTTCCCATGAGTTGCTACACCATATTAAATGTGGCTTCCCATCAGATGCGTAATTGGCAATATTGTCAGGGCTGTAGTAATTATATGACGATATACTTTCTCCATGATTCATTAAAAGTTTACCATCAGAGAAATCTGTGTCGCTACATATAAAATATGAATGTAGTAGAGTTTGCTACCATGAAATGTGGAAGCCTTGTGCCATGTACAGGTGCTGTAGGTCCAGTTGTAGGCACACTTGGGCAAATTGCAACAAGTACCGGGTGTGTACCAGATATGATATTAAAACCTTGTCATTATTGACAACCAAAGGGGCTGGTGACATTGTGAAGTGCAGTAGTTAGCATGACCACCCTCGTGGTGTAGGCCAGTGTGAGGTAGTCAAGGCCAAAGTCTACGTATAATGTGTGAATCCACTGTTATGAAAGGTGATACCATTTTCACCACGACCGCTTACGAACCGTCTCACAAAGACACGACAGACGCACCTTCTTCTACAGCGCATCAATCGTCTTCGTCTTCATTATTATTAGTGTTATTATCTTTATTCGTACTCAAAATCCATAAACACGTACATGAAATAATGGGTCATTGATGTTATGTAATGAATAATTACAACGTTCTTGTAGAAACAAACAACACTTAGAAAAAGTATATATATATATATATATATATATATATATATATATATATATATATATATATATATATATATATATATATATATATAAATATATATATATTAGTGCCCTGCGCGGGCCTATAATTTGAGCCCAAGTCCGGCCCGCAATTATCAGTTAGAGTCCAGACCCGGCTCAGGCACGCAACAAATTTTCAAGCCCGGCCCGGCCCAGGCCCGCAAACTAGAATTTAGGCCCAGGCCCGACCCAGACCGTGAATGTTTGGCCCAGGCCCGGCCCGGCCTGCAAGTTTCAGGCCCTTTACCCGGCCCATACCCGCGGGCCAAAGACGGGTAAGCCCGCGGCCCGCAAGCTAAGTTTAGAGAAGATAAACCTATAATCTTATAAGAAAGACGAAACACAAATAAACTGTAAAAACATACTTATTAAAAAAAATTATGAATATTGTATAATGTTTACTACTGAAATGCTAATGTCAGTTGTTGTTTAGTAGTGTCTAGCTAGTAGCTAGTACAAGCTACTACTATGTCACCCATTGGCATTTCCAGCAGGTCTGCAGTCACTAGCCTGAGACAGATCGGGTTCAGACATGTGTGGATTAGTACAAGTGTGAATGAATCAGTACTGGGGAAATTGTACACTGAACAGTAGACACTAGTTAACACAATTGAAAATTACCAATTACCAACTGGGGTGAGTAGCGGGTACTGGCACTACTGGGTAGTGGACAGTGGGCAGTGGCCAGTGAGCTGATAATTCAGGCAGGCAATATTTGGAGGGAAGACCTAGACAATAGAATGTCCACTGGTTGGGTCAAAGGGTGATAAGTTGGTGGTTAATCATAGCTTGATTGTCTCTGCAAATATGTATAAAGTAAACATTTGGGGCTGGCTGAGTTCCAGCCAGGTGAACTTAAGTGGCCTGACATGGGGCCATTAGATCTATGCAAAAGGGTACATTCATGCCAAAAATATGCAGTTTACAGAGTCTACTCCAGTCACAGTGTCTTGGAAAGCCAGTACATGTTTAAAGAATTACAATACAAAGATATGGACATGCGACTATGCATATATTTTATATGAAATGTCTCTATTAAAAGAATGCCCATTATTAAAATGATACCATACGAAGTCCCATTGTTGAAGAGGTTAAACTGCATTCCAATGTATAAAGCACTAGTGTCATTCATAATTCCATGCAAGGTCTCAATTTGCAACTATATGATACTAAAGAAATAATTTTAAGCATTCATTAACCGTAATTACAATTTATAATCAGTTTTTATTAATAATAAAATTAATAATCTGGGTTTTGTATGAATATTATTATTATGTCCAGGCCCAGCTCAAGCCCAAGCCCGGCCCGGCCCGCTATCACTAAACCCAGGCCCGGCCCAAGCCCGATGTGTTTAAATTGTTTTCAGCCCAGGCCTGGCCCGGGCCCGCAATATTTAGGTCCAGGCCCGGCCCGGCCCGGCCCCCGAAATTATGTAGAGGCGGGCTGCGGGCCGGGATATATATATATATATATATATATATATATATATATATATATATATATATCTATATATATATATTTCTGATCTCATGTGATGGGGAGCGATCACTACAATATAATTATATTGTTACAGTCGTATTAGTGTTACTAAATCACAAAACCGAATATCCACATAAAATAGTTGATTCAGTGGCTCTTTCATTAATTCCTACCCACTCTGATTGTATTCGTGGATTCGTCAGTGGGAACGCCCCGTACAATGACAGACGACCTGCAATTGTAGAAACCGCCATGCATAACTTGGCCGCGGGACAACTAGTTTATAAGTGAACCATTCGGTGAATGTTCTATCCGACGTTCGTGAACGTTCCTCGGTTTCTTGAAAATCGAAACCAACCCAGTTTCCCAACAACTCCATTTTTGAACCTGTTACTTCACTACGGCTTAGGAACCGTCACATTTCCCTGCTTTTATTCTTCTTTGCAAATTTTGACAATCATTGTCGGTTGTGACTTCACCGGAGACTCCCAGTTAATGAAAACCAGTAACTCCACCTAGCGGCTCTGGAGTCGTGCATTCCCGTGTTCCCGATCGTTCCGCGGTTACTCGGAAATCGAAACACGTACAGCGCATTTCCCAGCAACTCCATTTGTGGATGAGTCACGCGATCGCTCGACAGAAGGCACATCAGAAAGACCAAGGGTTGTAACTCCATAACAGGTAAGAGCTACATACCAGGTGTATTTCAATGCTGCCTTTCTCTACATTGTGGCAAATATATATTTGATTGTAGCCTAGATGTAAGAAAAGGCTGATGTTTACAGGCGCTTTCGTACCGGTCTAGCCATCGGCATGGCCACTCGTGTCAACATATGGGGACAGTTCACGTGTGCATACATTATAAAATACTCTGTACAGGCGACGTGATTCAATACTAGCCGCGTGACTCGGTAGCTGTTGCCGTGGCTCGGTACTAGTCTCGTGGCTTAATTGGTACTGGCTTGGTAGTGGATCGCAAAGGAAGTGTCACTAGTACATGTTACTGTTAATTGGATGATACAAAGTTATTAAACACAGTGTGCATGATCATTTTTTATTACCAAATGGTACTCATTCCTCGGATTCTTACATAATAAACAATTGTGAATGGAATATAAATTATTGAATGGAGCATGAACATCCAGATGGCAAGTGGATAAGGAAGCCACTGGCTTATCGAGAGTCCATGCACACACGTACACACTCAAGCACACGCGCACGAACATCTACATTTCAGTGAATCGTGCAATATTTATTAATTGCTCAAATAAGGCTGTGCCTTAAAAATTGAACAAGAATGTCACCCAAGGAAAAACACCCTGATGGCAAGTGGAAAAGAAAGCCACTGGCTTATCGAGAGTGCAAACATTGTTTACCTATGTGTAAACGGCCCTTCAGAGATATTTGTTATTTTTGTTTGACGCTGCTAGCATTTACAGTACTGGTTATAAACAAGTATTCTGGGCTTTAGAAGTGAAATAAAAGGTTCACACGTCGTAGTTAAAAAATGTTGTTCTTTCAGTCACTGTCAGCACACAACTCGCTGGCTGAGCCATCGGTACGAGCCACCCGAACGTTGTTACAGTTGTAACAACTAGCCCCCTTACAATTGTAACAACTTGCCCCAACACAATTTTTGTAGTTGAACGCACGTAGACGATAACAAATCCTGAATTTAACTTCTACTTGGCATAACCCCATATACCATATAGTAGACATGTTTCAAGTTTCATTAACGAAACATAAAAGGTGGCTGCGTGAGATGATATTATGTGGGCATGCCAAAAAAGTCTTTGGTGGCTAAAAAGTAATTTTTTTCCACATCTCGTTAATTTCATCTTCTTACCTCCCGATTTTTGGAGAGTGTGTCTGCTGGTGAACTTCCAACCAACTAGTGTTGGTGGTATCTATATATGTGTGCTATGTTTTCTTAAAACGCCTCTGTAACAACTTGCCCCTGTATACAACTAGCCCCGGTCCCCTTACTAGTGCCGTGGCTCGGTAGTGGCATGGTGGCTCAATACCAAGCATGGGTTAATTTCAATTGTTAATTTGTTAATTGAACTCAATTAAGTTAATTAAATTAAATCAATAAACTTTTTCAGAAAGGCTAATTAAATTTAATTAAGTAACTTTACCAAAAGGGGTTAATTTAACTGACAAATTCCCAATTAATTCTCAGTTAATGCTCGATTAACAATTGCTATTACTGGCTAGTTCACAACAGTTTAACCAGGTGTTTCCAGAAGGCCAGCAGTCACTATTCCAGCCTCTAGCCTGAGAGAGATCAAGTTCAGACATGTGTCAATGGGAGGGAGAACATCACATAGGACAAATGCACTGTACAAACTGGGATGGGCTGATTACTCAGGCACCTGTGAATTGCATGGAAGGCCTAGTCCATAGAATGTTCTCTGGTATGGTGATAAGTTGATGGTTAAGTAAACATTTGGGGCTGGCAACTGGCAGCCAAGTGGACCTATGGGGCCATTAGACCTATGCATCTATGATTTTTTTTTATATGTATATATTACCATTAATGTGGAGATGTAGAGCAAGGTCATATAGTTTCAGGTTGGGATTTTTTTACAATGCCAAATTAGATCAAAAGCATGCCAGTTATAGTGATGCATAAAACTATTGTATACATATTTAAATGCTAGTGTGTAAAGGAGAAATATAATGATTTAGTATAAAACACTGCATAAATAACAACTTGATTGGAGGAGAAACTTTTCAATCCTTTCAGTTTTTTTTTTACAAATATCTACAACTTTTAAAATGTGATAAAATGCGCCATGAAGAAAAATGTCTTGGCATGTAAATATTGTATGAACAAATCTCTTTCCAACAAAATTACAAAACACATTTATGTTAAGTCTTGTGATTTTGAAACTGTTGTAAATGACATTGTGTAAACAATTTTACCAACACATGATTTACTTTTTTATTGTTAATTGAATTAAAATCGAAGAATTTAATTGAAATTTAAGAACTTTGAAAATATGTGAGGCTAATTTAATTTAATTTGGAGAATTTCTGAGTTAATTTAATTTTATTGGAGAATTTAAGTTAATTGTTATTTAATTAATTACCTTTTCAAGTTAATTACCCATATCTGCTCAGTACTGACATCGTAGATCAGTACTGGCCCTGTGGCTTGGTACTGGTCTTGTGGCTTAATACAGGCATGGTGGCTTCGTACTGGCATGGTGGCTCGGTACTGGTGCTGTGGCTCAGTACTGGCATCGTGGCTCGGTAGTAGTACCGTGGTTCGGTACTGGCACTGTGGCTTAGTACTGACACGGTGGCTCGGTATTGACACTGTGGCTTAGTACTGGCACAGCTGTTCAGTATTGACACTGTGGCTTAGTACTGGCATGGTGGCTCAGTATTGACACTGTGGCTTAGTACTGGCACGGTGACTTAGTACTGGCATGGTTGCTGGGTATTGACACTGTGGCTTGGTACTGGCACTGTGACGTAGTACTGAACACAGTGCCTCGGTACTGATAGTGTGGCTTAGTACTGACATGGCAACTTAGTACTGGCATGGCGACTTAGTACTGGCATGGTGGCTCGGTATTGACACTGTGGCTCGGTACTGGCACTGTGGCTTCGTACTGGCATGGTGGCTCAGTATTGAAACTGTGGCTTAGTACTAGCACAGCGGCTCAGTGCTGGCACGGTGGCTCGGTACTGACACTGTGGCTTAGTACTGGCATGGTTGCTCGGTATTGACACTGTGGCTTGGTACTGGCACTGTGACGTAGTACTGAACTGATAGTGTGGCTTAGTACTGGCGCGGTGACTTAGTACTGGCATGGCGACTTAATACTGGCATGGTGGCTCGGTATTGACACTGTGGATTGGTACTGGCACGGTGGCTCGTTATTGAAACTGTGGCGTTAAACTGGCATGATGGCTCAATGCTGGCACGGTGGCTCGGTACTGAGAGTGTGGCTTAGTACTGGCACGGTGGCCCGGTACTGACACTGGCTTAGTACCAAGGGTTGCAACTCCATAACAGGTAAGAGCTACATACCAGGTGTATTTCAATGGTGCCTATCACTACACTGTGGCAAAGATATATTCGAGTGTAGCCTAGATGTAAGAAAAGGCTGATGTTTACAAGAACTTTCATACCGTTCTAAAAATGGCCGCGCGTGTCAACATAAGGGGACAGTTCAAGTGGGCATACATTAGTGCCCTGCACGGGTCTATAATTTGAGCCCAAGCCCGGCCCGTAATGAACTGTTAGAATCCAGGCCCGGCCAAGGTCCGCACAAATTTGTGAAGCCCAGCCCGGCCGAAGCCCGAAAACTAGAATTTAGGTCCAGTCCCGGCCCGCACATTTCAGGCCCAGGCCCGTGTCGTACCCGCGGGCCAAAGACGGGTAAGCCCGCGGCCAGCAAGCCCTATATTTTGAAAAGATAAACCTATGTTCTTATAATAAAAACGAAAAAAAAATTATTCAATCTATGCAAAAGGCTACATTCATAAAAAAAATATGCATCTGTAACATATGTATTATGTATGTAATAGCACTATATACTGTGTAATGTGTGTGCTATGTATGCAATACTATGCATTGCTATTATATGAAATGTCTCTATTAAAAGAATGCACATTATTAAAATGATACCATTGGATGTCCCATTGTTGAAAAAAGGTTAAACTATATTCCTCTATATAAAGCACTGGTGTCATTAAAAATTCCATGCAAGGTCTCAATTTGCAACTATGTAATACTAAATAAACAATTTTAAACATTCATTAACCGGAAATACAATTTAGAATAAGTTTTTATTAATATTAAAATCTGGGTTTTGTATTAATATTTTTGTTAGGTCCAGGCCCAGGCCCGGCCCGGCCCGGCCCGCTCACATCAGGCCCAGGCCCGGCCCAAGTCCGATGTGTTTAATATTTTTTCAGCCCAGGCCCGGCCCGTGCCCGCAGTATGTAGGCTCAAGCCACAGTATGTAGACCCAAAGCCCGGCCCGTGCAGGGCACTAGCATAGATTACAAATACTCAGTACAGGCGACGTGACTCAGCACTAGCCACGTGGCTCGGTAGCTGTTGCCGTGACTCAGTACTGTTGCCATGGCTCGGTGCTGTTGCCGTAGCTCGGTGCTGTTGCCGAGGCTTGGTACTGTTGCCGACGCTCGGTGTATTCCGCAGCTCGGTGCTGTTGCCGTGGCTCGGTACTGTTGCCGTGGCTCGGTACTGTTGCCGAGGCTCGGTACTGTTGCCGTGGCTCGGTACTGTTGCCGTGGCTCGGTACTGCTGCCATGGCGCGGTACTGTTGCCGTGGCTCGGTACTGTTGCCATGGCTCGGTACTGTGGCTTAGTACTAGCGTCGTGTCTGGGTACTGGTTTGGTGCTGGCATTGTGGCTCGGTACTGCTACTGGAAAGATGACACGGTACTGGTGCTGTGACACAGTACTGGTGCCGTCACTCGGTACTAGCCTCGTGGTTTGGTACTGGCACGGTGGCTCAGTAGTGAGACCGGGGCTAGTTGTGACAACGTTCAGTTAAAGTAAATTTTAGCGAAAAGTATGTTAGATGGTTTATTTCTGTCAATGTATGCATTACATTTATTATTCGTGTTGATAAAATGTACCATGCCATTGATATTCCATATTGTAGCTAGGTAGATATGTGAAGTTTTCCAGGCGCGGTCGATTGTAACAACTATCTCCGTAAGCGGGGCAAGTTGTTACGTAGTACGAGGCACGTTGTTACAGCAAAGAACACGTTATACTGTTATTACATTAATTGGGTCATACAGAGTTATTATACACAGTGTGCATAACAATGTATGTGTTCACAGCTTCATTTATTAAGCTTTTCATATTTAATTACCAAAGGGGACTCATTCCCCTTTTTATGCATAACAAACAATTGTGAATGTAATCTAAGTTATTGAATGGAGTGTAAAATAGTGAATGGCAATATATATGTAATGAGACTTCTACTTGATTGAATGATACACACACGTACACACTCACTCACTACATTTCAGTGAATCGTGGAATATTTATTAATTGCTCAAATAGGGCTGTACCATAAAAATTGAACACGCAAGGCAAAACACCCAGATGGCAAGTGGATAAAGAAGCCATGGAGAGTCGAACACCTATGTCTAACCCGCCTTTCAACGATTTTTTTATATTTTTGTTTGACGCTGCTGGCATTTACAGTGGTCTTCCTCCTTATTCCCTGCTGTACAGGGGTGAGGGTCAGGTAAAGTATTGTCGAGCCACTCTTTCTGTTCTATCTTTTCCCCGATCTTCTCATGTCCCTCCTCACGCAGTCCTCCCATCTCAGCTGTGGCCTTCCCCTTTTCCTGCGTCCTTGATGTTTTTCCACCTCTGCTCTCTTTGCTAGTTTGCTTGCATCCATTCTTACCAAGTGGCCTGCCCATCTCATCCTGCTTCTCACCAATCTTACAGTACTGGTTATAAACAAGAACGCTGGGATTCAGAATTGAAATAAAACGTTCACACGTCGTGGTTAACTAAATTTAGTCGCTGTCAGCACACAACTCGCTGGCTGAACCATCGGTACGAGCCGCCCGATTGTTGTTACAGTTGTAACAACTATCCCCATTACGAGTGTAACAACTTGCCTGCTCAGTACTGACATGGTGGATCAGTACTGGCACGGGGGCATGGTACTGGCCCTGTGGTTTATTACTGGCACGGTGGCTATGTACTGGCATGGTGGCTTTGTACTGACATGGTGGCTTAATACTGCCATTGTGGCATAGTACTGGTGCCGAGGATATAATGAAAATGCTACTACAAATAGACTTCAAGACAAACATCGATTGTCAAAGATATTTTTTATTAAAACCGATTCGTAATTTTTTGCACATTGTGGAATTATTGTCTGACTCACTTTAACATTTGTTTCAATGAGAAATCGATAGCAGACTGTACACAGCGACTAGTGTTTATGCTATGCCCGTCTTTTTTGGTGTAAATAAAAGGACATTGTGTGAGATGTGAGATTTAATTACGTGCAACCCCCGATTAAATTTCACAGTGGCAATGAGAATTGACGCTCTGCTATAGAGAAGCAGAGGGTACATAACGCCCATTGTTGCCAGGAAATCAGCTACTTGGAAAAACCCTTTAGCTGTGTGTGTGTGCGTGCGTGCGTGCGTGCGTGCGTGTGTGTGTGTGTGTGTGTGTGTGCGTGTGCGTGTGCGTGTGCGTGTGCGTGCGTGCGTGTGTGCGCGTGTGTGCATGTGTGTGTAATGCCCTGTTGCCTGTTTTGACAATGTTATAGTTATGTAATAGCGCACTGACATCGCTACTTCTATGTTTGTTCATTACTGTTGTTGAAAATAAAGATTCATTGATTCATTCAATTATTCATTAATTCATATACTTTGGCGCGGAAGTAAAAGACTAATCGATGATAGTGAGAATTTGCGTTCTATTATATCCAATGCGCCGTGGCAGTGAAGACGTACAGTTATTGTATTGGCACATATTTTTATATATCTTGTTTTTTGGTTGTAGAGTGTCTATCATCAATAAAAGATGGCAGAACAAGCATGGCACAGCAAACCGGAAGTGACGACGATGCTGCAACAGTTCCACGAGAAATATGCCCGTCAACCAACGGCGGCCATTGACGAGGCGAGACAAACTCATACAAGGTACACCAACTACTTGGCCAATGAGCTGCGGAAATTGGAAATCTGTTCGCGAGTCGAGTACACAGGCAGTGCGTACGAGGGGGTAAAGGTGTCGAACGACATTGAATTTGATATCATGGTGATCAAGACAGCTGGAAATCGAATGTTAACACCCTTACAAGCGCCAATATCTGTGTACTATTACTTACAAGACGAAAACAGCAGCAAAGTTTCCCCCGACAAGAAGGTAGCTGATTTCTGCGGTACCCTGCAGAAGCTCATTAATAAGCACCCAGAAATGTCGCGTCTTGTGATATTACGTTACCACGGCCCGGCTGTTCAGATTGATGTGTACAGAAGCGAGGTGGATAGAATGCGAAACAACGTGTGGTATTCAGTCGACGTCGTCCTGTCGTATGAGGCTAAACTAGACCAACGAAAACGCATCTTTGTGGCAAAACCGCTGAAATCTGTGGAAGGCGCGTCACAAGTGAAGGACGCTTGGCGCTTGTCTTTCTCCTTGGAAGAGAAGGAACTATTCGACGGCATGGACCGCGATAACGGTTGCCGCAAGAAGGTCTTGCGCATCCTCAAAGTTGTACGCAACCGAGAAGCCGGTCTGAAGAAGTTGACGTCCTACCACCTGAAGACGGCGCTCTTCTACGAGATGAAGGAAGTTAGCAACTGGAGACAGTCTGAGCTCGGCCCGAGGTTGATCGGCGTCCTCCGTCGTCTCTACCGAGACATGGAGCAAGGTCGTCAGCCGCACTACTTCGTTACACAGATCAATCTCCTCGATGGAATGAATCGATCGACTATCGAAAACATTAGAGACAGACTGGAGCGTATCTTGCGTCTTGAGCACGTCTTCACTGAAATATTTAGAGCAAGTATCGGCGATGTGGTGGAATGCGATGGCGGGTATGTCAGTGCTGGTGGAGAAATCGGCGAGTCTGACGCTGGTTGGAGCTGCATTTTGTTGTAAAAGTCGCTCATTTGCTCATATCGATAGGTTTCTAAGAAACACCTTAGGGACAGTAGTACACTTATAGCATTTACACTCACACACGCGCGCACGCACGCACGCACTCACACACGCACGCACGCACGCACAGTTTCTATAGTGCTGCTTGTTTGGTGTACTAAGGTATATTTCTCTTTATTACATATGCTGGAAGTGTGCTACTTCGTGTGGTTTTGGGTTCGTAAGATATGTGCGTTTTATAACCGCTTAATGTACTTTGGGGTGCATAATGACGTAGGGCGCGTCGGGTTCATGATTACGATACGAATTCATAATCACGGAATGCACGTGTGTGATTTATAGCCATTTATGGTTCGTCGGGTTCATGATCAAATAGGATACGGGTTCGTGACCAAGTAGGGTACGTCGGGTTCATGACCAAGTAAGGTACGTCAGGCTCATGACTGAGCAGGGTACGTCGGGTTCATAATCACATAAGATAGGTCGAATTCATTATCGGATTACTGTAAGCAAATACTCATGTCTATATGTTCATAATCTGCTTTGGTGTTGCAATTTTTCTGTTAATCGCATAAACTTGTGGAACAATAATGCTTTGGACGTGTTGTTCATTCTACAAAGCAACCCCAGCTATGTTATTTTAAGTATGTTATCATTATTCTTCTACCCGCTTTGGGGCGAGTATTTATCTCACGATATTTTCTCAGATTGTAAGCAACGTTTTAATTTGGTTAATACCAAGACTACGACGAAAAATAGGCAACTTAACTGGATGACGTTAACTCTCTGCATTCGCCCAAACCAGCAAGTTAAGTCATTGACCTGCAAGTAAATGATAGTCTCAAGGCAATGACTGTCAAGTCAAATCTTTAGTCATTAACCTGCAAGTAAATGATAGTCTCAAGGCAATGTCTGTCAAGTCAAGTCTTTAGTCATTGACCTGCAAGTAAATGATAGTCTGAAGGCAATGACTTTCAAGTCAATTCTTTAGTCATTGACCTGCAAGTAAACGATAGTCTCATTGCAATGACTGTCAAGTCAAATCTCTAGTCATTGACCTGCAAGTAAATGATAGTCTCAAGGCAATGACTGTCAAGATAACATGGACGACTCGAGTCAGACACGGACCAAAGTCACCAAGGTTCACCAATCGCCATGATAGTTGTTCTTTTTCTGCAATAATTTTAGCGGAAAATTTAGGCGGACAATGCCTCGTCAAAACATTGGCCAATCACAGCAAGTATTTACACATGAAAAACTTCAATTATGTCGGAAAAAGGAAAAGTTGCGGGCCTTATGGCAACCCGTGTCCATGGCAACCCGTGTCGAGACTGCGCACCTGGAGTGCCGTTACAGTGTTTCATTACGTTTGACATACAAACTAAATCAGTTGAGGGGAAATATTGATAATTTAAGATTAATTGTACACATTTTGCATTGAGACATTCAGACTTCAGCTAACAACAGTCTTCCTCTGCTGTGCTTCCTACCAACTGTGTATGTTGCTATTGCTGATGGGTGTGGCTTCCCATGAGTTGCTACACCATATTGAAAGTGATTTCCCGTCATATATGTAATCGGCAATATTGTCATGGCTGTACTTGTTATATGACGATACATTTTCTCCATGATTCATTAAATGTTTAGTATCCCAGAGAACACTGTCTCTCTCTCCCGCTCTCTCCTTTTCTCTCTCCCGCTCTCTCCCTCTCCTCTCTCTCTCTCTCTCTCTCTCTCTCTCTCTCTCTCTCTCTCTCTACACACACACACGCACGCACGCACGCACGCACGCACACACATAATATGTAATCAAATATGGAAGCCTTCTGTCATGTACACAATTAACAGATCCAGTTGTAGGTACATTGCTGCAAATGACAACAAGTACCGGGTGTGTACCAGATATGATATTAAGACCTTGTCATTATTGACAACCAATATGGTTGGTGACACTGTGAAGTGCTGTAGTTAGCACAACCACCCTCCTGGTGTAGGCCAGTGTAAGGTAGCCAAGGTTATCCCCACTACCACTACACTCGGATATTGTCACTTGATTGTGTATGGAGGAGACTGCAACAAGACGGCAAGAATAATGACAAGGATAAACAGGTTAACAGCTTGAGTGTTGGATTTGTTTCAGTGGACAGTCTATATATATATATATATATATATATATATATATATATATATATATATATATATATATATATATATATATATATATATATATATATATATATATATATTATATATATATATATATATATATATATATATATATATATATATATATATATATATATATATATATATATATATATATATATATATATATATATATATATATACAGTGCTAAGATAAAAAAATCGCTGCATCCCACTTTTAAGGTTGTGTGTGTACGTGCGTGTGTGTGTGCGTGCGTGCGTGCGTGCGTGCGTGCGTGCGTGCGTGCGTGCGTGCGTGCGTGCGTGCGTGCGTGTGTGTGTGTGCGGATTCAGCATCCCTGTTGCCACTATGTACAGTTAACTGTGGGTTTTTCATAGGCAATAATTTACAACATATTCATCCAGCTGTGGTGAAACTTGCAATTCTTTATTGCCGGTCGCCGACCAACAACGAAGCATGACTTGCCCGCGGGCCAACAACTGGTTTATAAGTCAACCATTCGCTGAATGTTCTTTCCGACGTTCGTGAAAATTTCCTTGGTTTCCTGAAAATCGAAACCAATCCAGTCTCCCAGCAACTCCATATTCGTATACCATTTTTGAACCTATTACTTAACGACGGCTTAGGAACCGTCACATTTCCCTGCTTTTATTCTTCTTTGCAAATTTTGACAATCATTGTCGGTTGTGACTTCACCGGAGACTCCCAGTTAATGAAAACCAGTTGCTCCATCTAGCGGCTCTGGAGTCGTGCATTCCAGTGTTCCCGATCGGTCCGCGGTTACTCGGAAATCGAAACAAGTACAGCACATTTCACAGCATCTCCATTAATTTTGTGGATGAGTCGATCGATCGCTCGACAGAAGGCACATCAGCAAGACCAGAGTTTGTAACTCCATAACAGGTAAAAGCTACATACCAGGTGTATTCCAATGCTGCCTATCACTACACTGTGACAAAGATATATTAGATTGTATTCTAGATGCCCGGGGGGGAGTACTCCCTATACTGAGGTATACATGTATGTGCCGGACAAATGGCCGTGTTTTTGACCATTTTTCTCTCTCTGTCCGAAGAAAAAATGTAAATTTTCTCTCTTTGTGCCCCAATTAAACCTGATAATTCTCTCTTTCATCGAAGAGGAAATTTCCCAGTGAAAACGTTCCGCCCGGGCTTACCTTACACTTATAGATATTACATAAATTGTTAAATAATTCTCTCTTGATGACCATACATTTCTTGATTTCTCTCTCTCTCTTTCCATGTGCTCCATGGGGCTCTGACGGCACACCCCCACTGCTTTGGTATGGCAGTACCCCCCCCCGGGTCTAGATGTAAGGAAAAGCTGATGTTTACAGTACCGTTCTAGCCATGGGCATGGCCAGGCGTGTCAACATATGGGGACAGTTCAATTGGGCATACATTATAAATACTCGGTATAGGCGACGTGACTCAATATTAGCCATTTGACTCGGTAGCTTTTGCCGTGACTCAGTACTGTTTCCGTGGCTCGGTGTTGTTGCCGTGACTCAGTACTGTTTACGTGGCTCGGTGTTGTTGCCGTCACTTAGTGCTGTTTCCGTGGCTCGGTGTTGTTGCCGTGACTCAGTACTGTTTACGTGGCTCGGTGTTGTTGCCGTCACTTAGTGCTGTTTCCGTGGCTCGGTGTTGTTGCCGTCACTCAGTACTGTTTACGTGGCTCGGCGTTGTAGCCGTGACTCAGTACTGTTTCCGTGGCTCGGTGTTGTTGCCGTGACTCAGTACTATTTCCGTGGCACAGTGCTGTTGCCGTGACTCAGTACTGTTTCTGTGGATCTGTGTTGTTGCCGTGACTCAGTACTGTTTCCGTGGCACGGTGCTGTTGCCGTGACTCAGTACTGTTTACGTGGCTCGGTGTTGTTGCCGTCACTTAGTGCTGTTTCCGTGGCTCGGTGTTGTTGCCGTGACTCAGTACTGTTTCCGTGGCTCGGTGTTGTTGCCGTCTCTCAGTACTGTTTCCGTGGCTCGGTGTTGTTGCCGTCACTTAGCGCTGTTTCCGTGGCTCGGTGTTGTTGCCGTCACTCAGTACTGTTTTCGTGGCTCGGTGTTGTTGCCGTCACTTAGCGCTGTTTCCGTGGCTCGGTGTTGTTGCCGTGACTCAGTACTGTTTACGTGGCTCGGCGTTGTTGCCGTGACTCAGTACTGTTTACGTGGCTCAGTGTTGTTGCCGTGACTCAGTACTGTTTACGTGGCTCGGTGTTGTTGCCGTGACTCAGTACTGTTTACGTGGCTCGGTGTTGTTGCCGTGACTCAGTACTGTTTACGTGGCTCGGTGTTGTTGCCGTGACTCAGTACTGTTTACGTGGCTCGGTGTTGTTGCCGTGACTCAGTACTGTTTACGTGGCTCGGTGTTGTTGGCGTGACTCAGTAATGTTTCCGTGGCTCGGTGTTGTTGCCGTGACTCAGTACTGTTTCCGTGGCTCCGTGTTGTTGATGTGACTCAGTACTGTTTCCGTGGCTCGGTGTTGTTGCCGTGACTCAGTACTGTTTACGTGGCTCGGTGTTGTTGCCGTAGCTCAGTACTGTTTCCGTGGCTCGGTGTTGTTGCCGTGACTCAGTACTGTTTCCCTGGATCTGTGCTGTTGCCGTGACTCAGTACTGTTTCCGTGGCTCGGTGTTGTTGCTGTCACTCAGTACTGTTTCCCTGGATCGGTGTTGTTGCCGTGACTCAGTACGGTTTCCGTGGCTCGGTGTTGTTGCCGTCACTCAGTACTGTTTACGTGGCTCGGTGTTGTTGCCGTGACTCAGTACTGTTTCCGTGGCTCGGTGTTGTTGCCGTGACTCAGTACTGTTTCCGTGGATCTGTGTTGTTGCAGTGACTCAGTACTGTTTCCGTGGCTCGGTGTTGTTGCCATCACTCAGTACTGTTTACGTGGCTCGGTGTTGTTGCCGTGACTCAGTACTGTTTCCGTGGCTCGGTGTTGTTGCCGTCACTCAGTACTGTTTCCCTGGCTCGGTGTTGTTGCCGTGACTCAGTGCTGTTTCTGTGGATCTGTGTTGTTGCCGTGACTCAGTACTGTTTCCGTGGCTCGGTGTTGTTGCCGTCACTCCGTACTGTTTCCCTGGCTCGGTGTTGTTGCCGTGACTCAATACTGTTTCCGTGGCTCGGTGTTGTTGCCGTCACTCAGTACTGTTTCCGTGGATCTGTGTTGTTGCCGTGACTCAGTACTGTTTACGTGGCTCGTTGTTGTTGCCGTGACTCAGTACTGTTTCCGTTGCTCGGTGTTGTTGCCGTCACTCAGTACTGTTTCCGTGGATCTGTGTTGTTGCCGTTACTCAGTACTGTTTCCGTGGCTCGGTGTTGTTGCCGTGACTCAGTGCTGTTTCCGTGGCTCGGTGTTGTTGCCGTGACTCAGTACTGTTTCCGTGGCTCGGTGTTGTTGTCGTGACTCAGTACTGTTTCCGTGGCTCGGTGTTGTTGCCGTCACTCAGTACTGTTTTCGTGGATCTCTGTTGTTGCCGTGACTCAGTACTGTTTACGTGGCTCGGTGTTGTTGCCGTGACTCAGTACTGTTTCCGTGGCTCTGTGTTGTTGCCGTCACTCAGTACTGTTTCCGTGGCTCGGTGTTGTTGCCGTCACTCAGTACTGTTTCCGTGGCTCGGTGTTGTTGCCGTGACACAGCACTGTTTCCGTGGATCTGTGTTGTTGTCGTGACTCAGTACTGTTTCCGTGGCTCGGTTTAGTTGCCGTGACTCAGTACTGTTTCCATGGCTCGGTGTTGTTTCCGCCACTCAATACTGTTTACGTGGCTCGGTGTTGTTGCCGTGACTCAGTACTGTTTACGTGGCTCGGTGTTGTTGGCGTGACTCAGTAATGTTTCCGTGGCTCGGTGTTGTTGCCGTGACTCAGTACTGTTTCCGTGGCTCCGTGTTGTTGATGTGACTCAGTACTGTTTCCGTGGCTCGGTGTTGTTGCCGTGACTCAGTACTGTTTACGTGGCTCGGTGTTGTTGCCGTAGCTCAGTACTGTTTCCGTGGCTCGGTGTTGTTGCCGTGACTCAGTACTGTTTCCCTGGATCTGTGCTGTTGCCGTGACTCAGTACTGTTTCCGTGGCTCGGTGTTGTTGCTGTCACTCAGTACTGTTTCCCTGGATCGGTGTTGTTGCCGTGACTCAGTACGGTTTCCGTGGCTCGGTGTTGTTGCCGTCACTCAGTACTGTTTACGTGGCTCGGTGTTGTTGCCGTGACTCAGTACTGTTTCCGTGGCTCGGTGTTGTTGCCGTGACTCAGTACTGTTTCCGTGGATCTGTGTTGTTGCAGTGACTCAGTACTGTTTCCGTGGCTCGGTGTTGTTGCCATCACTCAGTACTGTTTACGTGGCTCGGTGTTGTTGCCGTGACTCAGTACTGTTTCCGTGGCTCGGTGTTGTTGCCGTCACTCAGTACTGTTTCCCTGGCTCGGTGTTGTTGCCGTGACTCAGTGCTGTTTCTGTGGATCTGTGTTGTTGCCGTGACTCAGTACTGTTTCCGTGGCTCGGTGTTGTTGCCGTCACTCCGTACTGTTTCCCTGGCTCGGTGTTGTTGCCGTGACTCAATACTGTTTCCGTGGCTCGGTGTTGTTGCCGTCACTCAGTACTGTTTCCGTGGATCTGTGTTGTTGCCGTGACTCAGTACTGTTTACGTGGCTCGTTGTTGTTGCCGTGACTCAGTACTGTTTCCGTTGCTCGGTGTTGTTGCCGTCACTCAGTACTGTTTCCGTGGATCTGTGTTGTTGCCGTTACTCAGTACTGTTTCCGTGGCTCGGTGTTGTTGCCGTGACTCAGTGCTGTTTCCGTGGCTCGGTGTTGTTGCCGTGACTCAGTACTGTTTCCGTGGCTCGGTGTTGTTGTCGTGACTCAGTACTGTTTCCGTGGCTCGGTGTTGTTGCCGTCACTCAGTACTGTTTTCGTGGATCTCTGTTGTTGCCGTGACTCAGTACTGTTTACGTGGCTCGGTGTTGTTGCCGTGACTCAGTACTGTTTCCGTGGCTCTGTGTTGTTGCCGTCACTCAGTACTGTTTCCGTGGCTCGGTGTTGTTGCCGTCACTCAGTACTGTTTCCGTGGCTCGGTGTTGTTGCCGTGACACAGCACTGTTTCCGTGGATCTGTGTTGTTGTCGTGACTCAGTACTGTTTCCGTGGCTCGGTTTAGTTGCCGTGACTCAGTACTGTTTCCATGGCTCGGTGTTGTTTCCGCCACTCAATACTGTTTACGTGGCTCGGTGTTGTTGCCGTGACTCAGTACTGTTTCCTTGGCTCGGTGTTGTTGCTGTCACTCAGTGCTGTTTCCGTGGCTCGGTGTTGTTGCCGTGACTCAGTACTGTTTCCGTGGCTCCGTGTTGTAGCCGTGACTCAGTACTGTTTCCGTGGCTCCGTGTTGTTGATGTGACTCAGTATTGTTTCCGTGGCTCGGTGTTGTTGCCGTCACTCAATACTATTTCCGTGGCTCGGTGCTGTTGCCGTGGCTCGGTACTAGTGTCGTGGCTCGGTACTGGCACTGTGGCTCGGTCCTGGCATGGTGGCTCAGTAGGGGAGACCGGGGCTAGTTGTGACAATGTTCAGTTAAAGTAACTTTTTGTGTGAAAAGTATGTTAGATGCATTATTTCTGTCAACGTATACATTACATTTATTATTCGTGTTAATAAAATGTACCATGCCATTGATATATTCCATATTGTAGCGTGAAGTTTCCCAGACGCGGTCGACTGTAACAATTAGCCCCGTAAGAGGGGCAAGTTGTTACATCATACGGGACACATTGTTACAACAAATAACACGTAGATCGCATAGCAAGTGTCACTCGTACACGTTACTATTATTACATGTGCATGACAATGGCAGTGTGTGTGTGTACATGACATGACAATGCAGGTGTTCACATGCAGCTTTTCAATTTTAATTACTAAAGAACACTCATTCCCCGGTTTCTTACATAACAAACAATTATGAATGGAATATAAATTATTGAATGGAGTATGAAATAGTGAATGGCAGTGTGTGTGTGTGTGTGTGTGTGTGTGTGTGTGTGTGTGTGTGTGTGTGCGTGCGTGCGTGCGTGCGTGCGTGCGTGCGTGCGTGCGTGCGTGCGTGCGTGTAATGCGACTTCTACTTGATTGAATGATACACACACACTTACACACTCACGCACACGCGCACGAACATCTACATTTCAGTGAATCGTGCAATATTTATTAATTGCTCAAATAGGGCTGTGCCATAAAAATTTAACAAGATTGTCACCCAATGCAAAACACCCAGAAGGCAGGTATATAAGAAAGTCACTGGCTTGTCGAGAGTCCAACCATTTTTCACCTATATGTAACCGGCCCTTCAAATATATTTGTTATTTTTGTTTGACGCTGCTAGCATTTACAGTACTGGTTATAAACAAGTATTCTGGGCTTTAGAAGTGAAATAAAAGGTTCACACGTGCTGGTTAGATAAATACTGTTCTTTCAGTCACTGTCAGCACACAACTCGGTACGAGACGCCCGAGATGTGTTACAGTTGTAACAACTAGCCCCATTACAATTGGTGCGGCGGAATGCAGTTGTACTGGATGTAACCAAGCTGTATGGTGGTGACAATATGCCGGAAATTGTTGCGCACAATATCAGTGTTACATTCGAAGGTGGGTGAAGGCACAGTATTCAACCAGGAAAGTGGATATTGGAACTTTTAAAACTAAACATATTTTTACCTTCCTTTGTCATATGATAATCTGAATAGTTTTTGTAACATTTTTACTGCTTACAATTAACTGCAATGAAATAAGTTCTATAAAAATATTTATATAGTGTTATACATGAACATTACCTTAAGGTATCCAGCAGAAGTGAAATTGTACTTAATGTCCGTAATTATGAGAATTCCATTACATGTTGTATACTGTGTGACCTACATGTTGTATACTGTGTGACCTACATGTTGTATACTGTGTGACCTACATGTTTTACTAGTATTACTTCAATTCATGTTCTCTGAATTGTACAAAAGTTATTAATATTGTATGGATCATTGGTCTTAGCATCATCTTCTGACAACACTACTTCACTAGACACCGATGTGTCACATAGGTGACCATCATGTAGTTTAACAAGATTTAACAAGATTTGCCA
This sequence comes from Lamellibrachia columna, assembly GCA_963662155.1. Classification (NCBI taxonomy): domain Eukaryota; kingdom Metazoa; phylum Annelida; class Polychaeta; order Sabellida; family Siboglinidae; genus Lamellibrachia; species Lamellibrachia columna. The sequence continues at coordinate 15,784,548 of OY759271.1, read as the reverse complement.
TCCAAGCCAAAGGCCCAGATGGCAAGTGGACAAGGAAGCCATTGGCTTATCGAGAGTCCAACAATGTTCACCTACTTATAACCCGCCCTCCTGAGATATGTGTCAACCTTGTTTTTAAACATATTCACGCTGCTAGCAGTTACACAATCTGTAGACAATTTGTTCCATTCATTTATTGTCCTCTGTGAGAACGAGTGCTTCCTGATGTCCAATCTACATTGATCCTTTACTAATTTTACCTCATGTCCTCTAGTTCTGCTATCCTTCTTGAGTGAGAAAAACATATTTCTATCAATAATTTCATACCCATTCAATATCTTAAAAACTTCAATCTGATCTCCTCTTAACCTCCTTGTCTCTAGAGTTGTTAAACCACATTCTTTCAGGCGTTCTTCATAACTAAGGTCTCTAAGTTCTGGAATCATTTTAGTTGCTCTCCTTTGTATGCGTTCAAGCGTATCTATATCCTTCTTACGATATGGTCTCCATGCTTGTATACAGTATTCTAAATGAGGTCTAACTATTGCTTTATAAAGAGGTATAATTAACTTTTTTCCCTTGTATGTTATGTTTCTTCTAATCAATCCAAGAATTTGATTACCCTTTGAAGCTGCAATACCACACTGCTCTGAAACTTTCATATCAGCGCTTATTGTAACTCCTAAGTCCTTTTCTTTTACAGTAGTACCCAGAACAGTATCTCCCATTTTATAGTTTACATTCAAGTTCCCATGTCCTGTATGTAGGCATTTACATTTCCCAAAATTGAACAGCATCTGCCATTTCTCAGACCATTTCACTAATCTGTCTAGATCGTTTTGTAAATGTTGTTTATCACCATCAGTATTAACCTTTCTAAACAGTTTTGTGTCATCCGCAAATTTCAGTACGTTACTTGTTATACTGTCGTCCAAGTCATTGATATAAATTAAGAATAATATAGGTCCTAGTACTGACCCTTGAGGTACCCCACTCAAAACCGATTTCCAATTTGAAACTTCTCCATCTACTACAACTCGTTGTCTTCTGTCAGTCAGCCATTGTTCTATCCAGTCAGTTATGCTATCCCCGATACCATGGGCTTTTAATTTAAGTAGCAATCTTTGATGTGGCACTTTGTCAAAAGCTTTCTGAAAATCTAAGTAGATAATATCTACTGGCGATCCCACGTCTATCCACTTAGTGATTTCTTCCAAAAAACATAACATATTTGTTAAGCATGACCTTGCTTTAAGGAATCCATGTTGAGATGAATTTAATAATTTATGCTTAACGAGGAAGTCCACCATATGGTCTTTAATTAACCTTTCTAATAATTTACAAATCACTGACGTTAAACTCACTGGTCTGTAATTCTCTGACTTATTTCTCGAACCCTTTTTAAATAATGGTATGATGTTTGCTTCTTTCCATTCAAACGGAACAACTCCCTCTTTTAATGACAAGTTGAATACTCTTGCAAGTGGTATACTGATTTGATCTACTGTTTCCATTAGTAATTTTGGAGGAATCCCATCCACTCCCGGTGATTTGTTATCCTTCATTGCCCTTATTTTCTTAGCTACCAATTCTGGAGTTACAACTAACGGTCCTAAATATTCAGATTTAGCCCCCTGAAATTTAGCATCAGCAACTGGTAATGAACTAATATCTTCCTTGGTAAACACTGAACTGAAGTAACCATTTAGGTCTTCCGCCATTAAAAACCCCTGTGATATTATATTTCCAGCACTGTCTTCTAGAGGTCCAACCTTGTCTTGTACGTTTTGTTTACTCCTGACATATGCATAAAAACTCTTGCTGTCATTTTTTATGTTACATGCCAGTTTTTGCTCATAGCTTCTTTTAGATTGTCTGATTTCAGTTGTAGCTGCATTAAGTGCCTCTTTGTATTTTGCATAGTCTTCTTCCTTTCTGGTACGCCTATAAACCCTCCACATAGTTTGTTTTAGCATTATTTTTCTAATAGCCTCTTTTGACAAATGTTTCTTTCTACACCGTTTTCCTTGTTTTCGGAAGGGAACAAATTTATCGATGATACTCTCAATTTCATATTTAAGAATGTTCCAGCATTCAATTGCGGTCTTATTCATCAGCATGTTATTCCAATCTAGCTGTGCTAAGTATTTTCTCATATCTTTGTAGTTACCTTTGTGGAAGTTTCTCTTGTACGTTTTCTTATTTTTACTTTCTGATTTTACATTGATGTCAAAATGTATTTGATTATGGTCACTATTACCCAATGGTTCAAATATTTTTACATTGTCCACTAATTCTTTTTGTGATGACAAAACTATATCTAATACATTTTCTCCCCTGGTTGGTTCTAGTACGTGCTGAGTAAGAAAGCTATCCTGGATTAAACATAGAAATTGTTGATCCTCAATCCCTGTGCTCTCTAGAGAATTCCATTGTATGTGTCCATGGTTAAAATCTCCCATTATGATACATTCCCCTTTACTAACTTCCTTTATAGCGTTTTTTATTTTTGTGTTGTCCTCTTCGTTTATGTTTGGACTTCGGTAAACTAATCCAATAGTTAATTTTGAATTTCCTGAAACAATTTTGCACCAAACAGCTTCATCGCAATCTGCTTCCCTTTCTAGTTTTATTTCATAAGCCTGAATAGATTCTTTAACATATAAAATAACTCCCCCGCCCCTTCTTCCTATTCGATCTTTCCTAAACATTACGTATCCTGTCAGTCCTAATTCAGCATCTGTAATATCTATGTTGGCCCATGATTCAGTTATACCAATTATGTGAGGGTCAATATCTTCTACCATAATGTTTAATTCGTTTTTCTTATTTACTATGCTCCTTGCATTTAAACATACGCATATATAACCTTTTTCAGAGATGTTTTTCGGATGATTTGATATTGGTTTATCTGTGCTAGTGGCCTCTTGTTCTGCTTGAGACACCTCTAGGTAACCCCCCTGCACTTCTAGTTTAAAGAATGTTTACTTCCAAAAACATTTGTCATTGTACCCAAGTCGCTATCTACTGCTGCTGAAAGTTTGTCCGCGAATACTGCCGCCCCCTTTCCACTTAAATGAAGCCCATCCTTCATGTACATATCTGCCCTCCCAACAAAACTTCCCCATAAATCCACAAATCCAACTTCCTCTTCCCTACACAGCCTCTGGACTAACATGTTAATTGCCATCCCCCGACAATTTCGATATTTGTGACCCCTCCTGCCCATTACAGGTAAAATCCCTGACAGTATTACCTGCTCAACCCGCGTCTGTTTTAGTGTTCTGACCAACTGCCTATATTTCCTAACTATGGCAGTTGTACCCTCCCTCTCTACGTTATTTGTCCCTACGTGTACTAAAACAGATCCACCCTTACCCGAGCCTACGATGTTTTTTACCCTCTCAGTTATCGCCTCTATTTTGTTGATCAATGATAAAAGACAGGCCGAGATCACCGATGCACAGGCCGAATTCACCTCCGCATAAGCCGAGGTCACTGGCCGAGTTCACTAAAACAGGTCGAGATAACTCATGCCGAGATCCTGAAAGGCTGAGATCACCGGCAACGTTCTATTTCTATCTGAGCAGCTAGCCCAGTTAAGAGGCGACTGACGTCACTTATATAAAAGATACGTACATTTATCTTATTTAAAGTACGAAATATGAAAGCAGTAAGCTCAATAGCATTGTAACTTGCATGCGTTAACGTGTGTTGGATACAGAAAATAAAACGTGGATTTTGTCGGGAGGATATGATGCACGTACTAGCTGGCGATGTATTGAGTGACCCCCCTCATGGGCACAACTCGAGAAAAGTAGGGGTGACTACAGTCACTGACGTCACTGCAACGCAGGACAGCTATTTCGGGATCGTGAGGGAAGCACGTCGCGACCGTTGCCAATCCTATGCGCGCTTCACTGACTCGAACCGCGCGACGCGGAGCGGTGACTGACCAATCACATGCGCGCTTCACTGACATGGATGGCGCTCCATAGGTAATAGTACCTACACATCAGCGGGCGTCGGTTGGGTCTGTCTGTTCGATCGACTGTACTGTGCGAACATAATCACAGGTAAGAGCCGTGTTTTGTCTACGCCGCCTACGGTCAACGACGGGGTCTCGCCAGCCAAATTTATTATCGTCTCGCAGATTCTCATCCGCGTCGTGGCACATCAGCAAGCCTCCCTTATCCATTAATCTTTTACTCGTTTTCACAGTCAATTTTTCTTTGCGACGTTTCGACAGCTGTTGGCTGCCTTCACCGGACTGCATGACAAGGACTACAAGGTGGCACGGTAGTCATCATGCGCTGGTGTGCCCCCTGTTGAAATATACATTTTTGTACCTGAGTTTATTGACGTCGATACTTTCAACACCCCCCCACCCCCCGGCCACGGTCTCTCCGTGGGCGGCTCATCTGATGTCGTCATAACCATCTAGGTGTGGTCAGTCTGATGAGTGCAGCTGAATTTTGTATATAAGTCACACAGAAAAAAGGTAAAATTGACTGTGAAAAACGATTAAAATATTAATAAATTGCAATCATCAGTCTGATGAATCTCTTCACAACTTACAGCGCAACTACGTGCACGTACAACTACGTGCACGTACATTTAATTTTTTTTTACATCGGGTCTAACGAACGTAATCGAAACCAAACATATACAGAAGATTTCTAGTTCGACCCACAACGTTGTCTTGATTAACTAGCTAGTAGCTACACAGGATAGCGTAGAATAGTATTATCGAGAATCGTTATACTCATAATCATTCATACCATATCACACTCGGTCTAGTGGTACGTAAAATGTCTTACATTTTTCCGAGCACGCACAACAAACGCACGTACACCATTTCTTTTGATATCTCCATTGGCGTATCTGGAATCTTACAAAGGGGGAGGCCGGGGGGGGGCAAGCTTAGTCACCCATTAGTTTACCATTACCATTTTCCGAAGTTTTTTTTTCTCAATGAATAGCCGCTAAAATGTGTTGCAATTTATGAACAACACGGAACGGATCAAATCGTAGGGATGAGTGGGTGGGTGCGTGCATGCGTGGGTGCGTGCGTGCGTGCATGCATGTTTCTTTATGTATAAACAATGTAAATAAATTCATATTCGATTCTTGTTTGTAGGTAGATTTCACGGATGAAAGATGGACAAACTTGCCTGGCACGACAAACCGGAAACAACGAAGCTGCTGCGAGAGTTTCACGAGAAACACGCCCGCCAGCCACAGAAGGAAATTGTTGAGACCAAACAACGACACACGGAGTACACGGAACTCATCGCCAGCGAGCTGCGGGCGCAGGGGAAATGTTCCCGCATCGAATACACCGGCAGTTCGTACGAGGGAGTGAAGGTGTCAAACGACCTCGAATTCGACATCATGGTGATTCGGACTGCCGGGAGTCAAGATCTAACACCCGTACCAGCGCGCAATCCCGGCTATTACAAGCTGAAGGTTGCAGGCGTGGGAACTGATCCTGACGTGTTTAAGGATGCTCTCGGCGACAACCGCTGTCTTTCTCCCATTAAAACTGTCGACCGATTTTATGGCACGTTGCAGAAAATCCTCAACAAACACTCAGCCCGGTTGCGCGACGTAACACTCCGACGGCACGGCCCGGCTATCCAGATGGACGTGTCCCGAGGGAAAGACGTGCCGTGGTATTCCGTCGATGTCGTTCTCGCGCACGAAGTACAGCTGGGTCCGCGAAAGCGAATATTTGTAGCCAAGCAGATCAAAACAGCCGACGGGAAGCAGGCGCAGGAGAAGGATACGTGGCGTCTGTCGTTCTCTCTGGACGAGAAGTCGCTGTTCGACGGCATGGACAGTGACAAGGGCTGCCGCAGGCACGTCTTGCGCATCCTCAAAGTTGTACGTAATCGAGAAGACAGTCTGAAGAAGTTGACGTCATATCATCTGAAGACGGCGCTCTTCTACGAGATGAAGGAAGTTAGCAACTGGAGCCAGTCTGAGCTCGGTCCGAGGTTCATCGGCGTCCTCCGTCGTCTCTACCGAGCCATGGAGCAACGTCGTCAGCCACACTACTTCGTTCCACAGATCAATCTCCTCGATGGAATTGCGCCCATGACTATCGATAACATTAGAGACAGACTGGAGCGTATATTGCGCCTTGAGCCTGTCTTTAGGGGACTGTTTGAACTGAAATAAGGAAAAGGAAAAGAGGAAGACATCGACTCATATGGGACGACTGTCATAACGCGTCCTTTACTTTGTATAGTGGACGTTAATTTTTTTTTTTTGCAGTTGTTAGGCTGTCAACATGTGACAGTTGTCAACTCTTCTATGAATTCAAATTAAATTCTCTCGCGAGACTCCATCCAGTTAGCCTCTGATCCTTATTGTTGTCATAATGCTCTGTTGTGGCGACGGCGGCGACTATAATGTCCAGTCTATGTCTAATCCAATTTGTTCTAGATGGTTCTTCAGTGTCACTACACCGAGACAGTTATGTATTGTGGGTGGCTTTAAAGAAAAGCTTCCGTAACTGAACAGCCACCAGCAACAGACGGTCACGCTGAATGTTTAAGTACTTAGCACAAATGTTATCCCGATTTTAACCTGCCCAACATTCACGTTGCATGTAGTCACCACGGTGCGGCACTGTTCCGAAGAAGAGAGAAACATACATACATACATACATACATACATACATACATACATACATACATACATACATGCATGCATGCATGCATGCATGCATGCATGCATGCATACATACATACATACATTCATACATACATACATACATTCATACATACATACATACATACATACATACATACATACATACATACATACATACATACATACATACATTCATACATACATACATTCATACATACATACATACATACATACATACATACATACATACATACATACATACATACATACATACATACATTGAATTGAATTGAACCATGAGATTGCTGCTTCACTGACAGACACCGATCGATATTAATACAGTTCGAAGCCGCATCCGCAGATGTATTATTTACTGCAGGTAGAAGTCGTCATGCGTGACTCGCCAGTAGGCCAACTTTTTTGCAATCGATAAACTAAAGGATCATCTCAAAACACTGATGTACGCCATTACACAAAACCGATGTCATTTACCCTCAGACCCCTTCCACCGCTACATGAAATATTTTATTACATCGACCTGTGTATACCCGTCCTAATCCTTCCTGCTGTAGCCATCACATACCGTTCAAGTTCAGCCATCATAAGTCAACACCCTTGTCATTATGAACTGCAGGCCCGTTCTCTGTGTTTTGAAAAGGGGGTTCGAGCTTACACAATCAGCCGCGAATGTCTGGGATGATTTCTGAAAAAGGGGGGTTCGTTCGAACCTCTCCCCCACCGAGGACGGGTATGAACTTTGATCGGAAAACAAACTATGTTTGTGGGGAAATACACCGAAGTACGACGCTTAACAGCCGCTAACCACCCCCCCCAAATAAACCAGTTTCGTGTACATCGATGTTTTGGGATCGTCCCTAACAAGCCGCTGACAGATAATGTTCGCGAACGTCCCGCGGTTTCCCGAAAAGCGAAACTGACCTAGTTTTCTGGAAACTGCATTTCATACATTAGTCACCCGGGTGACTCACGCGATAACCTGATACGTGAACATTGCGTCAGAGGGCACTTTTACATATTAGCAGGGTCGTTTACATCTTCACGGGTAAAGCGCTGCATATTTAAATGCTGCCTGTCACTCTGCGATTTTGTTTACAGGCGCTGTCACACTGACTAGGTGGACGTCTTGCCACACATGCCAACGTTGAGTTTCCGCCAAGACAGGGCTGTAATAAAGGAGGCGTGTATGTCTCTGGGAAACCCAATTTTTCTCAGAGATTGTGCGCGTTCATTTCGAGTAGCTGACACACTGAAGAACAATGCAAACACGTGAACGGACCAAACCCTGAAAAAGGGGATGCCCAGTTTCCCCCAAAACGACACCAGGTGACAAGTCTTCTTGATATCCAAATGTCTATAGCATATGCACGCACGCACGCACGCACGCACGCACGCACGCACGCACGCACGCACGCACGCACGCACGCACGCACGCACGCACGCACGCACGCACGCACACAACACACACCTACCCCCATCATATAAAGCCATTCCTTATGGAAAGGGGCAATGACCTTATAAAAGAGGGATGGTCTTCGTGAGGAGAAACTGTCATGAGTAAGCATCGTTTACTACATGGTAAGGTGACCTCTGGTGAGGAGGTGGCTTCTTGTCTAATAAGAGGGGAACACTGTATGTATACACTACAGTAGATTGTGCTTGCGATATATTTACCAAATAGATTGAATAATTGTTTGTTTATGAATTTATGTGAATTCATGGTTTCTTTATTCATACCACGACCCATCGCCATGAGCATTCAATCGATTCTAGTTTGAATGTGTTGTGCTAGCACATGTGTATCAAAGCGATGAACTCATCGCGTCCTGCAAAGGTGCATAAACTCGGTGAGATTGACACCGATGTTGTGATCAAGCTTTCGAGCTTCCCTTGTCACTTTGGGTGAAATTATGCAAGTTCGCCACTGCTGTAACTTATTACATCAGGAAATAGACTTTTCATACCTTCGTAGACCATTAATTTTGACTTGATGAAAACAAATCCGGCAAAAAAGGGGAGGTGCTCGGACCCCCGATGAACATCCCTTGGATCAGCCCATGAAACCTATTATGAATCAAAGCAAGATAATGCTATTTCCGTACTTCTTTACTTCGCGATTCATCGTTTCGTAATCGGGTAATGTTGCGCTAGTTTCTGCAGATGTAATATGCCCTGCATTGAATACGTAGGTTACACATATTTGACTCCCAGCCCTGTTAAGCTCAACTATGAGTATTTAAGGGTCATCAACCAAACATATTCTGACTCGATAACGAGACTGTTTCGTTTGAGAACAGTTTCTCACATTCCGCGTGAACACTGAGAGGCGCTTTTAGGTTTAATCCAAGATGAAATCCCCCAACTTAGCATAACGTTGTTAATAAAATGTATAGTTGGACCTCGAGTAATCACAACAAGCGAACTTTACCACTATAAGTTGAATTAGTGTCGAGTTAGGTGCATTAATCATTATGGCTACATATCCTACATTGCAAGGCCATTGAGTTGTGTATGGAAGAGGTATTTTAACGTCACCTAACAATGAGTGGCATTTCCAGAATGTGGCCAACCAGAAGAGGTCAGCTACACAGATACAATGCAATCTTCAGGCATGATTCTCTGGCGTCCAGTAAGGTGAGCAATGGTGTCAACAAGGCAATCTGGACCTGCAATTCGCTCCTGATAACATATGATTTTAATATACCTGTGGATATTGATACTGGTGATAGCTAGATTGATAGCTGACAGGATTAAGGATGTGTGACTTACTGACAGACTTCATGACTCGAGTCAGATGAGCTGACTCGAGTCGCATATTTTCCTGACTTATGACTTGACATGGAATTCAGATAGATGACTCGAGACTTGACTTGCAGGTTATTGACTTGATATTTGACTTGACTTGCAGGTCAATGACCTGAGACTTGATTTACCAGTTTGTGACATGTGAAAAAGTCTGCTAACTGACTATGTATGGTTTAACCCAACGTGTTTTTGTACCAACTCATCGATCAGGCCACGGCCTGGATTTAGGCTGCCAGTCGAGTTCAGTATCAAGATTTAGGCTGCCAGTCGAGTTCAATATCAAGATCAATGCAAGACATGGTTATGGTCCTTGGTACTTTGATAGAAATGTTCACCACCAGAAATAAATAACATGGACTAAGAACCCGTGATGCGTTAACACTTGATGTGCCAATGATAATGTTTTGTGGCTACTGTCAACAAATAGTCTGGGTATCTTAAAACTACTTTGTATTGCTTATAACGTCCATGAATCCACCATTGACCTTTAGGCGGATAGCATATTACGCATTTTACACAGCTGACGAATGATGCACTTTGGGAGATTGTGGTGTCCGCGCTAGTAGCGATCACTTTGGGAGATTGTGGTGTCTGCGCTAGTAGCGATCACTTTGGGAGATTGTGGTGTCTGCGCTAGTAGCGATCACATGTAAACTAATAAAAAAATAGGTAAAATCACCCAACCATGGAGAAAATAATGTATAGCCTAATCAGAGGCCTTCTTGAGGAAATATCTATTTTTAAACACCACCGTGTAACGTAGCATATGCTAGGATATGGAATGGCGGCCTATGTTGAATTGAAATGGAATATTTTTCTTTGTCTTCTTTTTCCACGGCTACACAGCGAAAACCTTTCTGATTTGACACAGTATATTTCGATTTAAAAATAAATCGACGCGTGTTGTGCCAACGAAAGATGTACTGAAGAGGTGAATAAATGTGAAATATTTATGAAAAATAAGACAATTTTCTTTGTTTGTTATTATATCGCCACTGAACTGACGAGATGTATCGACAAATAGCGCGATCAGCTATGTTTAAGTACAAACGTTTCACTCTGCAATATTGTCGTCTTTTATTTGAACTGGCCTTAGCATTTTACCCCCTGGACAATACCCTTCTGGACATTGCCCCTTGGCCATTACCCTTCTGGACTTTACCCCCTGGACAATACCCTTCTGGACATTGCCCCTTGGACATTACCGTTCTGGACTTTACCCCCTGGACAATACCCTTCTGGACATTGCCCCTTGGCTATTACCCTTCTGGACTTTACCCCCTGGACAATACCCTTCTGGACATTGCCCCTTGGCCATTACCCTTCTGGACTTTACCCCCTGGACATTACCCTTCTGGACATTGCCCCTTGGACATTACCCTTCTGGACTTTATCCCCTGGACATTGCCCTTCTGGACTTTACCCCCTGGACATTGCCCCTTGGACATTACCTCTGGATAATATCCCAACGGGGCTAATGTCCTAGGGAGTAATGCATACCCCCCGATCAAACACATTAAGATAGTGTATGCTTTAAACTAAAACCAAAGGAATCTTACTCCTAACCCATAATCTAAATCATAATAATAATTTAACTCTAAAACAATTCCTAAATGGAATAAACGTTTCCCTTGAAGCTAATCCTAAGACCACAAAAAGACCACAACTAGGTGGTTAATGTCCAGAAGCTGATTCCCAGACGGGTAATGTCCGGAGCGTATATTGTCCTGTCACGATTTGAAATATGAAATCTCGAATAACTATTACAACAACGCCTACTGAAAATTAACAGAGCAGAACTGGGTGAACTGCTTTTTGTTCGTTGCTTCAACCAAACCGGAAGTAACACGCGCCACAGCCGCTGGTAACAGAAACGACCTAATTTCCCAGAAACTCCATCATTCAGTCATTCCTACACAAAGGATGGCTAAACGTTGGTGTAGACATATGGAAACCACAGACGTAGAGGTGTACAAAGAATAGACGTGGGAAATGTAAGATTTGATCAAACAAGAAAAGAAAAGATAGCACAATAATTATACAGACAGGCATACCAATTTTTTCACCAGTTTAACCAAGCAGAGCACAATAAACAATTGTCGAGGATCACGCATAAATAAAAACTGATGGACTCATGTATAACTAATTAAATAATAAAACACATTTCATGGGCTTTCCTATTAATTAATAAATCAACACACCTGTCGCATGAAAAGAAGCACATTTCCCGGAAATTGGGTCACCAACGTTTCTTTAATTGGCTGAATCGGCTCATGCGGCCAGACTTCGGCTTTCAACGGTGAACGAAGTAGTCGGTTCGGTGCGTCTCTCTCGAAGCCGGGGCGTTTGACTGGTTCCGATACAGATCTCCACTGCATCATTATTCGTATGTGTTCTCGTACGGACTAGATAGGTGATTCGCTTAAGTCGCGAGAACCACCCTTCTTTGTGGGTTTCAGCTGTATATCTCCATTCTGTGAGTACGCAATAAGTATGTAATGCTTACATGTTTACATTACAAGACTATGTCGGCCCTTTTATTTACTGTTGTACGAGCACTTCGGTCCTGGTGTGTCGTCCAAGACATATTATTTCTTATTTTATTCCTGCATGTAGGTGTTTAACGGGTGGGCAATTAGGTTGTACACATCGTAATTGTTATCACATGATTGTGTGGGCGCGAGCCAAGGTTCCAAACCACGTACGTCATGGTCTTCGTGAGCACTGTAATAAACCATTGCCTAGTGTTGAGCGTCCTGGTATTGAGGTATACCTTATAAGGTACACCTGGTATATGCACGTGTTGTCTAGACATGTTGTATTATTTTAAATGACATGGAGTGACTTGTTCGTGTTGGTAAGAAAACTATTTGGATTGATTATGTACGTGACCGTATGTTTCGCAGACGGTCACGTACGGTGGTCGCAATCTGTGGAATTGGTTGCCGAATTTAGTCAGGACTACAAACACACTGATGTTATGTTACTAGCATAGAACACAAAACAATTTGTTTACAGTAGCCTTTTTATATATGCTGATGTGAACATTTGTATATTTATTTATTATTATTTAATAATCGATTATTACATTAAAATGTCATATATTATTTATGGCAGGACTATTTTGTTAAATACATTTTTGTCATGGTCTACACCTTAGAACAGCGGTCCGCAAACTCTGGCCCGCGGGCCAAATTTGGCCAATTTCCCAGTTGTTCTATGAGCACTAAATAACGCGTTTCCTGATGGTTTTCAATATAATTATGCCAACTGTTTCAACTTTACAAAACAGGCATAGAGCTTATACAAATTTGGAATATTATGAAGCATTAATTGTGTTGTTCCCTTAATGTAAATTCGCCAGAGTAAACTTCGTACACATTTAATAGCAACAACCTTCACCTTTGCAGTGATGTTCGCTAGGTGGCGCTACTGTTAATATAACAAGCTAACGCTCGATTCCCAGAAACCCGGATGAAACATCGCTCAATAACAAGCCATCTTCGACACAGCTAACATTGAATTTGTGAATCTCAGGACTATAGCCTATATCGATTGATTATTCCGGAAAGAGAGCGTTTGCCGCTGCCTGGGAGCATGAGTACTTCTTTTGCTATGTGTTTGATATGCAGAGAAAGCGTTGCTGATTTGAAACGCTATAACGTGAAGCGGCATTGCGATTCGAAGCATAAAAAGTGCTTTGACGGTGCATCTGTGGGAAAAGACGAACGCATGAAGGAGTTCAAGAAACGATTTGATGCAACAACTTGGGCGAGACGAGAGAGTATCTGTGTTTACAGACATTTCAAGCCATCTTAATGGAGCCAGCTATCGCATCTGTTACTCGCTCAACACCAGGTGCCGTTTACTCACTCAGAATTGTTCAAGAAGGCTTTCATGGCCAGTGCCGAAGTTCTGTTCGCTGGTTTTCAGAACAAAGATAAGATCGTGCAACAGATTGGGAAGCTGCCACTTTCACCCGACAAATGTGCCCGTTGATTTCTTTGACGCCAATATCCTCGGAAAATCCGAGCTCAGTGGCGCAACAAAACCAAAGGATTAGGCATTCTCGTGACCATGTACAATGCAAAAAGTCGTCAACCGATGGATGGAGGTGCCAAGAAGCTAAGGAGGATAGGCCATTTTGAAAAGATAGGTTTTCAGATTACGGCGAAATGAAGCTATATTTCTTGCTGATTTTACGCTGTCGGGGAGTGAATTCCACAGGGTTGATGCGGCAACCGAGAAAGCTCGAGTTCCAGCGTTTGTCTTAACTCTGGGAACAGAAAGTAAACCAGAACCAGACGACCGAAGCTGTCTGGGCTGTCTTGCTGGAGTGAGCATTGAATATAAATATGCAGGTTGTTTGGTTGAAAGGGCTTGATAGGTAATTGTACAGATCTTAAAAATAATGCTATATCGCACAGGGAGCCAATGCAATGATTTTAGAAGTGGCACTAAGCGAGAGAAACGAGGATATCGTGTAATTACCCTAGCCAGACAATTTTGGACTCGTTGAAGTTTTGTAATATCCTTGATAGCAATATTATGAAGGAGGGAATTGCAGTAATCAAGTCTGCTGCTAACAAGAGCGGTTGCAATAGTTTTAGCGACAGAAAGTGATATATACCGGCGAATACGGCGAATATCACGGATATGATAAAAAAAGCAACGACACGTTTGAGAAATATGTTGTCTAAAGTTGAAATTCTTATCAAAAGTTACTCCAAAATTCTTCGCTGAGACTGCTGGTGTGATATTTTGACTCAGGATACATGTCGGGGAAAAAAACAAGTTTGCCACACTGCTTTGGAGTACCAATGATGAGAAATTCAGTTTTGTCTGCGTTTAACTTTAATTTGCTGTCAGTCATCCAGAGGAAGATTTCCTGAAGACAATCGCTGAGCTGATTTACGGAGCGATTTATATCCGAGGTAGCCAAAGAAATGTGGATCTGAAAGTACAAGCACTGTGGCTCGGTACTGAGAGTGTGGCTTAGTACTGACACTGTGGCTCGGCACTGACACTGTGGCTTAGTACTGGCACTGTGGCTCGATACTGACACTGTGGCTTAGAACTGGCACTGTAGGTTAGTACTGGCACTGTGGCTCGGTACTGACACTGTGGGTTAGTACTGGTACTGTGGTTCGGTACTGACACTGTGGGTTAGTACTGGCACTGTGGCTCGGTACTGACACTGTGGCTTAGTACTGACACTGTGGTTCGGTACTGACACTGTTGGTTATTACTGACACTGTGGCTCGGGACTGGCGCTGTGGGTTAGTACTGGTACTGTGGCTCGGTACTGAAACTGTGGCGTAGTACTGGCACTGTGGCTTAGTACTGGCACTGTGGCTCAGTACTGGCATTGTGGTTCGGTACTGACACTGGCTTAGTACTGGCACTGTAGGATAGTACTGGCACTGTGGCTTGGTACTGACAATGTGGGTTAGTACTGGCACTGTGGCTCGGTACTGGCACTGTGGCTCGGTACTGACACTATGGCGTAGTACTGGCACTGTGGCTCGGTACTGATACTGTGGCTTATAACTGGCACTGTGGCTCGGTACTGACACTGTGGCTTAGTACTGGCACTGTGGCTTAGTATTGGCACTGTAGCTCGGTACAGGCACTGTGGCTTTGTACTGACACTGTGGCTCGGTACTGACACTGTGGCTTAGTACTGGCACTGTGGCTCGGTACTGACACTGGCTTAGTACTGGTACTGTGGCTCGGTACTGACACTGTGGCTTAGTACTGACACTGTGGCTTAGTACTGGCACTGTGGCTCGGTACTGACACTCTGGTTTAGTACTGGCACTGTGGCTTAGCACTGGCACTGTGGCGTAGTACTGGCACTGTGGCTCGGTACTGACTATGTGGCGTAGTACTGGCACAGTGGCTCGGTACTGACACTGTGGCTTAGTACTGGCACGGTGGCTCGGTACTGACACTATGGCTTAGTACTGGCACTGTGGCTCGGTACTGGCACTGTGGCTTTGTACTGACACTGTGGCTCGGTACTGACACTTTGGCTTAGTACTGGCACTGTGGCTCGGTACTGACACTGTGGTTTAGTACTGACACTGTGGCTCGGTACTGACACTGGCTTTGTACTGGCACTGTGGGTCGGTACTGACACTCTGGCTTAGTACTGGCACTGTGGCTCGGTACTGACACTGTGGCTTAGTACTGGCACTGTGGCTCGGTACTGACACTCTGGTTTAGTACTGGCACTGTGGCTTAGTACTGGCACCGTGGCTCGGTACTGACACCGTGGCGTAGTACTGGCCTGGTGGCTCGGTACTGACATTGTGGGTTAGTACTGGCACTGTGGCTCGGTACTGACACTGTGGCGTAGTACTGGCACTGTGGCTCGGTACTGACACTCTGGCTTAGTACTAGCACTGTGGCTCGGTACTGACACTGTGGCGTAGTACTGGCCCGGTGGCTCGGTACTGACACTGTGGGTTAGTACTGGCACTGTGGCTCGGTACTGACACTGTGGCTTAGTACTGGCACTGTGGCTCGGTACTGACACTCTGGCTTAGTACTGGCACTGTGGCTCGGTACTGACACTGTTGCGTAGTACTGGCCTGGTGGCTCGGTACTGACATTGTGGGTTAGTACTGGCACTGTGGCTCGGTACTGAAACTGTGGCTTAGTACTGGCACTGTGGCGTAGTACTGGCACTGTGGCTCGGTACTGACACTCTAGCTTAGTACTAGCACTGTGGCTCGGTACTGACACTGTGGCTTAGTACTGGCACTGTGGCTTAGTATTGGCACTGTGGCTCGGTACAGGCACTGTGGCTTTGTACTGACACTGTGGCTCGGTATTGACACTGTGGCTTAGTACTGGCACTGTGGCTCGGTACTGACACTGTGGCTTAGTACTGGCACTGTGGCTCGGTACTGACACTGTGGCTTAGTACTGGCACTGTGGCTCAGTACTGACACTCTGATTTAGTACTGGCACTGTGGCTTACTACTGGCACTGTGGCTCGGTACTGGCCTGGTGGCTCGGTACTGACACTGTGGGTTAGTACTGGCAATGTGGCTCGGTACTGACACTGTGAATTAGTACTGGCACTATGGCTTGGTACTGACACTGTGGGTTAGTACTTGCACTGTGGCTCGGTACTGGCACTGTGGGTTAGTACTGGCACTGTGGCTCAGTACTGGCACTGTGGTTCGGTACTGGCATTGTGGCTAAGTACTGGCACTGTGGCTTAATACTGGCACTATGGCTTGGTACTGACACTGTGGCTTAGTACTGGCACTGTAGGTTAGTACTGACACTGTGGCTCGGTACTGACACTGTGGGTTAGTACTGGCACTGTGGCTCGGTACTGACACTGTGGGTTAGTACTGGCACTGTGGCTCGGTACTGACACTGTGGCTTAGTACTGGCACTGTGGCTCGGTACTGACACTGTGGCTTAGTACTGGCACTGTGGCTTAGTACTGGTACTGTGGCTCGGTACTGACACTCTGGTTTAGTACTGGCACTGTGGCTCGGTTCTGACACTGTGGCGTAGTACTGGCCCGGTGGCTCGGTACTGACACTGTGGCTCGGTACTGACACTGTGGCTTAGTATTGGCACTGTGGCTCGGTACTGACACTCTGGCTTAGTACTGACACTCTGGTTTAGTACTGGCACTGTGGCTTAGTACTGGCACTGTGGCTCGGTACTGACACTGTGGCGTAGTACTGGCCTGGTTGCTCGGTACTGACGTTGTGGGTTAGTACTGGCACTGTGGCTCGATACTGAAACTGTGGCTTAGTACTGGCACTGTGGCTCGGTACTGACACTGTGGCATAGTACTGGCCCGGTGGCTCGGTACTGACACTGTGGCTTAGTACTTGCACTGTGGCTCGGTACTGACACTGTGGGTTAGTACTGGCGCGGTGGCTTAGTACTGGCACTGTGGCTCGGTACTGGCACTGTGGCTTTGTACTGACACTGTGGCTCGGTACTGACACTGTGGCTTAGTACTGGCACTGTAGCTCGGTACTGACACACTCTGGATTAGTACTGGCACTGTGGCTTAGTACTGGCACGGTGGCTCGTTACAGACACGGTGGCTTTTATTACTGGCATGGTGGCTCGGTACTGACACGGTGGCTTATTACTGGCCCGGTGGTTCCGTGCTGGCACGATGTTTGGGCGACAAATGGCGAGGAGCATATTCGATGTTTATTGAGAGAAACATTGTAGAATTAATTAAAACGCTACTGCAAATCGGCTATAAGACGAACATCAATTGTCGAGTATAATTTTTATTAAAACCGATTCGTAATTTTGTGCACATTGTGGAATTATTGTCTGACTCAGTTTTAGCAATTGTTTCAATGAGAAATCGATAGCAGACTGTACCCAGCGACTAGCTGGTGTTTATGCTATGCCCGTCTTTTTTGGTATAAATAAACGGACATTGTGGGAGATTAATTACGTGCAACCCCCGATTAATTTCCCTGTGGCAATGAGAATTGACGCTCTGCTATAGAGAAGCATAGGGTACATAACGTCCATTGTTGTAAGGAAATCAGCTACTTGGAAAAACCCTTTTGCTGTGTGCGTGTGCGTGCGTGCGTGCGTGCGTGCGTGCGTGCGTGTTTATGGTATGACCGTCTTTTTATATAAATAAAAGATTATTATGTACGATTTAATTACGTGGAACCCCCGACTAAATTTCCCAGTGGCAATGAGAATTGACGGTCTGCCATAGAGAAGCATAGAGCACATAATGCCCATTTTTGTCAGGAAATCAGCTCCTTGGAAAAACCCTTTTCGACAATTTTATAGTTATGTAATATAGCAATGACATAGCTACTTCTATTATGTGTGTATATTATTGTTGTTGTTGAAAATAAAGATTCGTTCATTCATTCATTCATTCATTACTTTGGCGTGGAAGTAAGATACTATTCGGTGATAGTGAAAACTTGCGATCTAGTATATCCAATGCGCCGTGGCATTGAGGACGTACAGTTACTATATTGGCACATAAGTGTATATATATATATATATATATATATATATATATATATATATATATATATATATATATATATATATATATATATATATATATATATATATGTATATATATATATATATGTATATATATATATATATATATATATATATATCCTGTTCTTTGGTTGTAGAGTGTATATCAGCAATAAAAGATGGCAGAACAAGCGT
Source organism: Lamellibrachia columna (assembly GCA_963662155.1). Classification (NCBI taxonomy): domain Eukaryota; kingdom Metazoa; phylum Annelida; class Polychaeta; order Sabellida; family Siboglinidae; genus Lamellibrachia; species Lamellibrachia columna. The sequence goes on along the minus strand of OY759271.1, from coordinate 15,765,876 downwards.
GGCACAGCAAACCGGAAGTGACGACGATGCTGCAGCAGTTCCACGAGAAATATGCCCGTCAACCGACGGCGGCCATTGAAGAGGCGAAACCAATTCATACAAAGTATACCGACTACTTGGCCAAAGAGCTGAAGAACTTGGAAATCTGTTCGCGAGTCGAGTACACAGGCAGTGCGTACGAGGGGGTAAAGGTGTCGAACGACATTGAATTTGATATCATGGTGATCAAGAAAGAAGGAAATCACACAATAAAAGCCGTACAAACGACAATACCTGGGTACTACTATTTACCAGTGGGAAACAGCAGCAACATTTCCCCCGACAAGAATGTAACTGATTTCTGCGGTACCCTACAGGATCTCATTAATAAGCACCCAGAAATGTCGCGTCTTGTGATATTACGTTACCACGGCCCGGCTGTTCAGATGGATGTGTACAGAAACGAGGTGGACAGAATGCGAAACAACGTGTGGTTTTCAGTCGACGTCGTCCTGTCGTATGCGGCTAAACAAGACAAACAGGAATGCCTCCTTGTGGCGAAACCGCTTAAATCTATGGAAGGCGCGCCAGAAGTGAAGGACGCTTGGCGCTTGTCTTTTTCCTTGGAAGAGAAGGAATTATTCGACGGCATGGACCGCGATAACGGTTGCCGCAAGAAGGTCCTGCGCATCCTCAAAGTTCTACGTAACCAAGAAGCCGGTCTGAAGAAGTTGACGTCCTACCACCTGAAGACGGCGCTCTTCTACGAGAAGAAGGAAGTTAGCAACTGGAGCCAGTCTGAGCTTGGTCCGAGGTTGATCGGCGTTCTCCGTCGTCTCTACCGAGACATGGAGCAAGGTTGTCAGCCGCACTACTTCATTCCACAGATAAATCTCCTCGATGGAATTGCGCCCATGACTATCAAAAACATAAAATGCAGGTTGGAACACATCTTGTGCATTGAGCATGTCTTCAGGGGACTATTTGAACTGAAATAATCTTCATTGACACTTGTGGTGATATATGGAATGAATCGATCGACTATCGAAAACATTAGAGACAGCCTAGAGCGTATCGTGCTTCTTAAGTACGTCTTCACTGAAGAATTTTGAGCGGCGATGTTGCGGAATGCGAAAGCGGATATGGCTTTGCTGGTGGATCCGCGCCTGGTATGGCGGTGTTGGGGAATCCCGCGCCTGGTACGATGACGATGGAGACTTCGTCACCGGATATGACGATGTTTGGGAAATCGGCGGGTCTGACGCAGGCTCGGGATGTATCTTGTTGTAAAAGTCGCTCATTTGCTCATATCGACAGGTTTCTTAGAAACACTAGAGACAGTAGTACATTTATAGCATTTACAAGCACACACGCTCGCACGCACGCACGCAAGCAAGCACGCACGCATATACACATAGTTTCTAGAGTGCTGCTTTTTTCGTGTACTAAGGTATATTTCTCTTTGTTACACATGTTGGAAGTATACTATTTCATGTGATTTTGGGTTCGTAAGGTATGTCTGTTTCATAGCCAAGTAATGCACTTTGGGGTTCATGATGACACAGGGTGCGTTGGGTTCATGGTTACGATAGGTAGGGTACGCCGGATTCGTAATCAAGTCGGATTCATAATCACATACTTTTCGTGTGTGGTTCATAGCCATTTATGATTCGTCGGGTTTATGATCAAGTAGTGCACGGGTTCATGACCAAGTAGAGTACGTCTGGTTCACGACCATGTTTCTCTGTTAATCATAAAAATTGTGGAACAATAATGGTTTGGACGTGTTATTCATTGGTGATAAACAACATTTACAAAACGATCTAGACAGATTAGTGAAATGGTCTGAGAAATGGCAGATGTTGTTCAATTTTGGGAAATGTAAATGCCTACATACAGGACATAGGAACTTGAATGTAAACTATAGAATGGGAGATACTGTTCTGGGTACTACTGTAAAAGAAAAGGACTTAGGAGTTACAATAAGCGCTGATATGAAAGTTTCAGAGCAGTGTGGTATTGCAGCTTCAAAGGGTAATCAAATTCTTGGATTGATTAGAAGAAACATAACATACAAGGGAAAAAAGTTAATTATACCTCTTTATAAAGCAATAGTTAGACCTCATTTAGAATACTGTATACAAGCATGGAGACCATATCGTAAGAAGGATATAGATACGCTTGAACGCATACAAAGGAGAGCAACTAAAATGATTCCAGAACTGAGAGACCTTAGTTATGAAGAACGCCTGAAAGAATGTGGTTTAACAACTCTAGAGACAAGGAGGTTAAGAGGAGATCAGATTGAAGTTTTTAAGATATTGAATGGGTATGAAAATATTGATAGAAATATGTTTTTCTCACTCAAGAAGGATAGCAGAACTAGAGGACATGAGGTAAAATTAGTAAAGGATCAATGTAGATTGGACATCAGGAAGCACTCGTTCTCACAGAGGACAATAAATGAATGGAACAAATTGTCAACAGATTGTGTAACTGCTAGCAGCGTGAATATGTTTAAAAACAAGGTTGACACATATCTCAGGAGGGCGGGCTATAAGTAGATGAACATTGTTGGACTCTCGATAAGCCAATGGCTTCCTTGTCCACTTGCCATCTGGGCCTTTGGCTTGGATGGCAAATCTTGTTAAATCTTGTTAAATTCTACAAAGCGACCCCAGCTAGCTTATTTTAAGTGTGTTAACAATATGCTTCTACTGGCTTTGGGGCGAGTAATTGTCTTACGACATTTTCACAGATTGTAAGCAATACCAAGACAAAGACGAAACATAGGCAACTTAATTGGATGACGTTAACTGTTTGCATTCGCCAAAACCGGCAAGTCACAAACCGGCAAGTCAAGTCTCTAGTCATTGCAAGTAAATTATATTCTCAAGGCAATGATTGTCAAGTCAAGTCTCTAGTCATTGCAAGTAAATGATAGTCTCAAGGCAATTACTGTCAATAACATATACGACTCGAGTCCGACACGGACCCAAGTCGCCAAGGTTCACCAATTGCCGTGGTAGTTGTTCTTTTTCTGCAATAATTTTAGCGGAAAATTTAACCACTGGCAACTCTTGTTAAATCTTATCAGATCTAACGACTAAAGTCAATTATTTCGATGATTTGAACAAAAATATACATTTTATTTATTAAATCGACGGCGGATGTTACATACACCATTCACACACTACACATTTGGACACCAATGAATCGGATTTGCGAGACTAAATCAGTTGGGGAAGCGGTTTTAAGTTAAGAAAACGTTATAACTACCATCTTTTGTTATCACAAATTCGCTTTACATTTATGCTCAATAGCATTCATATGCATGTAAAATAGTTCACGATGTGCCACGTTATATTTGGACATAAGGTTTCTTACATTCTGGCCCATAGTGAACCTATAAGCAAGTGAAATTGTATTTGTGACAGAGTCAACCAATATGTTATCGGACAACACTGCTATTCTCCGTTCTTCCTTGGTTAAAAATCACTCTATGTAAATCCGGTTTATGTATATTTGGCATTTGTAACATACAGGCATATCTATATTAATTTTGTTCACTGAGTAATTATGCACTAATATCTCTAGGGATTTTTTTAAATAATGGGTGAAATTAATCGACAGGGGGGCTCCAGCTATTAATTTTTAGTCTTAGTAGGAGTCTCTCGTCCCTTATATGACATTATCTTTTATTTTCAGACCGTACTTTATATTCTTATCACCTCGTTTTCTCATGTCGACTTAGATGTAATATATTGTATGGTTTTTGTGTTGAATACTCTGTTTTGTTGTCTTTGGGACGAATAAGTATTTCTTGTTTCCTGTACAAAACCTTATCAACTTAGACACGAAAACAAGATCTAAAGGTACACATTCAACAAGTCATGGTATTAAATCTCTATGCAAACAAAATGCTAACTTCCATACTTCGCGCAAAGTATTACGCCACTGTATGCACACATTTATAACACTCTCGTGCCACAGTGGCCCCCATTTGAGTTCCACACAATACATAACAATACTAATGAAACAATTTGTGTTTGACGCCAGTTTGAAGTGAACCAAACTCATACATACATTTAGTAACACTACAATTACATTTCTTGATATCATCAAACACCACTTCGTATTGGTTGTGCGAAGAATATTTTCCAGATATAAATTTTTTTTCACGAAGATACATTCATAGCATTTACTTCTTGTTGTGCACCAATATTTTGTTTTTGACTCATTAGACAACACATCGTGTATTTTGGAATATTTTTAACCCAGAACTAGTAGGACAGAGTAGATTAACGTCATCTGCATATCCTACAGCTCCTCACAAATGTTGCCCAAAAAAGCAGCCAATACCAAGGTATTTTATTTAATCCAACAGCCCACCCATGAACACTCCAAGAAGCAGTGGAGACATTGTGCTTCCTTGGCGAACGCCATTCTTCACAATCGGTTTGACAACTACATCCGTCCGTCTAGAGGTGGTTTCTTGTTTGCATACACAAGGAGTAAAGGCTTACAACAATCCAACTGTTTTTATATGTCGTGATCTCCAGGTCCTGGTCCTCTCCAGGTCCTGAAGCCAGGCACGTGCAGTTTGGTCCAGCCCGATCAGGTCCCCGGTGTAGTGGTGCAGTGTTGTGGTTAAACCGACCGACCAGTGAGCGTCGGCTGAGGTAGTGGCGGATTGGTTTCTCTGGTGGTACTGGGAGAACTTCTCATAGTCGACACGGGGTTTCATTCTATGCGTCATTATACCCCCTGGTAGAGCTCTTCCTGGCTGCGTCGCTGATGATGTGTCGTGTATGTGCCAAGAAGGGTCGTCGAGACCGCACCAACTACAGCAGCTATGACCGTAGTGTGCAGAATATACTTCTATATGCTGCTCATCTGCTTCAGTAAGGTGGGTTATTGCGAGGCACTGTTTGCTGCGGCTGGTGCCAGGTGGCGTTGTCCCAGCGACGACAGGCAGCAGAGCTGTTGGTGGCGATCGATCTGCACCTGGCGTGTGACGACAGCGATCGATCGATAAACGAACAAGCGGTCAATTCTGATGTTCGCGAACGTTCAGTGCTTTCCTGGAAAGCAAACCTGGTTTCTCGACAACTTCATTTTTAATTAATGTGTCAAGTGGATGACTACCGGTGGTACCGTCTGATGTACTCACTCGCCATATCGATTACTGACTATGGGAACTGTCTCCTACACGGCATCCCTGATTGCCTGATCAACAAGCTGCAAAGAGTGCAAAATGCTGCTGCTCGGCTGGTGGTCCGCTGCCACAGATGGAACCACATCACACCGGCACTCAAGAAACTGCACTGGCTTCCAGTGAAGCAACGCATTCATTACGCAATTCTGCTACTAACGTTTCGTGTTCAACACAGACTGGCATCAGCTTACATAACTGACCTACTCCACGAACAACGAGCTACTCGAGTGTTGCGTACTGCTACAAACAATGACTTGTGTGCCGACATATAGTAGCCGATACGGCGACAGAACTTTCTCGATTTCTGCTCCACGAATGTGGAATGCACTTCCAAGCGAGATAAAGACAATCTCTTGCCTTGTGACCTGTAATTTTTTTGCTTCTCAATACTTAATTATATTTAATATTAATTTATTATTACTATTATCTTTATATGTTTTTATATCAATCTTACACCATGTGTTTACTTATTTATTATCATATATCTTTAAAAATTATCTTGTATGTAACTTATTCTTTTAATTTAATATATTCTGCTCTACCTGAATTAATTTATCATCATTTACAGAACTTATTAAAGTTGTGCATAAAAATGCATTTTAATCGTCTCCGAATGGATTTATCTAGATTTACGGCGCTATACAAATGTTCTGATCTTATCTGGCGCAATAGCCTGATACATTTGCATTGAGACCGAAAGCGCTGTGCACACCTGCAAGGGTAGTTTACGTCTGCACGATTCAACATGAGAGCGAGCATCTTCACAGGTAAGAGATGTTCATTTCAGTAGTATATATCACTCAATACGCTGTACACCCTGATGTTTACAGTAACATACTGTAGCATCACAATGTTTACGGTAATATACTGTAGCATAACAATGTTTACGGTAACGTACTGTAGCATCACAATGTTTACAGTGATGTATTGTAACATCACAATGTTTACAGTAATATACTGTAGCATCTCAATGTTTACAGTAATATACTGCAGCATCACAATGTTTACAGTAACATACTGTAGCATCTCGATGTTTACGGTTACATACTGTAGCATCACAACGTTTACGAAAACATACTGATGCACTATTATGGCGCTAATTCATCGATCGATTGCGTCAACGTATTACCACGTATTACCACGTATTACCACGTATTACCACGTATTACCACGTATTACCACGTATTACCACGTATTACCACGTATTTCAACACTTTAAGAAAACTAAATATGTGGTGCTTGCTTTATGGCTGTACAATAAATTTAATAATTACTGTTCATTCTAGCGCAGCAGCGGCTCCAGGGGGTCTTATGGGTCTCAAGACCCCCTAGGCCATGGAGGGGGTTTAGACCCCCCTGTGTCCGTGGCAAAGGAACACGTATATAGGCCTACATAGGAACTAGTTTCACTGTAAAGATTAAAGTATTATGCAACACCATAAAATAGTAGCAGTAGCGGCCAGCTTCTGTCTCGCGAGACAATGCTTGTATTTGCTGCGTCATGTCGGTTGATGGCGAGCATGGCGCCTCGCACGCTTGATCTCCTGGTGAATCTGGTATGCTTTGATGTCTATAGCAGAACCGCCAGTAAGACTGGTTCGCCAGGTAGGTTGTTCTTCAGCAACTGTTTGCCAGTGCATAGGATCGATGCCATAATTTTTCAGGTCTCTTTTTATGACATCTTTGTATCGTAATTAGGGTCGGCAAACTGTTCGTTTGCCTCCAGTTAACTCCCCACACATCATTTGTTTAGGAAGATGGTCAATGGGCATACGGTGTACATGACCAAGCCAACGTAGCCGTCTCTGTTTTAGAATGCTGCTTAGTGGAGTTGAGTTGCAGAGTTGTAGGATTTCCAGGTTGGTAATTTTGACTTGCCATTTCACGCTAAGGATAGTACGTAGGCAGCGTAGGTGGAAACTGTTTAATTTCAATTCCTGTTTACGAGGTAGTCCAGGTCTCTGCACCATACAAAAGGATGCTAAGCAGGCATGCATGATACACTTTCAGTTTTGTAAGTAGTGTCAGGCTCTTGTTGGAACAAACTCTTTTTGAGAGTCTTCCAAAGGATGTTGCAACTTTACCTAGTCGTGTGTTAAGTTCCTTGTCAAGGGTGAAATTGTTGGACAAGATGGAGCTTAAGTATGAGAAGTTCTCCACGATTTTGAGTGCTTCATCACTGAGAGTGATTTTGGCTGCTTGAGTCCCGTGGCTCATGATGACAGTCTTTTTGACAGTGATGTTGAAGCCAAACACTGAGCAAGTATTGGAGAAACTGTCTATGATAGACTGAAGCTGTTCCTCGGAATGAGAGCAGAAGGCAGCGTAATCTGCATATAGTGCCTCGCAAACATGTAACGTTGTTGATTTGGTCTTAGCCTTCAGGCGTGATGTAAAAAATAATTTGGCATCAAATGTACATTTTGTTCTTACCGTATTAACCCTTCTGTAAGTATAAAGACACTTGTGTAGTCCCTCCACCCCCCCCCATCCCCCGGTGCGGCCTGGGATTTTGACATTTAATTAACAGCATGAAACAAGTGTCAATTCGATATTAGTGTCCGGATAGATGACGTTAAACAACACGCACCAATGCATAAAATGGCAAACGTCATATACTCTAAATTATTGATTTCCAACCTGCACTCGGGCAGTTTCAACCAACAGTCGCGCCGTTTCAAAAAGTTTCGTCGTTTTATCACCTTTTTGCCCGCTACAGCGCTTCATACTTCTCTCCTCTATGAACCGGATGTGTATCCCGGTGTTCGCTAACGCGTGACGCAAATGAGGTAACTGACAGTCGCCAGTTTACAGAAAAAACGATACCGACCTAATTTCCCGGAAACTCGATGTTTATTTTTGTATTATCTGAATAGTCACGCGTGCGCGAAAGGCAATAGTGTCTACACATCAGCGGGCGTCGGTTGGGTCTGTCTGTTCGATCGACTGTACTGTGCGAACATCATCACAGGTAAGAGCCGTGTTTTGTCTACGCCGCCTACGGTCAACGATGGGGTCTCGCCAGCCAAGTTTATTATCGTCTCGCAGATTCTCATCCGCGTCGTGTCACGTCAGCAAGCCTACCATATCTATTAATCTTTTCTTTGCGACGTTTCGACAGCTGTTGGCTGCCTTCATCGGACTGCATGACTAAGTCTAGCAGGTGACACGGTAGTCATCATGCGCAAGTGTTGTCTCTGGTGTGCTCCCCCCCCCCGGCCACGGTCTCTCGGTGGCTCATCTGAAGTGGTAACCATCTAGGTGTGGTCAGTCTGATGAGTGCAGCTGAATGTTGTCTATAAGTCTATAATGTCTTACATTTTTCCGAGCACGCACACCAAACGAATGCCATTTCTTTTGAAGTCTCCATTGGCGTAACTAGGATCTCGCAAAGGGGGAGGCCGGGGGGGGGGCAAGATTAGTCACTCGTTAGTTTACCAATACCATTTTCCGAAAAGTTTTTTTTTCTTCAATAAATAGAAGCTAAAATGTATTGCAATTTATGAACAACACGAAACGGATCAAATCGTACGGATGAGTGGGTGCGTGCGTGCGTGCGTGCGTGCGTGCGTGCGTGCGTGCGTGCGTGCGTGCGTGCGTGCGTGGATGTTTCTTTATGTATAAACAATGTAAATAAATTCATATTCAATTCTTGTTTGTAGGTAGATTTCACGGATGAAAGATGGACAAACTAGCCTGGCACGATAAACCGGAAACAACGAAGCTGCTGCGAGAGTTTCACGAGAAACACGCCCGCCAGCCACAGAAGGAAATTGTTGAGGCCAAACAACGACACACGGAGTACACGGAACTCATCGCCTCCGAGTTGCGGGCGCAGGGCAAATGCTCCCGCATCGAATACACCGGCAGTTCGTACGAGGGAGTGAAGGTATCGAACGACCTCGAATTCGACATCATGGTGATCCGGACTGCCGGGAGTCAGAATCTAACACCCGTACCAGCGCGCAATCCCGGCTATTACAAGCTAATGGTTGCAGACGTGGTAACAGGACCCGACGTGTTTAAGGATGCTCTCGGCGACAACCGCTGTCTTTCTCCCATTAAAACTGTCGACCGATTTTATGGCACGTTGCAGAAAATCATCAACAAACACTCAGACCGGTTGCGCGACGTGACACTCCGACGGCACGGCCCTGCTATCCAGATGGACGTGTCCCGAGGGAAAGACGTGCCGTGGTATTCCGTCGATGTCGTTCTCGCGCACGAGGTTCAGCTAGGTCCGCGAAAGCGAATCTTTGTAGCCAAGCAGCTCAAAACAGCCGACGGGATGCAGGCGCAGGAGAAGGATACGTGGCGTCTGTCGTTCTCTCTGGACGAGAAGTCGCTGTTCGACGGCATGGACAGTGACAAGGGCTGTCGCAGGCACGTCCTGCGCATCCTCAAAGTTGTACGTAACCGAGAAGACGGTCTGAAGAAGTTGACGTCATATCATCTGAAGACGGCGCTCTTCTACGAGATGAAGGAAGTTAACAACTGGAGACAGTCTGAGCTCGGTCCGAGGTTGATCGGCGTCCTCCGTCGTCTCTACCGAGCCATGGAGCAAGGTTGTCAGCCGCACTACTTCGTTCCACAGATCAATCTCCTCGATGGAATTGCGCCCATGACTATCGAAAACATTAGAGACAGACTGGAGCGTATCTTGCGCCTTGAGCCTGTCTTCAGGGGACTCTTTGAACTGAAATAAACTTCATTGACACTTGTGGTCAACTTAGATATGAATATCAACATTTTAATGACTTGCATTTGGTAAAAGGAAAAGAGGAAGACATCGACTCATATGGGACTGTCATAACGTGTCCGTTACTTTGTATAGTGGGCGTTAATTTTTTTTGCAATTGTTAGGCTGTCAACATGTGACATTTGTCAACTCTTCTATGAATTCCAATTAAATTCTCTCGCGAGACTCCATCCAGTTAGCCTCTGATCCTTATTGTTGTCATAATGCTCTTTTGTGTTGGCGGCGACTATAATGTCCAGTCTATGTCTAAACCAATTTCTTCTGGATGGTTCTTCAGTGTCACTACACCGAGACAGTTATGTCTTGTGGGTGGCTTTAAAGAAAAGCTTCCGTAACTGACGAGCCGCAAGCAACAGATGATCACGCTGAATGTTTAAGTACTTAGCACAAATGTTATCCCGATTGTAACCTGCACAACATTCACGTTGCATGTAGTCACCACAGTGCGGCACTGTTCCGAGGAAGAGAGAAACATACATACATACATACATACATACATACATTCATACATACATACATACATTCATACATACATACATACATACATACATACATACATACATACATACATACATACATACATACATACATACATTGAATTGCATTGAACCATGAGATTGCTGCTTCAAAGGTACACTGACAGACACCGATCGATATTAATACAGATGGAAGCCGTCACGCATCCGCAGATGTATTTTTTACTGCAGGTCGATAAACTAAAGGATGATCTCAAAACACTGATGTACGCCATTACACAAAACCGATGTCATTTACCCTCAGACCCCTTCCACCGCTACATGAAATATTTTATTACATCGACCTGTGTATGCCCGTCCTAATCTTTCTTGCTGTAACCATCACATACCGTTCATGTTCAGCCATCATAAGTCAACACCCTTGTCATTATGGACTGCAGGCCCGTCCTCTGTGTTTTGAAAAGGGGGGTCGAGCTTACACAATCAGCCGCGAATTTCTGGGATGATTTCTGAAAAAGTGGGGTTCGTTCGAACCTCCCACCACCGAGGACGGATATGAACTGTGATCGGAAAACAAACTATGTTTGTGGGGAAATACACCGAAGTACGACGCTAAACAGCCGCTAACCTCCCCCCCTAAATAAACCAGTTTCGTGTACATCGATGTTTTGGGATCGTCCCTAACAAGCCGCTTAAAGACAATGTTCGCAAACGTTCCGCGGTTTCCCGAAAAGCGAATCTGACCTAGTTTTCTGGTAACTGCATTTCATACATTAGTCACCCGGATGATTCACGCGATAACCTGATACGTGAACATTGCGTCAGAGGGCACTTTTACATAATTAGCAGGGTCGTTTACATCTTCACGGGTAAAGCGCTGCATATTTAAATGCTGCCTGTCACTCTGCGCTGTTGTTTGCAGGCGCTGTCACACTGACTACGTGGATGTCTTGCCACACATGCCAACGTTGAGCTTCTGCCAAGACAGGGCTGTAATAAAGGAGGCGTGTATGTATCTGCGAAACCCATTTTTTCTCAGAGATTGTGCGCGTTCATTTCGAGTAGCTGACACACAGAAGAACAATGCAAACACGTGAACGGACCAAACCCTGAAAAAGGGGATGCCCAGTTTCCCCCAAAACGACACCAGGTGACAAGTCTTCTTGATATCCAAATGTCTATATGATATGCACGCACGCACGCACGCACGCACGCACGCACGCACGCACGCACGCACGCACGCACGCACGCACGCACGCAAGCACGCACGCACGCACGCACGCACGCACGCACGCACGCACGCACGCACACACACACACACACACACACACACACACACACACACACACACACACACACACACACACACAGACCCCCTCATATAAGGCCATTCCTTATGGAAAGGGGCAATGACCTTATAAAAGAGGGGTGGGCTTCGTGAGGGGAAACTGTCACGAGTAAGCCTCGTTTACTACAAGATAAGGTGACTTCTGGTGAGGCGGTGGCTTCTTGTCTAATAAGAGGGGAACACTGTATGTATAAACTACAGTAAATTGTGCTTGCGATTTATTTACCAAATAGATTGAATAATTGTTTGTTTATCAATTTATGCGAATTAATGGTTTCTTAATTCATACCACGACCCATCGCCATGATCATTCAATCGATTCTAGTTTGAATGTGTTGTGCTAGCACATGTGTATCAAAGCGATGAACTCGTCGCGTCATGCAAAGGTGCATAAACTCGATGCGATTGACACCGATGTTGTGATCAAGCTTTCGAGCTTCCCTTGTCACTTTGGATGAAATTAGGCAAGTTCGCCACTGCTGTAACTTATTAAATCAGGAAATAGACTTTTCATACCTTCGTAGACCATTAATCTTGACTTGATGAAAACAAATCCGGCAAAAAAGGGTAGGTGCTCGGACCCCCGATGAACATCCCTTGGATCAGCCCATGAAACCTATTATGAATCATAGCAACATATATAGCTATTTCTGTACTTCTTTACTTCGCGATTCATCGTTTCGTAATCGGGTAATGTTGCGCTACTTTCTGCAGATGTAATATGCCCTTAATTGAATACGTAGGTTACACATATTTGACCCCCTGCCCTGTTATGCTCAACCATGAGTATTCCAGGGTCATCAACCAAACATATTCTGACTCGGTAACGAGACTTTATCGTCTGAGAACAGTTTCTCACATTCCGCGTGAACACTGAGAGGCGCTTTTATGTTTAATCCAAGATGAAATCCCCCAACTTACCATAACGTTGTTAATAAAATGTATAGTTGGACCTCGAGTAATCACAACAAGCGAACTTTACCACTATAAGCTGAATTAGTGTCGAGTTAGGTGCAGTAATCCTTATGGCTACATATCCTACATTGCAAGGCCATTGAGTTGTGTATGGAAGAGGTATTTTAATGTCACCTAACAATGAGTGGCATTTCCAGAATGTGGCCAACCAGAAGAGGTCAGCTACACAGATACAATGCAATCTTCAGGCATGATTCTCTGGCGTTTAGGCATTTAGGCTGCCAGTCGAGTTCAGTATCAAGATCAATGCAAGACATGGTTATGGTCCTTGGTACTTTGATAGAAATGTTCACCACCAGAAATATACAATATAGATTAAGAACCCGTGCTGCGTCAACACTTGATGCGCCAATGATAATGTTTTGTGGCTACTATCAACAAATAGTCTGGGTATCTTAAAACTACTTTGTGTTGCTTATAACGTCTATGAATCCACCATTGACGTTTAGGCGGATAGCATATTACGCATTTTACACAGCTGACGAATGATGCACGTTGGCAGATTGTGGTGTCCGCGCTGGTAGCGATCACATGTAAACTAATAAAAAAATAGGTAAAATCACTCAACCATGGAAAAGATAATGTATAGCCTAATCGGAGGCCTTCTTGAAGAAATATCTATTTTTAAACACCACCGTATAACGCAGCATATGGTATGATATTGAATGGCGGCCTATGTTGAATTGGAATGGAATATTTTTCCTTGTCTTCTTTTTCCACGGCTACACAGCGAAAACCTTTCTGATTTGACACAGTATATTTCGATTTAAAAAAAATCGACGCGTGTTGTGCCAACGATAGATGTACTGGAGAGCTGAATAAATGTGAAATATTTATGAAAAATAAGACAATTCTCTTTGTTATTATATCGCCACTGAACCGACGAAATGTATCGACAGACAGTGGGATCAGCTATGTTTAAGTACAAACGTTTCACTGTGCAATAATGTCGTCTTTTATTTGAAATGGTCTTAGGACTTTACCCCCTGGACATTACCCTTCTGGACATTGCCCCTTGGACATTACCCTTCTGGACTTTACCCCCTGGACATTACCCTTCTGGACATTGCCCCTTGGACATTGCCCTTCTGGACTTTACCCCCTGGACATTACCCTTCTGGACTTTACCCCCTGGACATTACCCTTCTGGGCATTGCCCCTTGGACATTATCTCTGGACAATATCCCAACGGGACTAATGTCCTAGGGAGTAATGCAAACCCCCCCCCCGATCAAACACATTAAGACAGTGTATACTTTAAACTAAAACCGAAGGAATCTTACTCCTAACCCCTAATCTAGATCATAATTATAATCTAACCCTAGAATAATTCCTAAATGGAATAAACGTTTCCCTTGAAGCTAACCCTAAGACCTCAAAAAGACCACAACTAGGTGGTTAATATTCAGAAGCTGATTCCCATACGGGTAATGTCCGGGAGGTATATTGTCCTGTCACGATTTGAAATATGAAATCTCGAATAACTATTACAACAACGCCTACTGAAAATCAACAGAGCAGAACTGGGTGAACTGCTTGTTTGTTCGTTGCGTCAACCAAGCCGGAAGTAACACGCGCCACTGCCGCTGGTAACAGAAACGACCTAATTTCCCAGAAACTCCATCATTCAGTCATTCCTACACAAAGGATGGCTAAACGTTGGTGTAGACATCTGGAAATCACAGACGTAGAGGTGTACAAAGAATAGACGTGGGAAATGTGAGATTTGATCAAACAAGAAAAGAAAAGATAGCACAATAATTATACAGACAGGCATACCAATTTTCTGTTCACCAGTTTAACCAAGCAGAGCAGACTAAACAATTGTCGAGGATTACGCATACATAAAAACTGACTGACTCATGTATAACTAATTGAATAATAAAACACATCGCATGAAAAGAAGCACATTTCCCGGAAATTGGGTCACCAACGTTTCTTTAATTGGCTGAATCGGCTCACGCGGCCACATTTCGGCTTTCAACGGTGAACGAAGTAGTCGGTTCGGTGCGTCTCTCTCGAAGCCGGGGCGTTTGACTGGTTCCGGTACAGATCTCCACTGCATCATTATTCGTGCGTGTTCTCGTACGAATTAGGTAGGAGATTTGTTTTAAGTCGCGAGAACGACTCTTCTGATGCGGGTTTCATTCGTGGGTTTCAGCTGTATATCTCCATTCAGTGACTACGCAGTATATATGTAAGGTGTCCACGTTTACATTATGAGACTATGTCGGCCCTTTTTATTTATTGTTGTACGAGCACTTCAGTCCTGGTGTGTCCTCCAAGACATATTATTTCCTATTTTATTACTGCACGTAGGTGTTTAATGGGGGTGGACAATTATGTTGTACACATTGTAATTGTTATCATATGATTGTGTGGGCGCGAGCCAAGGTTCCAAATCACGTACGTCATGGTCACGTCTCGTGAGTACTGTAATGAACCATTGCCTAGTGTTGAGCGTCCTGGTCTTGAGGTATACCTTATAAGGTACACCTAATATATGCACGTGTTGTCCAGACATGTTGTATGATTTTAAATGACGTGGAGTGACTTGTTCGTGTTGGTAACACAACTATTTGGATTGATTATGTACGTGACCGTATGCTTCGCAGAAGGTCACGTACGGTGATCGCAATCTGTGGAATTGGTTGCCGAATTTAGTCAGGACTACAAACACACTGATGTTATGTTACTAGCACAGAACACAAAACAATTTTTTTACTGTAGCGTTTTTATAATATGCTGATGTGAACATTTGTATATTTATTTATTATTATTTAATAATTTATTATTACATTAACAAAATGTCATATATTATTTATGGCAGGACTATTTTATTAAATAATTTTTTGTCATGGTCTACACCTGAGAACATATATTGTTGGTGTGGTTTTAATAGGATTTAGTTGGTGTGGTTTTTATAGGATTTAAAGTTATGATTACACTAAAACCACACCAATAATAATTGTTCTAAAATATAGTACATGGCAAAAATAATCCAATCATAAATAATACGGAATAATATAGAATATTTTTATGCAATAATAAAAATAACAATAAATGTATATATGAGTAGGCATTAGTATATGTGATAGCTTCGATTATGATCTTGCAGAATTGTAGTATATATTTATATATAGGCCTACTGCGATACTATATTGAGCTTAACTTAATTGCTGTTAAATTAGTTTTTGAACCTAATGCTCGATATGAATAGATTCATTTCGTTTTTCAATGATATGTAACAACAAAATACAAATAATTCATATAGGCCATTAATATGTATAACTGTACATGTTACGGTTGTACTGGGGAAGTGCTAACAAAATATTGCACTTCAGTGTTCCCCTTTTCCTTTTGAAAATATTCTATGTGTTAGTCTATATTCTTTGTATGTGTAATTAATTTTCATTTGGAATTAAAGTTGATTGGTTGATAAATAACGGTAGACATTTTAGCTCAATTTAGACAATGTTTAATATTTGAAACAAAAGGTGTATTGTCACTTCATTAAGACTATGCCAACATAGTTTATCTCTATAAAAAGGCAAACAGGGGCCGTGGAAATTGCTTAAATACCGGACACAGTAACTGCTATGTCAGCAGCACAATTAGCACAATTATTATCAAAACTCAAATTTGACCAAAAAGGGTCTTTACACACAGACTGCAAACATTGAGAAGGCACCATCCTAACCAAATGTTCTTATAAAATGCCATATCATGGCAACATTGCTATCAAAACCCAAATTGACCCACAAGGGTCTTTATACACAAAGACTGCAAAAATTGAGAAGGCACCATCCTAACCAAACGTTCTTATAAAATGCCATATCATGGCAACATTGCTATCAAAACTCAAATTGACCCACATGGAGTAATGTCGTTTCAGTAAACGTTGACCAAAATCTTCATTTATTATTCATCTCTATATACATAAAAAAATCATGATGTGCCAAGAAAAAATTTAGGTTTTGTTATCTTGAAATCATGCTTACTTATCTTCTTTGCACCCTAGTCAGTGCATCAGGCCACTTAATAACTTCACCCTAGTCAGTGCATATGGCCACTTAGTAACTTCACCCTAGTCAGTGCATCAGGCCACTTAATAACTTCACTCTAGTCAGTGCATATGGACACTTAGTAACTTTACCCTAGTCAGTGCATATGGCCACTTAGTAACTTTACCCTAGTCAGTGCATCAGGCCACTTAATAACTTCACCCTAGTCAGTGCATATGGCCACTTAGTAACTTCACCCTAGTCAGTGCATATGGCCACTTAGTAACTTCAACCTAGTCAGTGCATCAGGCCACTTAATAACTTCACTCTAGTCGGTGCATATGGACACTTAGTAAATTCACTCTAGTTGGTGCATATGGCCACTTAGTAACTTCACTCTAGTTGGTGCATATGGCCACTTAGTAAATTCACTCTAGTTGGTGCATATGGCCACTTAATAACTTCACTCTAGTCGGTGCATATGGCCACTTAGTAACTTCACTCTAGTTGGTGCATATGGCCACTTAATAACTTCACTCTAGTCGGTGCATATGGCCACTTAGTAACTTCACCCTAGTCGTTGCATATGGCCACTTAGTAACTTCACCCTAGTCGGTGCATATGGCCATTTAGTAACTTCACTCTAGTTGGTACATATGACCACTTAGTAACTTCACCCTAGTCAGTGCTTATGGCCACTTAGTAACTTCACTCTAGTTGGTACATATGACCACTCAGTAACTTCACCCTGGTCGGTGCATGTGGCCACTTAATAAGTTCACACTGGTCAATGCATATGGCCACTCAATAACTTCACCATGGTCGGTGCATATGGCCACTTGGTAACTTCACCCTGGTCGGTGCATATGGCCACTTGGTAACTTCACCCTGGTCGGTGCATATGGCCACTCGGTAACTTCACCCTGGTCGGTGCATATGGCCATTTGGTAACTTCACTCTGGTCGGTGCATATGGCCACTCGGTAACTTCACCCTGGTCGGTGCCCCGAATATCGAGGAATAAACTCTACATCTCTACACCATATTCCAGCATTAGTTAAGGAGCAGTGTAGGTTGGACATGAGAAAGTACTCTTTCTCACAGAGGGTGATAAATGAATGGAACAAATTGCCAAATGATTGTGTTAATGCTAGTAGTGTGAATATGTTTAAAAATAGAATTGACAGATATTTGATAAGGGCGGGCTACACATAGATGAGAAAATTGTTGGACTCTCGGTAAGCCAATGGCTTCCTTGTCCACTTGCCATCTAGAACTTGTTGTTTGGGGTGGCAATCTTGTTAAATCACAACATATGTTTTCCGCAAGAGGCCGCCACTTGAATAACGTGTATATCCGCAACAAGAGGCCGCCACTTCAATAACGTAATTTATAATGTATTCTGTTCTTATTAATGTTCTTCAATATATATAATTTGTGTTTACCTTTGGCATTATGGACGTGGATATATATACACACACATCATTTGTGTTTACTGTTGGCATTATGGACGTGATTTCAATCCACATAATAACCTCTGTGTTGATTTCATGTTACTACTGCGATGCTCAGACCGATGCTCAGTTAGCTTGAGTTCAGGGTAGGCGCCTACCTGAAACGAATATTTTAGTTTCTGGTTAGAAATAAACTATTTAGTAATCTGCTTAGTGAATATGTAAACATCTATATTGTAAATCTAGGGACAAGGCGATTGTATTTAGGTAGTCCTTGACTCTTTTTCAGGTGATGTTTCTATTGCATTAGGCCAGCGATAGTTTATTGCATGTGAATATAGCTGCGCATTTACAGTGTGTCTTTGTTTGCAACTCTCCGCACATGAACCAAAACACACGTGCATGCAGGCACACACAAGCACGCACGCAGGAACACACGCACACGCACACCCTCACGCACTTTCATGGTGTTGTCATATTTCAATGAATTACTTTTACTTTGTAGGCCCTGCATGACCAGCCAAAATGGCTGAACAACTGTGGCACGATCATCCGGAAATTAAGACATTGCTGCAAAACTTCCACCGGAAATACGCCCGGTATCCGACAAGTCGCATAAAAAAAGCTAAAAAACGTTTCAAAGTGTATACCAACTATCTGGAAGCCAACCTTCGGGCACAAGGTATGTGCTCCCGAATTGAATACACAGGGAGTGTTTATCAAGGGGTGGTTGTGCCGTACACCAATATGGATTTCGACATTGTGGTTATTCAACCTCCCGACATCAGTCGAAATCTGACGCCCGTATATCGCTCCCCGGGGTATTACTCTCTAAAGATGGCCGATGAAAAAGCTGGTCTGCTCATGGATCCGAATCTACTGGACGACAAAGGCTTCCTTCTGCCTGTCGAGTCGCTCGACAACTTCTTCGGCATCTTGCAGCAAATCATCAATAACCATGGAGAGATGTCAGAGGTGACGAAACTTAGACGCAGCGGACCGTCGGTACAGATGGACACGTGCAGAATGAATCGTAGTGGTATTGTGATGTATTCTGTCGATGTCGTTCTGGGGTACGAGATTCTAGTAGGCGGACAGGAATGCGTTTTTGTAGCGAAACCACCAAAAACCTCGGATACGCAGACAAGCAACGCGTGGCGCAAGTCGTCGTCCTTAGAGGAGAAGGCGCTGTTCCATGGCATGGACAGAGACGGTGGCTGTCGTAAGATGGTCCTGCGCATTCTGAAAATTATGCTCAAGAGACAAACCGAACTGGA
Organism: Lamellibrachia columna; assembly: GCA_963662155.1. Lineage (NCBI taxonomy): Eukaryota > Metazoa > Annelida > Polychaeta > Sabellida > Siboglinidae > Lamellibrachia > Lamellibrachia columna. The sequence continues at coordinate 15,746,387 of OY759271.1, read as the reverse complement.
AGGTCTGACGTCTTACAACCTGAAGACGGCGCTGTTGCATGAAGTGAGGAACGTTTCTAGTTGGAAACAGAGTGAGCTTGTCCCGAGGCTGATCGCTGTCCTCCATCGACTATGTCGGGCACTGGAGGATAAAACTCAGTCAGACTACTTCGTGCCCGAGACCAATCTCCTCGCCAAATTGTCCTCTGCTGCAATGACCGCTATGGGAAATAGGCTACGTGCAATCACGGACAACGAGGATGACTTTATAAATGCATTTACGTAATAGACACTGTGACAGCAAGTGTTTCGTGACTTTGAGATTACATTTCTTGAAACTATTTTATTCAGTCTGTCTAACCTCTATTTCGATAAAAATATGTTAAACTTTTCAACATTTGTTTGATATTTAAAGTGTTGCTCATGCTCGTAAATTTGATTCAATGATGACATCTGTGTAGATTGCGTACATGCAGCTTATAGAACCATAATTTTGTAAAGCATGTAGGGAGACAGGACGTAAAGAGACGGGAAAGAAAGGAACGGGAGGGAAGACAACAGGAGCGAAGGAGAGGGGAGTAGGGGAGACAGGAGGGAAGGAGAAGGGAGTGGGGGAGACAGGAGGGAAGGAGAAGGGAGTGGGGGAGACAGGAGGGAAGGAGAAGGGAGTGGGGGAGACGGGAGGGAAAACAACCGGAGTGAAGGAGAGGGAAGTGGGTGAGACGGGAGGGAAAACAACCGGAGTGAAGGAGAGGGAAGTGGGAGAGACAAGAGCAAAGGAGTGGGAAGTGGGGGAGACAGGAGCGAAGGAGACAGGAGGGAAGGGGTCAGGACAGAATGTGATGGAGGGGATCGAACGGAAGAGTTATTCTGCAGCAGTGATAGAGGGGGTGAGGAAGAGAGCGAGGGTGTTTGTGGGGGATTCGATAGTTAGGAAGACCGACAGAGTCTTAAACAAGGGAGATGATGTGGTGGTCTGCTTGCCTGGAGCCAAAATAGAGGCGATAACTCAGAGGGTAAAAAACATCGTAGGCTCGGGAAAGGGTGGATCTGTTTTAGTACACGTAGGGACAAATAACGTAGAGAGGGAGGGTACAACTGCCATAGTTAGGAAATATAGGCAGTTGGTCAGAACACTAAAACAGACGCGGGTTGAGCAGGTAATACTGTCAGGGATTTTACCTGTAATGGGCAGGAGGGGTCACAAATATCGAAATTGTTGGGGGATGGCAATTAACATGTTAGTCCAGAAGTTATGTATGGAAGAGGAAGTTGGATTTGTGGATTTATGGGGAAGTTTTGTTGGGAGGGCTGATATGTACATGAAGGATGGGCTTCATTTAAGTGGAAAGGGGGCGGCAGTATTCGCGGACAAACTTTCAGCAGCAGTAGATAGTGACTTGGGTACAATGACAACTATTTTTGGAAGTAAACATTCTTTAAACTAGAAGTGCAGGGGGGTTACCTAGAGGTGTCTCAAGCAGAACAAGAGGCCACTAGCACAGATAAACCAATATCAAATCATCCGAAAAACATCACTGAAAAAGGTTATAGATGCGTATGTTTAAATGCAAGGAGCATAGTAAATAAGAAAAACGAATTAAACATTATGGTAGAAGATGTTGACCCTCACATAATTGGTATAACTGAATCATGGGCCAACATAGATATAACAGATGCTGAATTAGGACTGACAGGATATGTAATGTTTAGGAAAGATCGAATAGGAAGAAGGGGCGGGGGAGTTATTTTATATGTTAAAGAATCTATTCAGGCTTATGAAATAAAACTAGAAAGGGAAGCAGATTGCGATGAAGCTGTTGGGTGCAAAATTGTTTCAGGAAATTCAAAATTAACTATTGGATTAGTTTACCGAAGTCCAAACATAAACGAAGAGGACAACACAAAAATAAAAAACGCTATAAAGGAAGTTAGTAAAGGGGAATGTATCATAATGGGAGATTTTAACCATGGACACATACAATGGAATTCTCTAGAGAGCACAGGGATTGAGGACCAACAATTTCTATTTTTAATCCAGGATAGCTTTCTTACTCAGCACGTACTAGAACCAACCAGGGGAGAAAATGTATTAGATATAGTTTTGTCATCACAAAAAGAATTAGTGGACAATGTAAAAATATTTGAACCATTGGGTAATAGTGACCATAATCAAATACATTTTGACATCAATGTAAAATCAGAAAGTAAAAATAAGAAAACGTACAAGAGAAACTTCCACAAAGGTAACTACAAAGATATGAGAAAATACTTAGCAAAGCTAGATTGGAATAACATGCTGATGAATAAGACCGCAATTGAATGTTGGAATATCCTAAAATATGAAATTGAGAGTATCATCGATAAATTTGTTCCCTTCCAAAAACAAGGAAAACGATGTAGAAAGAAACACTTGTCAAAAGAGGCTATTAGAAAAATAATGCTAAAACAAACTATTTGGAGGGTTTATAGGCGTACCAGAAAGGACGAAGACTATGCAAAATACAAAGAGGCACTTAATGCAGCTACAACTGAAATCAGACAATCTAAAAGAAGCTATGAGCAAAAACTAGCATGTAACATAAAAAATGACAGCAAGAGTTTTTATGCATATGTCAGGAGTAAACAAAACGTACAAGACAAGGTTGGACCTCTAGAAGACAGTGCTGGAAATATAATATCACAGGGGTTTTTAATGGCGGAAGACCTAAATGGTTACTTCAGTTCAGTGTTTACCAAAGAAGATATTAGTTCATTACCAGTTGCTGATGCTAAATTTCAGGGGGCTAAATCTGACTATTTAGGTCCGTTAGTTGTAACTCCAGAATTGGTAGTTAAGAAAATAAAGGCAATGAAGGATAACAAATCACCGGGAGTGGATGGGATTCCTCCAAAATTACTAATGGAAACAGTAGAACAAATCAGTATACCACTTGCAAGAGTATTCAACTTGTCATTAAAAGAGGGAGTTGTTCCGTTTGAATGGAAAGAAGCAAACATCATACCATTATTTAAAAAGGGTTCGAGAAATAAGTCAGAGAATTACAGACCAGTGAGTTTAACGTCAGTGATTTGTAAATTATTAGAAAGGTTAATTAAAGACCATATGGTGGACTTCCTCGTTAAGCATAAATTATTAAATTCATCTCAACATGGATTCCTTAAAGCGAGGTCATGCTTAACAAATATGTTATGTTTTTTGGAAGAAATCACTAAGTGGATAGACGTGGGATCGCCAGTAGATATTATCTACTTAGATTTTCAGAAAGCTTTTGACAAAGTGCCACATCAAAGATTACTACTTAAATTAAAAGCCCATGGTATCGGGGATAGCATAACTGACTGGATAGAACAATGGCTGACTGACAGAAGACAACGAGTTGTAGTAGATGGAGAAGTTTCAAATTGGAAATCGGTTTTGAGTGGGGTACCTCAAGGATCAGTATTAGGACCTATATTATTCTTAATTTATATCAATGACTTGGACGACAGTATAACAAGTAACGTACTGAAATTTGCGGATGACACAAAACTGTTTAGAAAGGTTAATACTGATGGTGATAAACAACATTTACAAAACGATCTAGACAGATTAGTGAAATGGTCTGAGAAATGGCAGATGTTGTTCAATTTTGGGAAATGTAAATGCCTACATACAGGACATAGGAACTTGAATGTAAACTATAGAATGGGAGATACTGTTCTGGGTACTACTGTAAAAGAAAAGGACTTAGGAGTTACAATAAGCGCTGATATGAAAGTTTCAGAGCAGTGTGGTATTGCAGCTTCAAAGGGTAATCAAATTCTTGGATTGATTAGAAGAAACATAACATACAAGGGAAAAAAGTTAATTATACCTCTTTATAAAGCAATAGTTAGACCTCATTTAGAATACTGTATACAAGCATGGAGACCATATCGTAAGAAGGATATAGATACGCTTGAACGCATACAAAGGAGAGCAACTAAAATGATTCCAGAACTGAGAGACCTTAGTTATGAAGAACGCCTGAAAGAATGTGGTTTAACAACTCTAGAGACAAGGAGGTTAAGAGGAGATCAGATTGAAGTTTTTAAGATATTGAATGGGTATGAAAATATTGATAGAAATATGTTTTTCTCACTCAAGAAGGATAGCAGAACTAGAGGACATGAGGTAAAATTAGTAAAGGATCAATGTAGATTGGACATCAGGAAGCACTCGTTCTCACAGAGGACAATAAATGAATGGAACAAATTGTCAACAGATTGTGTAACTGCTAGCAGCGTGAATATGTTTAAAAACAAGGTTGACACATATCTCAGGAGGGCGGGCTATAAGTAGATGAACATTGTTGGACTCTCGATAAGCCAATGGCTTCCTTGTCCACTTGCCATCTGGGCCTTTGGCTTGGATGGCAAATCTTGTTAAATCTTGTTAAATGTTGAGGTTGTCGTATTTGCAATTACTTATGTTATATAAATACTCAGTATTTGCTTTGTTGTCAACCATGGAACCACTGTTTCAAACCAACTCAAGATTGAAAGTATCTGCACACAGCACATGTTAGATAGGCTCACCACGTCAAACTTGGAACGTGTTCGTGTAGAGGATGTGGGCTAGACGTAACGTTCCACGAGGTTCGGCTGCTTGATACTGTTAGGCCTATAACTTGTAACGAAACGACAGCCAAAACAACATCATATATTGGTTGAAGACTTATGGTTGGGTTACACGTTTACAAATGTGGCGTGCTGAACCTCGCCATTTAATTATTAACCAGCCATGTATTACTTTCTTTGATATGTGTCATATTTATCGATTTAAAAAGTTCTTTTTTAATCTGCACAGTGGCAGCTGCTGCGGATAGGTTTACATTTAGATTTGCTTGTTGACAGCATATGCACGTGACAAATATGGAAAACTTGTTGCTTGTTGACAGCACGTGATATGATGGAAACGCTCGTGTACGAGGATATAATCCGGTTTGTTTGAGCGACAAGCGACGGGGACCGTCTCAAAAAACAAAAATGTACAATTTGACGAAAACGCTAGTGACAAGACACACATCAAAGTGTACAGTTTCTAACCGAATCATAATTTTGAATACAACTAATACCCTGTTTATCGCATTCAACGTTTTTGCGCTAAATAGTTCTTTAAACACAATCATAATTCTGCACTTCTTTTGTTAATTCACATGTTGCCTATCTGTGTGATAAACAGTTCTACAGTCACTAGGTTTCTTACAAATAATAATTATGTCGTCATCTGATCAGCAAATGGTTGGATTCAGTAGGCGTATCAAAAAAACATTCGACTGAAACCGCGCTACTGTACGTTACAAGTGCAATAAAAATAGCCATGGACAATAAACAAGGAACAACTTTGGTTCTCGTTGATTTTAGAGCGGCGTTCGACAAAATCAACCATGATATCTTGATTAGGTGACTACGTTTGCGTTACGGCTTCGTTGGAAAAGCACTAGACTGGATTATATCGTATCTGCAAAAGAGGACGCAGCGAATAGTAATCGGTGGCCAATCATCGAGTACAACTATTCTGACGGCGGGTGTCCCGCAAGGCTCTGTCCTTGGATCACTGCTCTTTTCAGTGTACGTCCAGCCTATTGGTGACATTATTCGAGCCCATGGACTATTCTTCCACCACTATGCTGGTGACTTACATATCTACTCACACTTCGACCTGAATCCATCCGCTTTAGCGGCTGTTGTGCAGCAAATGGAGGATTGTTTGGATGACATAAAACAATGGATGGCATGGGATTATATGTGTATGAATGACGGCAATACACAGTATCTTCCAATTGCACCCAAGTCTGCGGCTGCACTCATTGATGGCAGTGTGATTCGTGTTGGTGTTTCTACAATCACAGCTTTGCGATGTGTTCGAAATATCGGTGTCTTCATTGACAGGCACCTAGATATGAAAAAGCATGTGTCTCAAACCGTCAGTGCATGCTCATTCTACATCCGCCACATCAATCAAATCAGCCGTTTTTTACCCAAACCCACAAAGGAACGCGTAGTCAATGCCATCATCACATCGCGGCTTGACTACTGCAATGCACTCTTACACGGCACGTCTGTAGTTAACATTGCACGTCTGCAACGAATACACAATTATGTTGCCAGATGGGCACGGACGACAATCACTTTTCTCAAAGACGACCATTATAACGTTCTTGCGCCTACATTGAAAATTTATCCTACAATTTTTTTTTTAATTCACAGCAAACGACAGACCCACTAAGACACCTGGTGTGTGAAATTCGTGAAAATGACGTACCTCCTTTTCGTACAAATTGCTTAAATCCATGACACTCCTGCATTTCTGCAATGAAATTCACCGGTTTCCAAAATATGAGTGCATCTTGCTTGATGGCCATCGTGTCCTTAAGCAACAGGTATACCAACTGACAAATGACATCATTTCAAAGCTCAGATGTTACTGTGCACAAAAACATCACATATACTCACTCATTCACACAATTTCTGCTCTCACTAATACACCCAAACTGCACAATTAATATTTTTTTCCTATCGACTCTTTATCGTTGTAATGGCGAATGCATTCTAACTGTGGTCCGTGCCCAGATTGATTCTGCGTCGTCCACGTAGCGACAGTGCCAGGCCCCTGTTACAATGGCTGCCTGTGGCACGCAGAGTTGATTTCAAGATAATGGTACTTACAACAATACAAATGAGCCTAGAGAAGACAGAAGTGATGTGGGTTGGACACCAGAGAGAGGAGTTGAACATCAGGCTGGATGGTAAGGAGATCAAGCAAGTGGGTGGCTTTGTGTACCTTGGAGGAATGGTTACGGAGGATGGGCATTCAGCAGCAGAAGTGCGACGTCGGACACAAGCGGGAGCGAATGCTTGGAGAAAGGTAGAGGGAGTCATGTTGGACAGAAACATTTAAGAAAAGCTGATAGGGAAAGCCATGTGTTACACCAGCATGCCTGTATGGTCTGGAGACAGTGGCGTTGACAGAACAACAACAATGTGTGAGAATAACTGGGTTCGTCGAATAACAAGAACAAAGAGGGTTGACAGAAGAAGGATGAACGACCTGAGGAAAGAGGTTGGGATGCAATGCAGCCTAACAGGAAGATTGGTAAGAAGCAGGATGAGATGGGCAGGCCACTTGGTAAAAATGGATGCAACCAAACTAGCAAAGAGAGCAGAGGTGGAAACATATCAAGGACGCAGGAAAAGGGGAAGGCCACAGCTGAGATGGGAGGGCTGCGTGAGGAGGGACATTAGAAGATCGGGGAAGGAAGAAAGTTGGAGAGAGGGAGCGGGTGATAGAAAACTATGGAAGGAAAGAACAGAAAGAGTGGCTCGACAATATTTTACCTGACCTTCACCCCTGTACAGCAGGGAACAAGGAGGAAGAACATACACAAAGCCATGCACGACGAAGTGCCAGTGTGCACTCGTGCGCCCATAGCAACCGCCAAGAGCACTGCGCTCTGCCAGCAGTAACAGTTTGCTGGGGGCGGCTCGTTCACTGCGGCGTCTCTATGAAACACTGTACCTAACTTTATTAAAACCTGTGACACTCTCGCCAGCTTCAAATGTCGACTAAAGACACATTTCTTTCGTATCGAGTATTAGCGTATATAGCAGATGAACATTGTCATAGCAATTTAATTATGACTATTCCTGTAATCTTATTCATGACATTTAACATTATTTTACCAATTCCTTTTTATCACTTAAACTATTACTTTATAAAAATATTTTACTAAATTATTATTTATTATCATTAACCATACATATACATTTATTTATTTATTTATTAGTGTTATTGCTATAATGTTTAATTGTTGTGCTATATTAATTTTGTATAATTCTTATTACTAGCAGCTAATATATTTATTTAGCTATTTCCTTATTTAGCAATTCTACAATATTTTATTGCTGTATTTATTAAAAATAATTCTTATTACTAGTAGTATTTCAAATGCATTTATTTGTTATTTTGCAATTTTACACTATTTTAATATGTTGTGAAGCTCCACGAACAATTTTGGATTTGGCGCTATACCAAATAAAATATATTATTATTATTATTATTTATAACCATACGCTTACCGTACATCCCCTTTTTAATCTGCTGGATTCATAATTATTGTAATTTGACTAGTGTGGAACTACTAAAAAGTGTCTCCATTTTGTTAATTGTTCAACACTATTCACGAAATGACACCACTAGTGATAACAAATTACCGTATTGTCTAGAGAAAAAAAATTGGTGTACGCTTATAGGAATAGATTTCTTGACATTTTTCCATGACCCAACGCTTATTAGGTCGAATACGGTATGTCTAGAAATTGCTCTGTTTCATTTCTACTGCTCTGAAAATTTCCTTCTGAATTTGAAGTCAAGCTATAACATTTGACAGCCTAAACTGTTTCATTCAAGGGGGACCAATTGTAGCTGCCAAAATTGGTCACCCGGGTCAATTTGCGCACCGGACCAAATTGAGTATGTCGGCGCCCATGCATTCGGGCAGCGCGCTACGCGGACAACGCGTTAGTTGGTTAGTTAGATAAGGCAGGTCACGACTTTCGACTGCTGCGAAGCTGAGATGACTTAATTTCCCAGAAACTGCCATTATTCGCGTGAATAGGAGTGACTGACGTCATGACTGCCGAAACACAACAAGTCAATGTGACGCATTGACGTTTCAAACTAAGTAAGTGCCGTTCATTTATAGATAGTGCCAAAATATCATCATTTGTCGACTGCGACAAGAAGTTTGTATATTTATTGGCCCTAAGCCAATTTGTGTAAATCAACAGGTCGAAGCCACGACGTTCGCTTAGATTCCCCAAGTTCTGATAATGATCAATGTCGCCGGTTCTTTTCTTGTTGGACACAGCTAGTTTTGTTACCTACGTCTTAGGGCCCAGGACAACGACTGGTCTTCCAACCGTGTAGTAAATTTTAACATATTCTACTCATGACGCAGTGTCTAACATAATTATTACAGGCGAGTGGGTTTCCCGTAAGTCACATGTAGGGAGAGGCAGGCGATATGGAGCATTTAGCGATAGTTAAACTATAATGCCTATGGGACACACATTATGTAGGACGATTTTTGGTATGGCTGCAACTACCTAAATATTTACTGAGGGCATAGTCGATTACAGGGAAAGACCAGCACCAGCAATTTGATTCCATAGGCATGAAATTAGTTCAGAGCATATATTATATTATCAGTTATTGTATATTACAGAGATATCTTATATATATATTTATATATATATATATATATATATATATATATATATATCGATGTAATATTATAGCCAAATCCCATTTTGTCCTACTACTCCATTTTGCCCGCATTTCCCCTACAACACATTTAGATAATTAGAACAGTAGTGCTGGAGGCTTTATGTGTACGCGCGTACGTGCATGCGTGTACGCGCGTACGTGATCGTGTGCTTAAGTAAACGTAACAAACGTTCACAACAAACGTTCACAAAACGTCGTCTCCCTTTAGTGACGTCCATTGACACTATTGATTAGGTCCGCGAGCGATGGTTCCACCTCACTGGCCTCCCAGTGCCAGGATAAGGAACTACAGTGGGCCGTATCCAGTGAACGAGTTACAGGAGGCCCGTGGTGTTCTCATCCGGTGTCTGGAGGATCGACGCTCGGGTGTATCAACGAATCTCAAATGTCGTATTGGCATCACCAACTACATATACCACTCTGAACAGCGAGATCAACCTGTGTCTTTAGCGTCCGTTGTCCAGTGGCATCTCGACGAAGTACCAGACAGCCGGGTGACCATTGCGGCCACGTCGCATTCAGACAACGACGGGCTCCAGCACCAGGTAGGTGACATCGTGTTGCTGTAGTCCTGGGAATTGTGACAAAAATAATGAAACACATAACAAAGCAAAACAGCTGCACATTGTAACTCTCACTTACCATTCAGGGGTTTTATGTAGACCCTGGTAGACCTATGTATTTGGACATAACACAGGACGTCTTGACCATTTCATATGATAATTTTTTTTCGTATGCTGTACATTGTGGTATGTATTTTGCAGACGCACCGAGTGACGGAGACAGCGTCCGACAGCGAGTGTGACCCTTTGAAGACCGTGTCTGGCGCCTCCAACCCGGACCAGAGCAAGAGCACCTCGGGTAGACGTGATCAGATTCTTGATAAAGAGACATACAAAGAAGACGTGAACATGCTTATCAATCTCGATGGCGGCACCAAAGAATAGGGTATGTATCTTGTGTGATACATCCATCCATAGGGTATGTATCTTGTGTGATACATCCATCCATAGGGTATGTATCTTGTGTGATACATCCATCCATAGGGTATGTATCTTGTGTGATACATCCATCCATAGGGTATGTATCTTGTGTGATACATCCATCCATAGGGTATGTATCTTGTGTGATACATCCATCCATAGGGTATGTATCTTGTGTGATACATCCCTCCATAGGGTATGTATCTTGTGTGATACATCCATCCATAGGGTATGTATCTTGTGTGATACATCCATCCATATATGTATCTTGTGTGATACGTCCATCCATATACTGCTAGTGACCCCTGTGAGAAGCTATGACACTACTGTCGTACAAGGCCCGTGGCCAAGGGGTGTTCAGTGGGTTCACATGAACCCCGTTTCTGTGCACCCCTTTTCCAAAAATACTAACCTCCTTTTTCACAAATGTGGATCCCTTATCGTGAATCCTCCCCTCTCAAAAGCGTGAACTTCCAATAATGTGAAAATAATAATATTATTTTCATATAATTGGTGGGTTCGTGCTTTTTAAGAGGGGGGTTAACGCTTTAGAGGGGAGGTTTTATGCTTTTGAGAAGGGGGTTCACATGTTTGAAAATAATATTATCTTCATATTATCGGAAGGTTCACCCTTGTGGGAAGGGGGTTCAAGCTTTTGAGAAGGGGTTCATTTTTTTTGGAAACTGGCTTCACGTTTATAAAAATAATATTATCTTAATATTATTAAGGGCTAAATTTTTTGGGAAAATGGCTTCACCTTAATGAAAATAATATATTCATATTATTGGGGCTCACGCTTTTGAGAAAGGGGTTCACGTTTCTTGAAAAGGGGGTTCACGCTTATAGAAAATGCCAAATAATAGGCCTACTGGGGGAGGGGTTCACGCCTTTGAGAAACGGGTTCACATTTTTTAAAGGGGGGTTCACACTTTTCAGATGGGGGTTCAAATTAAATATTGAATCAGGTGTATTATGTGTCCTATTTGTCTGAAACAAATAAATGGTTGATTGATTGAGTGAGTGAGTGAGTGTGTGGGTGAGTGAGTGAGTGAGTGAGTGAGTGAGAGAGTGAGCGAGTGAGTGAGTGGGTGGGTTGGTGGGAGAGTGAGTGAGTGAGTGAGTGAGTGAGTGAGTGAATGAGTGAGTGGATGGGTGAGTGAGTGAGTGAGTGAGTGAGAGAGTGAGTGAGTAATAAAACATATACACACGCACACATGTACGGGGACCAGTGAACGGTACAACTTGGCTAACACACATCATCACCAACGAACATTGACAGCTGGGCATGAAACCGAACTCTATGATATATAGGGCCTAATTACAATTCTTAAAATTAAAACGTAGGCTAACATAGGCCATTTGACGTCAGAAAATATATGGGAAGTTATTATTTCTTATAATTTGATGATGGTAAGGTATATTGTATATAGGAAATTAAATAAATATTTGTATAAATAAAAAATATATAATCAAATAATTACACGGTTAGATTCAAAATACCCTGTTATGTTTAGATAGCAGTAACTAAAATATCACGTCCCACGTTTAAAAATACTGCTTATAAAGGTGGCCGATTACCCAGAAATAAAAGTAATTCAACTTTTAAAGGTTGTTGAATTACCCCCCAAATTTCGAACTTTTAAACGATGTTCAAAATTTTGGGGGTCCAGTACAACTTTTTGAAATATCTGACATAGTAACATCTACGCCACAAACAAAATCAGCTAAAAACTTGACTCTGGTCATAACCAGTCATAACACGAGATGTATTTACTATTTAATTATTGCAATTTTATATGTTCAAATTACATAATGCATAATATGTGAAACTCGCATGAAAAAACACTTATTATTTCAGATATTTTATTAAGTTGCAGTAAAACCACATTTTAGCAACATTTTGACAATATTCAATATTTCACCCACAAGTAGTAATACCACTTAAGTAAAACTTGGCCCAAAATGTTGGTTTTTTATTTATCTTTTACAAAAAGGTTGAGGTTAAATTAAAAAAAATATATGATTTAGTAATAGCTACATCAGCAGCAACATTTGCAAAACTGCCAACTTTTAGACACAAGGAATAATGTCATTTCAGTTGGCCGAAATGTTAATTTATTATTCACCTCTATATTATACACAGAGAAAACTAATTAAGTGCCTGGCAAAAAATCAGGGTTTGCCATCGTAAAATCACACGAGTCCCGGACTATTTTTTGCAACGAATTTACAACACACGTCGTCCGCTGGGGGCTCCACTGGTAGTACGCACAATTTGCGTTGATTTAATTTTACGACTACTAAAATGGCAAATTAGGCCTCTCCTCATGTCACCTTATCTATTAAGTGGACAATAACATGACCTGGTGTTATGGCCTTCTAATCATAACCTGGCGCTATAACCAAATGTATCAAAGCATCATCTAATGCATAAGACAATTGCATGAGAAAGTTGAAACATGATCACTGTTTGATCACAAACTTCCGCTGATGACGAAATAAAACGCATACACCAAAATAACGCATTGGCAATCTTTTTGAGACCATGCCTGTCTTGACGAGATGTGGTAAACCGTATGACTTGGTTCAGAACTAAAATGTGCTGTGCAGTGTGGCAAAACATGTCTTAAACACCCGTGTGCCTTGACTCGTTTTGATTACCTGACTGAATTATTAATCGACAATCTCCCAGATGGTGAGATTGTCGATTAATAATAACTGGGCATATGTTCATACATCAGTCGATGATTCAAAGCGTGCAGACCATTGCAGCTTTCTGGTACAATCGGAGAAACTGCAATTTCGTTGCGTGGCAAATGCTTTATAAGTATTCGCTAGAGGGTGACGTTGATCACAATCGGAATGTCGACGATTTGGATTCGCTAAACACAACATGCCAAGGCACGAGAAGAGCACGACTACGGTTGTACCAGGAATGCCAGAACGTCCGTCTTCCTTAATCGAATTTATCGGCCGGACGCTTGTTCTTCCATTTATCCCAGAGCGAGCAGACGACATCCCTTGTCGTGATGCTGTCGGAGTTGTGCGCGATGAGACGTAGCAAGAAGGCGCCGTCCTGACGCAGATAGTTGTCAATGAACTCGCGCACGGACTGGTCCTTGCGGTCGACGCGTTTGTTTTGCCAGAGCCAGTTTTCAATGAACTGGAGGCGTTCGTTGCTTTGCAACGCACGCGCTAGCAACACGAAGCTGGAGACGCTGCTGACGACGACCGTTACTAGCCAGAACCAGAGGAACATGTAGATCATCTCGTGGTACAGGTCGGCCGACAGCACACACTGCAGCGTGTAGCGTTGGTTGATGCCGCGGTTACGCACAATGAAGTCACACATTGTGACCCACGGGAAGGGGACGGTGTGCGTCTCCGTCCAGTCGTGGTCAGCCACCATGTACTTGAGAATCTGTACAAACACCAACACTCGCTGTGAATAATCAGAGGAAAAACACGAAATTTGTTCTCCATTTAGCAAGCCGGGTGTGACAATTTCTTTTTACACAAGTCAATTTCCGCCCATTGTTCAAGTAAAAGTGGTGCAAATCTTCATTTTCCGAAAACAAAATTGAAATTTGAATGATTAGACCTACATTTAACTCTTTGAACAATACTTATATGTTTTTGTCTCGCCCGTTCTCATTCTCTTCGCTTAAGAAATGTTGGTTTGCTGTCAGCTGAAAAAACCTACATCGAAGCCGTGCAACTTGTATTGCGTGGCTAGCAGCTGTCCGATGGCGTTGGTGATAAAGCAGGCCTTGCTGAAGAGAAACAGCATCACCAGATAGTTGTCGACCCTGAAACAACACCATCGTAAACGTAAACAGTTGACTCCTATTTCGTTTCAACGGTGTCAAGTTGAATGTGACATGACTTAGAAAAAGATAAATTTTGCAAATGAAAATTAAATGATATTGTTTGTCATCCAGTTGGAACACTAGCAGTTTTATATAAGCATTTCTCCTTTGTACACACTTCACTAATGCTAGTATCTACCCGGCAGCACGTCTACAGGATGTCGTATTATAATAGTATGTATACATTGCCAGGTGTGTACTGGGTAGGAGTTGTCCTGAACTGAAACTACTGAAACTACTGAAAACTACGTTGTTATATAGCACGGTATCCAGTCCTTAGGACTGTTCAGAGCGGTTTACCCTTCACCCCCTGGCAGACCTGTGCATTCCAATCCAACTCGACTTTTCTGGAAACCATTCAGCCTCGCTGCAAATACTGCGCGAAGTCTATTCGTTCATAAATCCACCACTGTTTATAATCATTTACAGACAACGTGCAGTGATTTAGTTTCTATCTTTTCAAAATGGCCTATCCTCCTTAGCTTCTTGGCACCTCCATCCACCGGTTGACGACATTTTGCATTGTACATGGTCACAAGAATGCCTAATCCTTTGGTTTTGTTGCGCCACTGAGCTCGGATTTTCCGAGGATATTGGCGCTAAATAAGTCTTTTTTATTATTATTATTATTATTAAAAGGCAGCAAGAGGATTTGAAACTGGGTTCTCTCGATCGAGAGTCCGGTGATCCAACCACTGCGCCACCTATTGGAGGAACTATGTCGGACTGTATTCGATGTAAGGTCATTGACGAGAAAAACGGGAAAGACAAACCCTTGAAGAATTTGTACTAAAACAAGACACCCACTAGCCGCTTTACATATGTATTCCGCCACATACCATATGCACATTGCTGTCAAGAAACAGAAGAAATGTGCACCAAATAATTGATTATGAGTAAAGTTACCGTCTTATACTGGATGATATTATCCGAAAATGAAATTGATGTCGATCAAACGATGTTACAGTTTTCATTAAAAAACATCATCATTTTATATTTATGCCTCGTTATTGTCAAGAAACTTTAGTGATGTACGAATATTAATGACCATAGACGCGAGTGCTTACTGCGTGTGTTTATTACATTTTAATACTCTTCCAAATAACCTCGAAAAGGTAGGCTTTCGGCGGCCCGGATCCTCGCCTATCATTTCCTTGAATCGAAACGGCGAGATCTCGCCTAGCAATGAGGACAATCGACAGCATAAGGTGTACAAAGATTTGGGTCAATGGTTGTAACCATTTATCCGCGGCCAATCGTTCTGTCAGCAGGACACGCTCACATTCGGTGACAGATCGTATATAAAACACATGTGGTACATGTGAATTGTCTTCTGGTAAAACGTAGGTTTTGTGTTGCTGCTACATGTCCTACGTGCGTTCAAATGTGTGGTAATGTTCAAGTTCACCTTTATGTCTTTACGTTTTTGTGACCTAACGGATACACACATTAACCCAGATTCTTGTTCGTGCTGGTGTTGTATCAGCTCAACAATAGTAATGTATGAAAGGAAGCCTGCTCCAGCAGAATGAACGTTACTCGACTGGACAACTTGGCCTAATGCCAAGACAGTCCGCCCAAATTCTTGGACGGCAGACGATCGCGTATTGGTGTCAACATAATCAGTCAGCTTGCTTAAATACGCGATAATAATGCCTTGTAACCCCGCATTCAAAACACTGTTAAACTGATAAGCATACACTGGTCACCTTGCAATACATCAGTGATTGTTGTATTATAGGTCGGGTCAGAAACTATGACACACGTAATAAACTTGCGACTGTTTCATGCGGCTTCTTTTGAGCTGTATTCACCAAATTCGCAAAAGTACTAGGTTTATGAAACTGCCCTACTCAGAACTATGTAATGAAACCGTTGGTGAATTCAATCGAATGATACGATGTTTATGTATTCCTTTTAACAATATTTAGATTTAACAAAATTGTCATCCAAAAACACGCTGCATACGACAAGTGGATAAGGAAACCACTGATTTAGCGGAAGTCCAACAATGGTTCATCTATGTGAGGCATGCCCTTATCATAATTATATATGTTAATTATGTTTCTAAACATTAATCACACTGCACTAGTAGCATTTATACAACCAAAAGATATTTTTCTATTCATGTACCGTACTTTGTGAGAATGAATACATTCTTTATCCACTCCACTTCGTGGCGTCCAGTTGTGCGGAAACAAGTGTATGTTACATTATTACATTTCTATTTACGGGTTTGTGTCACTTTTGTGAATAGCACACGAATGCTTCGATGCGTTGCGGTCATACTCAAACAGCAAAGTCACAAAGACAAACAACTCGGTTCGCGTTGCACTAATGAACTTAAAGTACCTAATCAAAAACAATTCGCATGTGACGTGAAATCTTAACAAAAGTGAGTGGAAACGGGTTCACCGGGTAACGACAAATCCAATGTTGCGTACTAAACGGAAAGATCACATCATCTTTAATTTGCATTCGAAAAAAATGCTCATAAACGAATAACGATGTTCCTACCATTACAAAGAAACAACTATTAGCCATGTTGTGATATGCACGAGGAAGATCCCGTTGACAAAACAATGTTGGGACCGAGCGATGGCAGAAGCACTGTCAGGAAATTGGGCGAATTTAGTTTTTACACTACGAATTTGGATGTCGAAACTACTTAGGACGGTTAGCGACAAGCAAGCGAAGTTCCAGAAAATTTTTGATGTTGTTACAGAAATACTGACAGGCATCTAAAATAGCCAGCTATAAACATCGCACTTATTATTAATTTATTTGACATTGAATTGATGTTACATTGATGTTGAAAGGTTATACTATTTACACGTTCGCGCTCGTTGTTGTCGTTTGTTGGAATAACCAAACTATTAACACAGGGCCAACTAGAAACAAGTCTGAACTTCTCAAAATCCACCTTTGCAAAGTATCTCCATCTTGCTCTGTTTAACACCAAATTCTCTCAATCATAACTTGACATTTGGACATTTCGTCAGGGATCTCCTGTTTTCTCTGTTTAAACCAAAACATATTGCCATTTCATCGTGATTCGGTTACAAATCCTTCAACATTTTTAAAAAGGTTCATCGTAAAGTCGTGTTATATAATATAAACTATATAATTAATTATACTGTAACATCTTGAACGCCAAATTGGGTTTTAACGAACGCGAAGAAACGCGATACAATCGCTGATTTCAAGGTGGTGTTAATCGACGGTTTTAATCTGCAGTAGTAAAGCATATTAACGACTTGTTAGTGTATGCTCTCCCTGAAACAAACACAATACTCAGCCCTACACTCAATCATGAACATCTATGATTATGATTAGAAGAAAGTAGTTATATTTTACGGGCAATTAATCATCCACCTTCAGAAGTGGACGAAGAATTTCACAAAGAAATGCTCTATTGCCAAAATAATACTTGCTGTTTATATAGAACATTGCAAACACCACTACCATGTCAGATTCCTTGTTGATTGGATCACTTTCGGATAACTATTTTATGAAGTCGTGGAATAAGTAAAGATGACGAGAACGATAGACAAAGGTTGGAAGTTCATGCTAAACAATATCTTTACAAAACAAACTGTGGGTAGCGCAGTTATAATGATAATAGGTGCATCCGGTTGTAGACCGCGAAACACCTACATACATATAAAGACAGATGACCAAGAATAGCTATTCTCTGATACAACGATTGTAGAATTGAGACAATACATCCCTACCTTCGTCCCCAGCACCGATAGAAGATCACCGAGGGGATGCGTTTAAGGTCATATTCGAATTGCCAGTCTTTGGCATTCGTCGACAGAAATCTGTCCATTTGTTTGGTGATGAGAGTCAGCATGCGACCGCGTCCTTCTTCTTCGGCTTTCCTCAATTTGTGGGCCGTGTCCAGGATGTCATCGGCGTCGATGCCCGCCTTGCTGTTGAAACTGTGCCATATAAGAGTCGGCAGGTAGAAGAATAGCGCTTGGCCAAGTAGGATAAACGGCACCCATCGGTAGTAAGGGATGGTCTGTCGTTCCTCGTGTGGGCGAGGTATTTCGTCGTTCCGCGGGAGGTAGTACGTGTTCGGTAGCCGGCAGGAGATGTTCGCGTGCTTCTCGTGGCTGCCAGCGAAGTCAGCGGGAAGCAAGCAGGATATCGGATCGAGGAAGACGTTGCTCAAGCTAAGGCCAACAGCCAGGACGACCAGGATGCCGACACTGTAGCGACAGATCCGGTGGTCCGAGAAGTCGTCATGCATGTTTTTGTTTCGTTCTTTCTTGTCTAACGAGAGGTGTATCACAACACGATTTATATCACGACACAGTGTATCACAACAAGATGTATATCACGACACGCTGTATCACTACACGATAATCCTGTATTTACAGTGACGACAAAAACAGAATAATTGCGAACCAACCCGGACGCTCCAAACACCTCTTGCCTGCTCCGACCGCTTGCCAAAAATGACCAACGCGTCGTTTGTTTGGCATAATCTCCGCTTAGTCAATGCCACTGATTGACGTCCAGTGCGAATGATACAATGAATGCACCGCGCTGTGTTTTAGCCTCGGGGTAAGTGGTGACGAGTTATTTAAATGTGTGTTAACAAACAGTAGCTCGGAGTTTTGATGTATTCACCATATGCAAATATGCCTATGACCATTTTCGACGTCTTAATGGTAGACAAAAGCGACGTCTTAATAGACTAGGGAGAAGGTTCGATGTTCGATGACATGGGCAGAGACCACGGCTGTCGTAAGAAGGTCCTGCATATTCTGAAAATCATACTCAAGAGACAAACCGAAAGGCTGACGTCACACAACATGAAAACGAAGTGAAGATCGTTTCTAGTTGGAAACATATCAGGTTTGTCCAGAGGCTGATCGTTTCGGTTCGGAGCAAAAGTCAGTCCGAAGTACCAGCTCCGGCAACCACAATTGGTCCCTCTTGAATAAAACTAATCCCTGTTTATCGCATTTCACGTTTTTGTGCTAAATAGTTCTACGAACATATAAATAATTCTGCACTTTTTGTGTTAATTCACGTGTTGCCTATCTGTGATAAACAGTTCTACGGCACTAGGTTTCTTACATATAATACTTACCCATGCATTCGGGCAACGCGCTACGCGGACAACGACGCGTTAATTGGTTAGTTAGATAAGGCATGTCACAACTTTCGACTGCCACGAAGCTGAGATGACCTAAATTCCCAGAAACTGCCATTCGCGTGAATAGGAGTGACTGACATCAAGATTGCCGCTACACAACAAATCTACAAATGTGACGCATTGTATGCGGTTCAATCTATGTAATTACCGTTCATTTAGATTCCCGCAATGATCATGTCGCCGGTTCTTTTCTTGTTGGACAAAGCTAATCTTATTGCTTACGTCTTGGGGCCCAGCACAACGACTGGTCTTTCAACCGTGTAGTTAATTTTAACATATGCTACTCACGATTCAGTGGCAAACATAATTATTACAGGCGAGTGGGTTTCTCGTAAGTCACATGTAGGGAAAGGCAGGCGAAATGGAGCATTTAGAGATAGTTAAACTATAATGCCTATGGGACACACATTATGTAGGACGATTTTTATGGCTGCAACTACCTAACTATTTATTGGGGGCATAGTCGATTACAGGGAAAGTCGGGGTACCAAAATAACTGTTCCCTGTAAAATGGTTCATATAGAAACTAGTATTTCACGAGTGCATTTTACGTTACACTTTTGAAAGTAATCATGTTCACCACCAAAAAATAAACAATACCACGCGGAGATTTTATGTGTTCATGTGCGTAAATGAACGCAGCAAACATTCACAACAAACGTTCTCCCTTCAATGACAAAGGCCCATATGGCAAGTGGACAAGGAAGCCATTGGCTTATCGAAAGTCCAACAATTTTCATTTACGTGTAACCCGCCCTCCTGAGATATGTGTCAACCTTGTTTTTAAACATATTCACGCTGCTAGCAGTTACACAATCCATAGACAATTTGTTCCATTAATTTATTGTCCTCTGTGAGAACGAGTACTTCCTGATATCCAATCTCTACTGATCTTTTATTAATTTTACATCATGTCCTCTAGTTCTACTATCTTTCTTGAGTAAGAAAAACATATTTCTATCAATATTTTCATACCAATCAATATCTTAAAAAATTCAATCTGATCTCCTCTTAACCGCCTTGTCTCTAGGGTTGTTAAACCACATTCTTTTAGGCGTTCTTCACAGCTAAGGTCTCTCAGTTCTGGAATAATTTTAGTTGCTCTCCTCTGTATTCATTCAAGCGTATCTATATCTTTCTCCCCGCTTGTATACAGTATTCTACACGAGGTCTGCCTAACTATTGCTTTATACATAGGTATAATTAGCTTTTTTCTTTGTATGCTAAGTTTCTTCTAATCAACCCAAGAATTTGATTACCCTTTGAAGCTTCAATACCACACTGTTGTGAACCTTTCCTATCAGCACTTATTATTATTCCTAAGTCCTTTTCTTTTACAGTAGTATCTCCCATATTATAGTTTCTATTCAAGTTCCCGTGTCCTGTATGTAGGCATTTAATTTACCCAAAATTAATAACATCTGCCATTTTTCAGACCATTTAACTATTTTGTCTAGATCGTTTTGGAAATGTTGTTTATCACAATCAGTGTTAATCTTTCTAAACACTTTTTGTAATCCGCAAATTTCAGTACGTTAACACTCAAAACTGATTTCCAGTTTGAAACTTCTCCATCTACTACAACACGTTGTCTTCTGTCAGTCAGCCATTGTTATATCCAGTCGATTATGCTATCCCCGAAACCATGGGTTTTTAACTCAAGAAGAAATCTTTGATATGGCACTTTGTCCAAAGCTTTCTGAAAATCTACTGTCAACCCCTCCTCTATTCACTTTTATGATTTCTTCCAAAAAACATAACATATTTGTTAAGCATGACCTCGCATTTAGGAATCCATGTAGAGATGAATTTAGTAATTTATGCCTATCAAGGAAGTCCACCATATGGTCTTTAATTAACCTTTCTAATAATAAAAAAATCACTGACGTTAAACTGACTGGTAATTTCTCGAGCCCTTTTTAAATAATGGTGTTTGCTTCTTTCCATTCAAAAGGAACAACTCCCTCTTTCAATGACAAGTTGAACACTCTTGCAAGTGGTATAATGATTTGTTCTACTGTTTCAATTAGTAGTTTTGGATGGATTCCATCCACTCCCGGTGATTTATTATCCTTCATTGCTTTTATTTTCTTAGCTACTATTTCCGGAGTTACAATTAACTTTCCTAAATATTCAGATCATTAGCCTCCTGAAATTTAGCATCTGGAACTGGTAATGAACTAAAATCCTCTCTGATAAACACTGAACTGGAGTAATCATTTAGTCTTCCGCTATTAAAAAAACGTTTTGTTTACTCCTGACATATGTATAAAAACTATTGCTGTCATTTTTATGTTATATGCTAGTTTTTGGTCATAGCTTCTTTTAGTTTGTCTAATTTAAGTTCTAGCTGCATTAAGTGCCTCTTTGTAATTGACATAGTCTTCATCCTTTATGGTACGTTTATTAAACATCCACATAGTTTGCTTGGACACTATTTTTCTAATAGCTTTTCTTGACAAGTATTTCTTTCTAGACCGTTTCCTTGTTTTTTTTCAAGGGAACAAGTTTATCAATGATACTCTCAATTTCATATTTTAGAATGTTCCAACATTCAATTTCGGTCTTGTTCCTCAGCATGTTATTCCAATCTAGCTTTGCTAAGTATTTTCTCGTATCTGTATTGTTACCTTTGTGGAAGTTTGTCCTGTACGTTTTATTTATTTTTACTTTAACATTTTACATTGATATCAAAATGTATTTGACGATGATCACTGTTACCTAACGGTTCATGTATTTTTACATTGTCCATTAATTCTTTTTGTGATGACAAAACTATATCTAATACATTCTCTCCCCTGGTTGGTTCAAGCACGTGCTGAATACGGAAGCTATCCTGAAAATAGAATTTGTTGGTCCTCACCCCCTGTACTCTCAGGAGATTTCCTTTTTATGTGTCTGTGGTTAAAATCTCCCATTATGATACATTCCCTTTACCCGCTTCCTCTATAGCGTTTTGTACAATTTTGTTATCCTCTTCGTTTAAGTTTATTTCGATAAACTAATCCAATAGTTAATTTTGAATTTCCTGAAACTATTTTGAACCAAACAGCTTCATCGCAATCTGCTTCCCTTTCTAATTTTATTTCATAAGCCTGAATAGCTTCTTTAACATATAAATTAACTCCCCCTCCCCTTCTTCCTATTCGATCTCTCCTAAATATTGCGTATCCTGTCAGTCCTAATTCAACATCTGTTATGGCTGTGTTGGCCCATAATTCTGCTATACCAATTATGTGATGGTCAATATGCCATACCATACCGTACCGTACCGTACCGTACCGTACCGTACCGTACCGTATCATAATGTTTAATTCGTTTTTTTATTTACTATGCTCCTTGCATTAAACACACGCATTTGAAACCTGTTTCCTAGATGTTTTCCAGACATTTTGTTATTGGTTTGTCTGTACTAGTGACCTCTTGTTCTGTTTGAGGCACCTCTAAGTACCCCCGCGCGCTTCTAGTTTAAACAATGTTAACTACCAAAAGTATTGGTTATGCTACACATACCACTATCTACTGCTGCTGAGAGTTCATCCTCAAATACTGCTACCCCCTTACCACTTAGATGAAGCCCATCCTTCATGTCCATATCAGCCCTCCCAACAAAGCTTCCCCACAAATCCAACTTCCTCTTGCCTACATAGCTTCGGGACTGGCATGTTAATTGCCACCCCACGTAAATTTCGATATCTCCGACCCCTCTTTCCTATTACTGGCGAAATATCTGACAATATTACCTGCTCAACCCGCGTCTGCTTTAGTATTCTGACCAACTGCCTGTATTTCCTAACTATGGCAGTTGTTCCCTCCCTCTCTACGATATTTGTCCCTACTTGTACTAAAACAGATCCACCCTTGCCCGAACCCACGATGTTTTCTACCCTCTCAGTTATCGCCTCTATTTTGGCCCCAGACAAGCAAACCACCACGTCATCTCCCTTATTTAAGACTTTGTCCGTCTTCCTAACTATCGAGTCCCCCACAAACACCCTCGCTCTCTTCCTCACCCCATCTATCACTGCCTCACAATAGCTCTTACGTTGGATCCCTTCCATCACATTCTGTCCTGCAGCCTTATCACCTGGCAGACTGTTATCAGTCTCTCTCTCTCTCCCATCAACCTGTCACCCTTCCCTCCCGTCTCCTGGCTAAATTGCGCTCCCGTCGCCTACCCTCTTGATACCTCCCGTTTCCCTCACGCCCAACGCCTTCACTCTCGTCTCCTTCCCACCCGTCTCCCTCGCATTTCTCTCATCGTCTTCCCCCACTTTATCATCTACTGCCCCCTCCCCCACAACAGTACAATGCGTTGTCAATGACGCGTTGTGTTTGTGCAATAAGCAGTATTTGCTGTGCTTGTGCGTAGTCAGTGTTATTAACAACTGGGCAAGCATTAATCCAAGATTGTCGTTTTGACAGATGCGCGATCGTTCTGGGGCGACGCTGCTCGAACATCCAACTCTACTGGCTCTCAGCCGCAGGATGCACTCCGTCACCGATTTACTCATTCACAGGCGGTACCCAGAAGTATCGGACCAGTCACTGAGGTCCCCTGGATGCTCGTAGTCGGTTGGATTCTGGCCAGCATAGTCTCATGAATTACATGGGTCGTGTTGATTCTCGGACTCGTGGTTTCCTGGATTCATTGATGTGGGATTCTCGGAATCGTTGTGGAGTGGAGCTCTACGTCCGACGTATAGCCCAATTAACCCAACCTACGCACCTCCGAGTTCACGTTACAGTCCAACAAGTCCGTTTTATAGCCTAACTAGCCCAACCTACGCCCTCCGAGTCCACGTTACAGTCCAACAAGTCCGTTTTATAGCTCAACTAGTCCAACCTACGCCCTCCGAGTCCACGTTACAGTCAATCAAGTCCGTTTTATAGCCCAACTAGCCCAACCTACGCCCTCCGAGTCTACATTACAGTCCATCAAGTCCGTTTTATAGCCCAACTAGCCCAACCTACGCCCTCCGAGTCCACGTTACAGTCCAACAAGTCCGTTTTATATCCCAACTAGCCCAACCTACGCCCTCCGAGTCCACGTTACTGTCCATCAAGTCCGTTTTATAGCCCAACTAGCCCAACCTACGCCCTCCGAGTCCACGTTACACTCCAACAAGTCCGTTTTATAGCTCAACTAGCCCAACCTACGCCCCCCGAGTCCACGTTACAGTCCATCAAGTCTGTTTTATAGCCCAACTAGCCCAACCTACGCCCTCCGAGTCCACGTTACAGTCCAACAAGTCCGTGTTATAGCCCAACTAGCCAATAATGCTCACCCACGATCCCACGTCACGTACGCACGCACGCACGCACGCACGCACGCACGCACGAACTCTCGCACACTCTCAAGAGAAAGAGCCAAAAACATGTAAGTAGATCGTTAAAATACCGAAAAATATTACCTTACAGAGTGCGGGAATTGGAGAGGAATTACTTTGACATCTGTTCCTAGTAAAGTATTCGGAAGAGTACTCATTGACAGAATAGGAGATGGAGTTAACAGCAAGTTGAGAGACGAACAAGCAGGTTTCAGAAGTAGGACAAGCACAGTTGAACATATATTTATTTTGCGAAATATTATAGAACAGGTAGTGGAATGACAGACAACCCTACACATCACGTTTGTGGACTTTGAAAAAGCGTTTGACTCAGTGCACCGAGAGAGTCTATGGAAAATCATGGAGAGCTATGGAATTCCACACAAGATAATCCACATACGAAGATAGTGAATGTGCAGTGTTAGACGAAGGTGAGGAATCTGAGTGGTTCAAGGTTAAAACCGGTGTTAAACAAGAAGATGTAATGTCTGGATTTATCTTCTTGGTAGTGGACTGGATAATGAGAAACACAACAGCAGGAAATAAAACAGGGATAAGATGGAACTTCACGTCAAAACTAGAGGACGTGGACTTTGCCGATGACATAGCACTCATGTCATCATGCTATACACACGCATGCAAACAAAGACAAGACAACTGAATCAATTTGCAGCAAGGACTGACTCAGGTATTGCTGATAAACAGCAAGTGCAAAAACAGAATAGTAATTTACGATCAAGAACTAAATGAAGTGGACAAGTATAACTACCTGGGTGCTAACGTCAGTACGCAAGGAGAAAGCGGTGATGACATTGTTAAGATAATTCGTAAAGCTAGTGTATCTTTCATAAAGCTTAAGTAAATATGGAGTTCAAATATATACACATAAAGATCTAAATTGAGGCTTTTAGCACACTTGTGCTATTGTCTGGAAGTGAAACATGGAAAATAAACGAAGGCGACAACAGAAAGTTAGATAATTTTTTCAAGTGATTAAGACGAATCCTACAAATTAGATGGCCATGCGTTGTATCAAATCAATAAATTCTTGCAAAGACAAAATTGAAGACAATCAGCACCGAGGTCAAGTTAAAAAGATGGAAATGGATAGGCGATATCCTACGAATGGATAATAACTGCAAATATAAAAAGGCGTTGACATGGACGCTCGAAAGTAGAAGAAAGGTTGGCCGACCAAAGACAAAGACGGGGCCACTGGGCCCGCAGAGGATAGATGAGGTGAGGTGAGGTGAGGTGAGGTGAGGTGAGAAACTTCATAATTTTGTTATGTGATCGGCGAAAGGATGGAAGTCACCCTCATGACCAGCCTTGACCCCATAATGTGTTTAATAAAAAAAATTGTGATTTGAAAAAAATACGCACTTTTATTAAACCTACTGCGGATATTACTAAAACTACCCACACACTACATATTATGACATCAACGAACCGGATTCGCGATATGCTAACTCAACTAACTTTTACCTCAAAATATACGAATTGTGGATTAAAAATACATTATTGCTAAACATAATTGCTGAGATATTAAAATACTTGGCAATTTTACTGCTGCCACATTGACTGACATTTTAAATGTATGGCATAGGAACAGCATATGTTTCTTATGTATACAAACACATATTCGTTGTTTAATTCAAGTTTTATTACAATCGTGCCTGACTTACATTTAGCATTGGTTTCAATGGGAAAATCCACAGTATGCAGTCCCCTAATAGGTAAGGTAATGTTCATTAATCTAGCAGAAGTTTGATCATCAAGATTTAGAGCTTGTGAATTTTTTGTAGGGTAACTTTACTAACTTGAAATACTATTGTATTTGATTTTATAA
The DNA here is from genome assembly GCA_963662155.1 of Lamellibrachia columna. Lineage (NCBI taxonomy): Eukaryota > Metazoa > Annelida > Polychaeta > Sabellida > Siboglinidae > Lamellibrachia > Lamellibrachia columna. The sequence goes on along the minus strand of OY759271.1, from coordinate 15,719,891 downwards.
TTATGGATGTTTAGGGACCTTATATGACTGCATTCTCTGCATATCTTGACTTCGACAATTAACCAGCAATAATGATTGTAGTGTCTGCTTCTGCAAACCACAATTCAAGCATACATTATTGCTACACTTTTGTATTTAATAATCATGTGTATTACGTGTCCTATTTGTCTGAAACAAATAAATGGTTGATTGATTAATTGATTGAATGAATGAGTGAGTGATAAAACACATGCACACGCACACGGGCACTATTGAAGGGTACAACTTGGCTAACACACCTCATCACCAACGAACATTGACAGCTGGGCATGAAACCGAACTCTATGATATATAGGGCGTAATTATAATTCTTAGAATTAAAACTTAGGCTAACATAGGCCATTTGACGTCAGGAAATATATGGGAAGTTATTATTTCTCAATAATTTGATGATGTTAAGGTATATTGTATATAGGAAATTAAATAAATATTTATATACATAAAAATACTATAATCAAATAATTAAACGGTTAGATTAAAAATTCCCTTTTATGTTTAAATAGCAGTAAATAATATATTACCTCCCACGTTTAAAAATACTGCTTGTAAAGGTGGCCGATTATCCAGAAATAAAAGTAATTAAACTTTTAAAGGTTGTTCGAAATTTGGGGGGTCCAGTACAACTTTTTGAAATATCTTATATAGTAACAATTACGTCACCGGCAAAATCACCAAAATACTTGACGCAGGTCATAACCAGTCATAACACGAGATGTATTTACTATTTAATAATTGCAATTTGATATATTAATATTATATAATACAAAATATGTCAAATTCGCATGAAAAAACAACATTTATTACTTCAGGTATTTTATTAAGTTGCAGTAAAACCACATTTTAGGAAGCAATTTGACAATATTAAATATTTCTCCCACAAGGAGTAACACCACTTCAGTAAAACTTGACCAAAATGTTATATCTTTTACAAAAACGGTTGGGGTTCCCATGCCAATTTTTTTTAATATCTGATTTTATAATAGCTACATCAGCAGCAAAATTTGCAAAACTGCCACCTTTTAAACACAAGGAGTAATGCAATTTCAGCTGGTCGAAATGTTAATTTATTATTCACCTCTATATTATACACAGAGAAAACTAATAAAGTGCCTGGCAAAAAATCAGGGTTTGCTATCGTAAAATCACACGAGTTCCGGACTATTTTTTTGCAATGAATATACAACACACGTCGTCCGCTGGGGGGCTCCACTGGTAGTACGCAAAATTTGTGTTGATTTCATTTTACGACTACCAAAATGACAATTTAGGCTTCTCCTCATATCACCTTATCTATTTGGTGGACAATAAAATTACCTGGTGTTATGGCCTTCTAATCATAACCTGGAGCTATAACCAAATGTATCAAAGCATCACCTAATGCATAAGACAATTGTATGAGAAAGTTTCCAAACATGATCACTGTTTGATCACAAACTTCCGCTGATGGCGAAATAAAATGCATGCACCAAAAGAACGCATTCGCAATCTTTTAGGGACCATGCCTCTCTTGACGAGATGTGGTAAACCGTGTGACTTGGTTCAGAACTAAAACTTGAGCCAACACTCCGGGTGCCTTGACTCGTTTTGATTACCTAACTAAATTATTAATCGACAAGCTCACCATCTGGTGATATTGTCGATTAATGATAACTGGGCACTTGTAAAAAAGAGCATATGTTCATACATCAGTCGATGATTCAAAGCGGGCAGACCATCGCAGCTTTCGGGTGCAATCGGAGAAACTGCAATTTCGTTGCGGTGCAAATGCTTTGTAAGTATCCGCTAGAGGGCGACGTTGATCACAATCGGAATGTACCAGGTATGCCAGAACTCCCGTCCTCCTTAATCGAATTTATTCACCTTCGGCGTCAGTTCCTCCAGTTCAATCGGCACAGCCGAATCGTCATGGTCGGCCAGACGCTATTTGTTCCACTTATTCCAGAGCGAGCAGACGACATCCCTTGTCATGATGCTGTCGGTGTTGTGCTCGATGAGACGCAGCAGGAAGGCGCCGTCCTGTCGCAGATACTTGTCAGTGAACTCGCGCAAGGACTGGTCGTTGCGGTCGACCCGTTCGTTTTCCAAGAGATAGTTTTCGATGAACAGGACGCGGTCGTTGCTATGCAACGCACGCGGTAGCCACCTGACGAAGCTGTAGACGCTGATGGCGACGACCACTACTAGCCAGAACCAGAGGAACGTGTAGATCATCTCGTGGTACATGTTGGCCGGCAGGACACACTGCAGCGTGTAGCGTTGTTTGTTGCCGAGGTCAGGCGCAGTGAAGTCACACATTGCGACCCGCGGGAAGGCGACGGTGTGCGCCTCCGTTAAGTCATGGTCAGCCACCATGTACTTGAGAACCTGTACAAACACCAACACTCGCCGCTGTGAATAATCAGAGGAAAAACGCGAAATTTGTTCTCCATTTAGCAAGCCGGGATGACAATTTCTTGTTACACAAGTCAATTTCCGCCAATTGTTCAAGTAAAAGTAGTGCAAATCTTTATTTTTCTAAAAAAAGAAAATTTAAATTTGAATGACTAGACCTACATTTAACTCTTTGAACAATATATGTTTCTGTCTCGCTCTTTCTCCTTCTCTTCGCTTCAGACATGTTGGTTGAAAAACCTACCTCGAAGCCGTACAAGTTGTACTGCGTGGCTAGCAGCTTGTTCAGCAAGAACAGCTGTCCGATGGAGTTGGCGATAAAGCAGACCTTGCTGAAGAGAAACAGCATCACCAGATAGTTGCCGACCCTGAAACAACCATCGTAAACATAAACAGTCGACTCCTATTTTTTTCACCGATGTCAAGTTGAATGTGACATGACTTAGAAATAGACCAATTTTGCAAAAGAAAATAAATGATATTGTTTGTCATCCAGTTAGAACACTAGCAGTTTTATATAAGCAGTTTTCCTTTGTACACACTTCACTAATGCTAGTATCTACCCGGCAGCACGTCTACAGGATGTCGTATTATAATAGTATGTACACATTGCCCAGTGTGTAGTGGGTAGGAGTTTTTCTGAACTGAAATTAGGGTTCGTACCACTATTGAAAACTACGTTGTTATATAGCGCGTTATCCAGCCCGTAGGACTGTTCAGAGCGCTTTACACTTCACCCCATGGCAGACCTGTGCAATCCAATACCAACTCGACTTTTCTGGGAACCATTCAGCTTCGCTGCAAATAATGAGCGAAGTCTATTCGTTCATATATCCACCACTATCTATAATCACGCGCAGTGAATAAGTTTCGAAGGCAGTGAGAGGATTTGAAACTGGGTTCTCTCGGTCGAGAGTCCGGTGGTCCAACCACTGCGCCACCTATTGAAGGAACTATGTCTGGCGGTATTCGATGTAAGGTCATTGACGAGAAAAACGGGAAAGACAAACCCTTGAAGAATTTGTACTAAAACAAGACACCCACTAGCCGCTTTACATATGTATTCCTGCACATTGCTGTCAAGAAACAGAAGAAATGTGCACCAAATAATTGATTATGAGTAAAGTTACCGTCTTATACTGGATGATATTATCCGAAAATGAAATTGATGTCGATCAAACGATGTTACAGTTTTCATTAAAAAACGTCATCATTTTATATTTATGCCTCGTTATTGTCAAGAAACTTTAGAGTCCGGTGGTCCAACCACTGCACCACCTATTGAAGGAAATTTGTCGGACGGTATTCGATGTAAGGTCATTGAAGAGAAAAACGGGGAAGGACAAACCCTTGAAGAGTTTGTACTAAAACAAGACACCCATTAGCCGCTTTACATATGTATTTCGCCACATACCATCTGCATACTGGTGTCAAGAAACAGAAGAAATGTGCTCCAAATAATTGATTATACGTAAACTTTTGTCGCCCGAAGCAATACAAAGATTTGGGTCAATGGTTGTAACCGTTTATCCGCGGCCAATAGCTCTTTCACCAGGACACGCTCACACTCGGTGACAGCTCGTCTATAAGACACCTGGGGTACAAGTGAATTGTCTGCTGGTAAAACGTAGGCTTTGTGTTGCCGCTACATGTCCTACTTGCGTTCAAGTGTGTGGAAATGTTTAAGTTGCATCATTCAACTTTATGTCCGTACGCTTTTGTGACTTAATGGACAGACACATTAACCCGTTATTCTTGTTCGCGCTGGTGTTGTATCAGCTCATGAATGGTAATGTATGGAAGGAAGCAGAATAAACGTTATTCGACTGGACAACTTGGCCTAATGCCAAAACAGTCTGCTAAAATTCTCGGACGGCAGACGATCGTCTATTGGTGTCAAATGAATCAATCAGCGTGTCTAAATATACGACACTAATGCCTTGTAACCCCGCATTCAAGACAATGTTGAACTGATAAGCATACACGTGTGTTAAACTGATCACCTTGCAATACATCCGTGATTGTTGTGTTAATGGTCGGTTCAGAAACTATGACACACGTAATAAACTTGCAACTGTTTCATGCGGCTTCTTTTGCGCCTTTTGTATCCACCAAATTCGCAAAAGTACTAGGTTTATGAAACTGCCCTACTCAAAACTATGTAATGAAACCGTTGGTGAATTCAATCGAATGATACGATTCTTATGTATTCCTTTTGACAATATTTAGATTTAATCAGATTGCCATCCAAAAACACGCTGCATACGACAAGTGGACAAGGAAACCACTGATTTATCGATAAGCCAACAATGTTTCATCTATGTGAGGCCTGCCCTTATCATATACCTGCTAATTATGTTTCTAAACATTAATCATACCGCACTAGTAGCATTTATACAACCACTAGATATTTTTCTATTCATGTACCATACTTTGTGAGAATGAATACATTCTTTATCCACTCTACTTCGTGGCGTTTAGTTGTGCGGAAAGAAGTGTATGTTACATTATCGCATTTCTATTGACGGGTTTGTGCCACTTTTGTGAATAGCACGCGAATGCTTCGAGGCGTTGCGGTCATACACAAACAGCAAAGTCACAAAGACAAACAACACGGCTCGCGTTGCACTAATGAACCAAAAGTACCTAACTAAAAACGATTCGCATGTGACGTGAAATCTTAACAAAGGTGAATGGAAATGGGTTCACCGGGTAACGACAAATCCAATGTCGTGTACTAAACGGATAGATCACATCATCTTTAATTTGCATTCGAAATATTAGCACATATTAGCCGTGGTGTGATGTGCACGAGGAAGATCCCGTTGACAAAACCAATGTTGGTACCGAGCGATGGCAGAAGCACTGTCAGGAAATTGGGCGAATTTAGTTTTACAATACGAATTTGGATGTCGAAACTACTTAGGAACGTTAGCGACAAGCAAGCGAAGTTACGGAACATTGTTGATGTTGTTACAGAAATACTGACAGGCATCTAAAAAAGCCAGCTATATACATCGCACTTATTATTAATTTATTTGACATTGAATTGATGTTACATCATTGTTCAAAGGTTATACTAATTAGACGTTCAAGCTCGTTGTTGTCGTTTGTTGGAATAACCAAAACATTAACACAGGGCCAACTAGAAACACGTCGCAACTTCTAAAAATCCACGTTTGCAATATACATCCATCTTACTCTGTTTAACACAAAATTCTCTTTATCATAGCTTGACATTTGGACATTTCGCTAGGGATCTCCTGTTTTCTCTGTTTAACCCAAAACATATTGTCATTTCATCGTGATTCGGGTACCAATCCTTCAAAAACTTTTGAAAAGGTTTTATCGTAAAGTCGTGTTATATAATATAAACTATATAATTTATTATATTGTAACATCTTGACCGCCCAAATGGGTTTAAATGAACGAACATTTATTTATATAATTTGATCGTTTTCTGTTTAATTTGAATGTTTCAACTCGAATATCGTGTTTTCATTGCATTCTGAAACGCATGCAATACGTTATACCAGCACGGAGGCGATACCAACTGCTGTGAATCCCCTGAAGAAACGCGATACAGTCGCTGATTTCAAAGTAGCATTAATTGACGGTTTTAATCTGCAGTAATACAGCATATTAACGGCTTGTTACTGTATGCTCTCCCCGAGACAAACACACCACTCAGCATTACACTCAATCATGAACATCTATGATTAAGATTATGATTAGAAGAAAATAGTTATAATTTACAGGCAATTAATCATCCACCTTCAGAAATGGAAGAAGAATTTCACAAAGAAATGCTCCATTGCCAAAGCAATGCTTGCAAAGTATCGATGTCTACTGTTTATGTAAAACATTGCAAACACCACTACCGTGCCAGATTCCTTGTTGATTGGGTCACCTCCGGGGAACTAGTTTATGAAGTCGTAGAATAAGTAAAGATGACGAGAACGATAGACAATGGTTGGAAGCTCATGCTAAACAATATCTTTATAAAACAAACCGTGGGCAGCGCAGTTATAATGATAATAATTGTATGTGGTTGTACACCGCGACAAACCTAAATACATATAAAGACATATGACCAAAAATAGCTATTCTCTGATACAACGATTGTCGAATTGAGACAATGTATCCCTACCTTCGTCCCCAGCACCGACAAACGATCGCAGAGAGGAGATGTTTAAGATCCAACTGGAATTGCCAATCTTTGGTTCTCGTCGACAGAAATCTGTCCATTTGGTTGCTGATGAGGGTCAGCATGCAACCGCGTTCTTCTTCTCCTTCGGCTTTCTTCAGTTTGTGGGCCGTGTCCAGGATGTCATCGGCGTCGATGCCCGCCTTGCTGTTGAATCCGTGCCATATAAGAGACGGCAGGTAGAAGAATAGCGCTTGGCCAAGTAGGATAAACGGCACCCATTGGTAGTAATGGATTGTCTGTCGTTCCTCGTGCGGGCGAGGTATTTCGTCGTTCCACGGGAGGTAGTACGTGTTCCGCATCCAGCAGTCGTTGTTCGCGTACTTCTTGTGGCTGTCGGCGAAGCCAGCGGGAAACCGGCAGGATATCGGTTCGTTTACGAAGAACCTCAAGAAAAGGCCAGCAGCCAGGACGACCAGGATGACGACACTGCAGCGAGAGATCAGGCGGTCGGCGAAGTCGTCGTCTATGCTCCTCTTCAATTTCGATAACAACACCTTGACGCGATGCATGTTTTTGTTTCGTTCTTTCTTGTCTGACGAGTGGTGTATCACAACACGGTGTATATCACGATGCAGTGTATCACAATACGATATACACCACGACACGCTGTATCACTACACGATAATCCTGTATTTACTACACTGACGACAAAACCAGAAGAATGGCGAACCAACCCGGACGCTCCAAACACCTGTTGCCTGCTCCGACTGCTTGCCAAAAATTACCAACGCATCGTTTGTTTGACATAATCTCCGCTTACTCAATGCCACTGATTAACGTCCTGTGCGAATGATACAATGAATGCACCGCGCTGTGTTTTAGCCTCGGGGTTTTGATGTATTCACCATATGTAAATATAGACAACGCGTTAGTTGGTTGGTTGAGATAACGTAAGTCACGACTCACGACTGCCACGAAGCTGAGACAACCTAATTTCCCAGAAATTCTGCCACTCGCTCGAATAGGAGTGATTGACATCATGATTGCCGAGACACAACAAATCTACAAATGTGACGCATTGTATGCGTTTCAACCTAGTTAATTATCGTTCATTTAGATTCCCGCAATGATCAATGTCGCCGGTTCTTTTCTTGTTGGACAAAGCTAATCTTATTGCTTACGTCTTGGGGCCCAGGACAACGACTGGTCTTTTAACCGTGTAGTTAATTTTAACATATTCTACTCACGATTCAGTGGCAAAAGTAATTATTACAGGCGAGCGGGTTTCCCGTAAGTAACATGTAGGGAAAGGCAGGCGAAATGGAGCATTTAAAGATAGTTAAACTATAATGCTTATGGGAAACACATCAAGTAGAACGATTTTTTTATGGCTGCAACTACCTAAATATTTACTGCGGGCATAGTCAATTACAGGGTAATTCAAGGTACCAAAAAAATGACTGTTCCCTGTAAAATGGTTCATATAGTATTACACGAGCGCATTTTGCGTTACACCTTCGAAAGTAATCAGGTTCACCATAAAAAACATTACTACGCGTAGAGTTTATGCATAAGCGGATCTAGAGGGGGGGTCCAGGGGGTCAGGACCCCCCTTTTTTGAGTATCAAAACAATTCATTGCCATTGCATGTCAACGGGGGACAAAGGCTTTGCTAAGAAACGACAGAAGGTCACAATTGTCGCTTATTATGTACGAATTCTTTAGTAGCAGTCCGACGTTTTCAAACACTGATTTAGCACAGGCGATATACATGGCGTCCAGGGAATCCCCAAAGTTATGCTTAGCATTATCGGTGACGTCGTTCATAGATTCATTGCACACGCACACCGCACGCACGTGTACACACACACACACACACACACACACACACACACACACACACACACACACACACACACACACACACACACACACACACACACACACACACACACACACACACACACACACACACACACACACACACACACACACACACACACACACACACACACACACACACACACACACACACACACACACACACACACACACACACACACACACACACACACACACACACACACACACACACACGCCCACCTCATATATGACCATGTCTCCCCGCGAAAGAATGAGCATACAATGGGAATATTTGGCGTCCATAGACGTGTTGTGTGCAGTTGCTGGATCTGCGCAATCTGCAGATTTCGCTCGATTGCGCTGCGCAATCCTCGGATATTCGAAAATCTGCAGATTGCACACCCATCTGCATATTGCGCAGATCCAGCAAATGCGCCCAACAGACGCGCTGGTCCTTTGGTGAAAATCGTCTGCATCAGTTCTTCCGACCGGACTTTCAAAATAACAATCGGCATTTTTACAGGTAAAAATGTAAGCTATCCTATCGGTTGAACATCAAAAGACACCAGAATGCTCCTTGCCCTACTTGATAAGCCAGTCCAACCAGAAGATGTACAACAAAAACGTTTACGTCCTGAAGAGTATATAGAAACAGTTGTATTTTGTGGAGAAAACAAAACTTGCCACTTCGAGGCCCCAGGGATGATCGGACAAGTACATCGTCCAACAGGGATGATCGGACAAGTACATCGTCCAACAGGGATGATCGGACAAGTACATCGTCCAACAGGGATGATCGGACAAGTACATCGTCCAACAGGGATGATCGGACAAGTACATCGTCCAACAGGGGAAACTTCTGGGTAGTTCTGGAGATGATGGCCAAATGCGACGACACACTCCGAAAACATCTTGAGACCGGAAGGAAGAATGCGCAGTATACATCAATAATCATAATGAATGAAGTGATTGATGTAGTAGTCGAATACATTAGAAAGGAGCATACACGAAGCCTTGACGACGAAAATGCCTTCTTTTCCATCATGGCAAATGAGGTCACAGATCCACATGGTAACCAGATTATGTCAGTGTGCTTGAGGATGCTGGCTCACTGTAAAGTAAAACAGTTCTTTTTTTATTTAATACACATTGAGAGGGTAACGGGGGAAGCTATAGCTCATGGTGTCATCGAGTGCCTGAAAGTTCGTAACATTGACATCAGTAAAGCCAGGGTCAGAGCTACGATGGTGCGCAGTGTATGTCCTCGGATAAAGTTGGCGTGCAGGCGAGGATAGCGCAGTTATCCACACGAGCTTTATATGTACACTGCAGCAGTACTGAATCCGTCTGAATATCATGACATATACGAGGAGGTTGCATTGACTGGCAGTTGGGATCAGGCAACCAGGACGAAGGCGCAAGGGCTGCTAACCAGTCTCACTTCGAGCCATCATCGCATTCATCACCACCAAGAATGTTTTGGAGAATGTCAGGCCCATGGTATCCAAGCTTCAAAAGAGGGACTTAGACATAATATATCAAGCGTACAGTATGATCGACCAAACCAGGGAACGAATGATAACGACGAGACAGGAAATAGAAGAGGAGTGTGGTATAAAGATGCTACACGTTTAGCCACATTTCTTGGTACATCCATCTCAGCACCAGGAACACCCCGCAACGTGTAGTGGAGCTTGTTGTGTACTGGTTAACAGATCTGCTGATGAACAACAGTTATTAAAGCATAGCTGATATAAACAGTTTCTAGTATCTAGTTATTTCCAACACCCGGTAACGTTATATTAACTAACTAAAGTCTTTATATTATATTGTGGTTACAATGTTATGGTCTTTTGAGATCTCATTCAACTAGTTAGATTTTTTCAGAACATTATCGCCAAACCTACTTCAATGGTTCTTTAACGTCCCAAGACGGGACCGACATTAACGTGATCTCCGAGTTACGAGGGACACAAAGTCAACAATGTTGAGAGCCAGGGTTATAAACCAAATCTACCGTGTCCGGTTTGCGTCTTGAGTTCAGAACTTTGACATGAAAGGCGAATGTGCTAATCACTGCATTTACATTTTTGGGTTTGTAATATGAGTACACAACGTCAATTAGTTATGTCATATTGTTCCTCTTTGTATGGTGTTTGTTTCTATGATGCGTTTTAATTTACATAGCGCAAAGTATCAGGAAACGTTTTAATCTACCAGTTTGCACTCACTGTTATTATGTGGTACTACTACTACTACTTTTAGCAGAATGTCTCCCGATTCAAATTCAGACCATGAATCGAATGGTACGCTTTATAAAGAGTAGCTTTAAAACACAACAGTTTGGACAGGCTCTCTTGAGAGGGCAATTTAGCCCTTCGGGGTATTGGTTTATATATGTCTAAAAGTTTTAAGTACACATTGTCTCAGTTCAAACTTGATGCCACGACTTTCTGTAATATGAAACCTAGCTGCTTTTATTATATCTTTCTGAACCAGTATCAGAAGGGGCTCGATGAGAAACAATCAAACATAGTTTCCTTGGAAAAGGATGTGCTGAATAGTATAGAAAATGTGTGTGACACTTTTTTAGTCAAAGACGTGTTAGTCTTTTTGTGTGCAAAATACTTCAATTGTAATAGAATTGTACACATTGTCGTACGAATAAATATATTTTTTTAGTATTACAACACTACTGCGCCTCTAGTTTGTGTTGTTTTAATCAATTGTAGTATACTCGATTTTGTTATTACACATTTGCATTACTACAGTTGTTTTAGTCAATATGCCAATACATGGCACATGACAGATGTTTAATATTGTCTTTTCGTTTGGACATTTTCAGACACACCGCATTTTCTTCGTTGGAATAGGCCTACCTACAGGTGTAAATGAAACAACATCCGCCGCGTTTTGCCGAAACTCTAGACCCAAAAGTAGTTGCATCTTGTCTACTGTAAATTTGACATTCGAAGTTATACTTATGTGACGAATACAAGAAAATACATAGGACTACTTTATCACGATTTTATTTTTTAAAGCAATTTCGTATTAAGACGGGACACGGCCGAAGGCCGTATTCCTCCCAAAAATCCGTATTGTATACGGAAAATTCGTACGAAGTCGCATGTCTGAATTTTGGGTTGATTTCATTAGGCCCTATCTCGCTTAAAATCAGATTATGGGTGTCCCAAATTGCAAAATTTAAAGTCTTTAGTGTCTAAAAAACGTCAAACGTCGCACCCCCCCCGCCGAGGCAGTTCACGCCTCGTTTCGCGCCCTTCATACGTTACCTTGGACCCCCCTTTTTCCAAATCCTGGATCCGCCCCTATTATGTGTATGCGCGTACGTGCATGCGTGCGTGTGTTCATTTGCGTAGGTGAACGCAGCAAATGTTCACAACAAACGTTCTCCCTTCAGTGACGTCCAATGACACTATTGATTGGGTCCGCGAGCGATGGCTCCACTTCACTGGCCTCCCAATGCCAGGATAAGATTTAATAAGATTTGCCATCCAAGCCAAAGACCCAGATGACAAGTGGACAAGTGGAATTTTAATTTATGTGTAACCCGCCCTCCTGAGATATGTGTCAACCTTGTTTTTAAACATATTCACCCTGCTAGCAGTTACCTAATCCATAGACAATTTGTTCCATTAATGTATTGTCCTCTGTGAGAACGAGTACTTCCTGATATCCAATCTCTACTGATCCTTTATTAATTTTACATCATGTCCTCTAGTTCTACTATCTTTCTTGAGTGAGCAAAACATATTTCTATCAATACTTTCATACCCATTCATTATCTTAAAAACTTCAATCTGATCTCCTCTTAATCTCATTGTCTCTAGGGTTGTTAAACCACGTTCTTTTAGGCGTTCTTCAGCTAAGGTCTCTCAGTTCTGGAATAATTTTAGTTGCTCTCCTCTGTATTCATTCAAGCGTATCTGTATCTTTCTTACGATATGGTCTCCCCGCTTGTATACAGTATTCTACATGAGGTCTGTCTAACTATTGCTTTATACAGAGGTATAATTAGCTTTTTCCCTTGTATGTTATGTTTCTTCTAATCAATCCAAGAATTTGATTACCCTTTGAAGCTGCAATACCACAGTGTTATGAAACTTTCATATCAGCACTTATTATTATTCCTAAGTCCTTTTCTTTTACAGTAGTATCTCCCATATTATAGTTTATATTCAAGTTCCCGTGTCATGTATGTAGGTATTTACATTTCCCAAAATTTAATAACATCTGCCATTTTTCAGACCATTAAATATTTTGTCTAGATCGTTTTGTAAATGTTGTTTATCAACATCAGTGTTAATATTTCTAAACACTTTTGTTGTCATCCGCAAATTTCAGTACGTTACTTGTTATATTGCCATCCAAGTCATTGATATATATATATATATATATATATATATATATATATATATATATATATATATATATATATATATATATATATATATATATATATATATATATATATATATATATATATATATATATACTGATCCTTGTGGTACCCCAATCAAAACTGGTTTCCAGTTTGAAACTTCTCCATTTACTAAAACACGTTCTCTTCTGTCAGTCAACCATTGTTCTATCCAGTCAATGATGCTATCCCCGATACCATGGGTTTTTAACTTAAGCAATATTTTTTGATATAGCACTTTGTCCAAAGCTTTCTGAAAATCTAAGTAGATAATATCCACTGGCAATCCCTCGTCTATCCACTTAGTGATTTCTTCCTAAAAACACAACATATTTGTTAAGCATGACCTCGCTTTTAGGAATCCATGTTAAGATGAATTTAGTAATGTATGCCTAACAAGGAAGTCCACCATATGGTCTTTAATTAACCTTTCTAATCATTTAAAAATAAATGACGTTAAACTCACTGGTCTGTAATTTCTCGAGCCCTTTTTAAATAATGGTATGATGTTTGCTTCTTTCCATTCAAAAGGAACAATTCCCTCTTTTAATGACAAGTTGAACACTCTTGCAAGTGGTATAATGATTTGTTCTACTGTTTCAATTAGTAGTTTTGGAGGGATTCCATCCACTCCCGGTGATTTATTATCATTCATTGCCGTTATTTTCTTAGCTATTATTTCTTGAGTTACAATTAACTATTCAGATTTAGCCTCCTGAAATTTAGCATCTGGAACTGGTAATGAACTAAAATCCTCTCTGGTAAACATTGAACTGGAGTAAACATTTAGTCTTCCGCTATTAAAAAATCTTGTGATATTAAATTTCCAGCACTGTCTTCTAGAGGTCCAACCTTGTCTGGTACGTTTTGTTTACTCCTGACATATGTATAAAAACTCTTGGTGTAATTTTTATGTTACATGCTAGTTTTTGGTCATAGCTTCTTTTAGATTGTCTAATTTTAGTTGTAGCTGCATTAAGTGCCTCTTTGTAATTGGCATGGTATTCATCCATTCTGGTACGCCTATTAACTCTCCACATTGTTTGCTTGGACACTATTTTCCTAATAGCTTCTTTTGACAATTATTTCTTTCTAGACCGTTTCCTTGTTATTTTTCCAAGGGAACAAGTTTATCAATGATACTCTCAATTTAATACTTTAGAATGTGCCAACATTCGATTTCGGTCTTGTTCCTCAGCATGTTATTCCAATTTAGCTTTGCTAAGTATTTTCTCGTATCTTTATAGTTACCTTTGTGGAAGTTTCTCCTGTACGTTTTATTTATTTTTACTTTCTAATTTTACGTTGATGTCAAAATGTATTTGATGATGATCACTGTTACCTAACGGTTCATGTATTTTTACATTGTCCATTAATTCTTTTTGTGATGACAAAACTATATCTAATACATTCTCTCCCCTGCTTGGTTCAAGCACGTGCTGAATAAGGAAGCTATCCTGAAAATAGAAATTGTTGGTCCTGACTCCCTGTGCTCTCTAGAGATTTCCATTTGATATGTCCGTGGTTAAAATCTCCCATTATGATATATTCCCTTTACCCACTTCCTTTATAGCGTTTTGTACTATTTTGTTATCCTTTTCGTTTATGTTTATTTCAATAAACTAATCCAGTAGTTAATTTTTAATTTCCTGAAACTATTTTGCACCAAACAGCTTCATCGCAATCTGCTTCCCTTTCTAATTTTATTTCATAAGCCTGAATAGCTTCTTTAACATATAAAATAGCTCCCCCTCCCCTTCTTCCTATTCGATCTCTCCTAAATATTGCGTATCCTGTCAGTCAATTCAACATCTGTTATGGCTGTGTTTGCCCATAATTCTGTAATACCAATTATGTGAAGGTCAATATGCCGTGCCGTGCCGTGCCGTGCCGTTCCGTTCCGTGCCGTGCCGTGCCGTGCCGTGCCGTGCCGTGCCGTGCCGTGCCGTGCCGTGCCGTGCCGTGCCGTGCCGTGCCGTGCCGTGCCGTGCCGTGCCGTGCCGTGCCGTGCCGTGCCGTGCCGTGCCGTGCCGTGCCGTAATGTTTAATTCGTTTTTTATTTACTATGCTCCTTACGTTAAACACACGCATTTATAACCTGTTTCCGAGATGTTTTCCAGACATTTTGTTGTTGGTTTGTCTGTACTAGTGGCCTATTGTTCTGTTTGAGGCACCTCTAGGTACCCCCCCCGGGCTTTTTGTTTAAACAATGTTTACTACCAAAAGTATTGGTTATGCTACCCATGCCACTATCTACTGCTGCTGAGAGTTCATCCTCAAAAACTGCTGGCCCCTCTCCACTTAGATGAAGCCCATCCTTCTTGTCCATATCAGCCCTCCCAACAAAGCTTCCCCACACATCCACAAATCCAACTTCCTCTTCCCTACATAGCTTCGGGACTAGCATGTTAACTGCCACCCCATGTCAATTTCAATAACTCTGACCCTTCCTTCCTATTACTGGTAACATACCTGACAATATTACCTGCTCAACCCGCGTCTGCTTTAGTATTCTGACAAACTGCCTGTATTTTCTAACTATGGCAGTTGTACCCTCTCTCTCTACGATATGTATCCCTACTTGTACTAAAACAGATCCACCCTTGCCCGAACCCACGATGTTTTCTACCCTCTCAGTTATCGCCTCTATTTTGGCCCCAGACAAGCAAACCACCACGTCATCTCCCTTATTTAAGACTGTGTCGGTCTTTCTAACTATCGAGTCCCCCACAAACACCCTCGCTCTCTTCCTCACCCCCTCTATCACTGCGTCAGAATAGCTCTTCCGTTCCACCACATTCTGTCCTGCAGCCTTATCACCTGGCAGACTATTATCAGTCTTTCTCTCTCTCTCTCTCTCTCTCTCTCTCTCTCTCTCTCTCTCTCTCTCTCACCCATCAACTTGTCACCTTTCCCTCCCGTCTCCTGGCTAAATAGCGCTCCCGTCGCATACCCTCTTGATACCTCCCGTCTCCCTCACTCCCAATGCCTTCACTCTCGGCTCCTTCCCACCCGTCTCCCTCGCATTTCTCTCATCGTCTTCCCCCACTTTATCATCTACTGCCCCCTCCTCCACCAGAACCCCTGGCACAAACCACCTGTTCCCTTCCCACCGCTGCCACAACGAGCAGTCCCAGCTGTTCCAACTCCACCTCTTGTTCCTTCATCTTCGCACACCCCCTGCACTCTAAACTGAAACTGTCTGCCTGAACCTCAGCCCAGGACTTCTCACACCCGGACTTGACGAAATCAACCCAGTTGCTGCAACTGACGCTTATTAAATGCCTGGTGGCCTTAACCTGTCGTTTCCACGGCGCCATCACATAGTTTAGTCTTAATTTGATTGCTATGTTAGCCTTGAATAAGGCTGTTGTTCGTTACTGGCACGATGGTTCGTTGTTGTTCGGTACTGGCACGATGGTTCGTTGTTGTTCGGTACTGGCACGATGGTTCGGCACTGGCGCGATGGGTCGGTCCTGACACGGTGGTACGGTATTGACACGGTGGCTCGGTACTGTTGCCGTTGCTCGGTACTGGAACGGTGGCTCGGTACTGTTGCCGTTGTTCGGTACTGTTGCCATGGTACTGGCGTCGTGCCTCGGTATTGTTGCTGTACTTCAGTACTCGTGCCATGGCTCGGTACTGCAGTCGTAGCTCGGTTCTGGTCCCGTGACTCGGCACTGACGCCGTGGATCGGTATCGGCGTCGTTACTTGGTACTGTTGTCGTTGCTCGATATTAGCCCGATTCGGTACTGGCACGGTAATTCTGTACTGGCACGGTGACTCGGTACTGACACGATTTGTTATGAGACAAATGGCGAGGAGCATATTCTATGTTGATTTTATCGAGATAGTCCAAGCGTTTTAGGCAAAAATACCATGGTACCTAAAAGTTCAATATAAAAGGTTATTTGTTTGCACCACAGATCACTGAATAGGCCTAGAGCAACATACTAAAAATCCCTATGAATCCACCTTCAGCTGAATGCAGAATTCGACATGGCTTCCAAGATGGCGGCAACTCGTTGATTAAAGGTAAGTTCTTATATAGCGCGGTACCCAGTCCGTAGGATCGCTCAAAGCGCTTTACACTTCACCCCCTGACAGACCTGTTCTTTCCAAGACCATCTCAACTTCTCTGGGAAGCATTCAGCCACGTTGCAATTGCGCGAAGACTATTCGTTCACTACATAACTTCTGAACCAGTTGTTTTTGCAACAATGCTCTATCCAACTATCAAAACTAAACCAGTATAGTGTCATCATAGCATTTAATTGTTGACTCTAATCAGGTCCGAAACCGCAGAAATACTTGGTTGAAACAAAAGTTTGAAGCCATATATGGATCTACATTGTTGTAGTATGTCTCAGTGGTATATAGCGTGTGGTCTGCTTTGGAGATACAGCTTACCACATCCTGAAGAAGAAATGGGACGGGATTATTAAAATGGCAGCTATGCTAGTCATCAACACAATCATGATTACAGCATATGAAACGTATGTATTATCTACTATAAGCAGCAGTGAGTCTCTTTTTAGCCTCCCCTCCAGCTCCATTCAGAGGTTCATCCTCACGGAACCCAGATTGCGTGCCTGTGAGGAGGAAGTGGGTAGCTTTTGGTCAGGTCATCGTAGCGTGCAGCCCAAGGTCGTGCATCCCCTGTACTTGCTTTGGTAACGTTTATCCAGTGTATGGGTCGAGGGAGCTGACTGACATACTCGACAGTTGGTTGAGAGCTACAATGAAGCTGAAGGACAACTCTCCCCCCACGCCGGACTCTCTGGAGGGCATTCTGCATCTTCGACGATGCTGATGTCAAAATTGCCACTGCAATAGGCACGGGACTTTCCAGGCGATGAGTGGAATAGCGGTGACGACACTTCCTTTCCAAACTGAAATTTTTTTCACTTCAGCATCCGTTGAAGGTCGAGACACCCTTCTCTTCCTGAACATTTCTACAAGCTGTAGATGAGCGGCGTCAACCTGGACAAGTTGTGGGTGTCCAGCTTCTACCTCAACATCCCGTCTCGTCCGCCTGGGCGGACCTTATGCTTACAACCAACAACACTGTATGAGAATGCCAACATTGTGCCGCTCTCTTGTACAAATCGCGATTCAACACAGCCGAACACGATATTCTCAGCACTATGCTACGCCAAGAAGGAGAATGGCCGTCCGTGACAGAAGTGTTGCTTCGTCACGCTTGATCAGTCACTGTACATCAAGGCAGTTGAGATAGTGCTCTCTTCTTAAGAGAAAGGTTGTAGGATTTAACGAAATTACCACTGCAAATCGACTATAAGACAAACATCAATTGTCAAAGATAATTTGTATTAAAACCGATCCATTATTGTGTGGACATTGTGGAGTTATTGTCTGACTCACTTTTAGCATTTGTTTAAATGGAAGATCTATAGCATACTGTACCCAGCGACCAGCTGGTGTTTATGCTATGCCCATGTTTTTTATATAAATAAAAGGTCACTGCGCGAGATTTAATTACGTGCAACCCCCATACAAATTTCCAAATAAGCAATGCAGTATTGTCCGCACACGTTAGATAGAGGACTCTGAAGTCTCTTAGCATTGTGACTCCACTCGGAACAATGTTCGTTCAGGAACACGCGAAATGCGCCGTGTAGCGGCGGTAGTCCGTACGAGCAGAAGTATTCACCGCGTCTGTCGGCATCCACGTAGAGAGCGATCCAATGTTGACCGGGTTTATCGCCGTCGTGAGTATTGCATACGAAAGCGAACGGGAAAGCATCGATCATCGTAGGCAGTCCGTCTTTGGGTACAACGTCGCGAACGATCGATCGAGTTCGTACGTCTCTCGCCAGGAGACGTGCAATCTGGCTTGTCTCCATCAGAAATCGTAGATGACGTTCCTGCTCTTGTCGATTTCCAGCACCGATTCGAATTCTGCGTACACGACGACGTTGATGGTCTGTTGGAGCGAAATGCATCTCGATGCGCAGGTTGCCCTTTTGTACCAGATGGAAGCACGACCCATCACACGCGTCCGGGGTCAGGTCGAAACCAAAGAAGGTGAGTAGTAGAGAATGAGTTCCTAATCGGTAATTTAAGGAGCCCACGTTCGCGAATCACTTCCGGTTGCGCGCGCAGCCAATCAGAGCGCCCCCCAAGAGCGCAGCGCCTTCTGGGTAACCTAAGCCCCCCCTAGCTACTGGAGCTAAACCTAACCGTCTAGAGCGCTGGCGACTGAATTAAATATTAATATGAATTTTATTTGTATTTTTTTTATATATTTTTTTATTTATCTTTTTTTTATTTTTATTTTTTATTTTTTTTTATTTTAACTGCGCGCGCAGCCTCACAACCTTCTGGGTAGCCCGAGCGCCCCCTGGTCCGTAACCCTATCCATAACCCTAGAGTGTCCCCATTGGCAAGCCGTTACAAAGAAGCAATAGAAAAGCTACACAATATTGTCCACAAACGTTACACAGAAGTCTCTTGCTATTATCATTAACAGGGTAATTAATAACTGAGATCAAAGGACCTAACGAGGAGACGAGAAACTAACAAAACACGATATCGTACTATATTTTCTTTATATGTAAATATTTAAAAATAATGCGCTCTTACACTTTATCCATAACTCCTACAGTTTACCCATCATTCCTACAATTTACCCATAATTCTCCTATTGAATAAGAGTACAAGGACATTTTATTAAATTTTGTTGTTGAAAATAATGACACAATATCGTCCACAAACGTTAGACAGAGGACTCTAAAGTCTCTTGCCATACGCATATTTTCGTTATATGTCAATATTGTTAAATAGTGCGCTCTTACACTTTACCCATACCTCCTACAGTTTACCCATAATTCCTACAATTTACCCATAATTCTCCTATTGAATAAGAGTACAAGGACATTTTATTAAATATTTGAAAATAATGATACAATATCGTCCACAAACGTTAGACAGAGGACTCTAAAGTCTCTTGCCATACGCATATTTTCGTTATATGTCAATATTGTTACACCGTCAACAGCACTATGCAAATGATATTCACGTCGTGGAAATACGTGTTCATATATCGTATCGTCAGTCGAACGATAGCCGTCACTAGTGCGACTAAAGTGCACACTACAGCTATCTGTCTAATTTTTATGCGTGTAGAATACACAGTACACAGTTAAAATACATATTCACTGTACCCACAGTATACAACTAGAATACATAGCCACTGTACCCACAGTACACATGTAGAATACATAATAATAGTCACTGTACCCACAGTACACCACTACAATTCATAGTCACTGTACCCACATTACTCAGCTAGCATACATAGTCACTGTACCCACAGTGCACACCTAGTATACAATATTACTGAACCCAAAGTACACAGTTAGAATACATAGTAACTGTACCCACAGTACTCAACTATAATACATAGTCACTGTACCCACAGCACACAGCTAGAATACGTAGTCACTATACCCACAGTACACAAATTGAATACATATTCACTGTACCCACAGTACAGAGCTAGAATACATAGTCACTGTCCCACAGTACACAGCTAGAATACATATTCACTGTACGTGCAGTACACAGCTAGAATACATATTCTCTGTACCCACAGTACACAACTAGAATATTTAGTCACTATACCCACAGTACACGGTTAGAATACATAGTCACTGTACAATAGTGCACAACTAGAATATAAAGTCACTGTACCCACAGTACACAGCTAGAATATATAGTTATTGTACCCACAGTACACAGCTACAGTACATATTCACTGTACCCACAGTACACAGTTAGAAAACATAGTCACTTTACCCACAATACAGAGCTTGAATATATAGTCACTGTACCCAGAGTACACAACTAGAATACATAGTCACTGTAACCAGAGAACACATCTAGAAAACATAATCACTGTACCCACAGTGCACAGCTACAATTCATAATCACTGTACCCACAATACTCACCTAACATACATAGTCACTGTACACATAGTACAGGGCTAGAATACATAGTCACTGTACCCACAGTACTCAGCTAACATACATAGTCACTGCACCCACAGTACACGGCTAGAATACATAGTTAATGTATGCACAATACTCAACTATAATACATAGTCACTGTACCAAAAGTACTCAGTACAAAGCTACAATTCATAGTCACTGGATCCACAGTACACATATAGAATACATAGTCACTGTACACAAGGTACATGTCTAGAATACATAGTAATTGTACCCACAGTACACAGCTAGAATACATAGTAACTGTACCCACAGTACTCAACTATAATACATAGTCAATGTATCGAAAGTACACAGTACAAAGCTACAATTCATAGTCACTGGATCCACAGTACACATATAGAATACATAGTCACTGTACACAAGGTACATGTCTAGAATACATAGTAACTGTACCCTCAGTATACACCTAGAATACAATGTTACTGTACCCACAGTACACATCTAGAATACATAGTAACTGTACCCACAGTACTCAACTATAATACATAGTCACTGTACCCACAGCACACAGCTAGAATAGGTAGTCACTATACCCACAGTACACAACTAGAATATATATATATATATATATATATATTCACTGTACCCACAGTACAGAGCTAGAATACATAGTCACTGTCCCACAGTACACAGCTAGAATACATATACACTGTACCCACAGTACACAGATAGAATACATAGTCACTGTATCCAGAGTACATAGCTAAATTACATAGTCACTTTACCCAAAGTACACAACTAGAATACGTAGTCACTGTACCCACTGTATGCAGCTAGAATACATATATATACATACTGTACCCAGAGTACATAACTAGAATAGACAGTCACTGTACCCACAGTACACAGCTAGATTACATAGTCACTTTACCCACAGTGCACATATAGAATATAAATTCACTGTACCCATAATACACTGCTAGAATACATAGTTACTCTACCCACAGTACACAGCTACAGTACATAGTCACTGTACACACAGTACACAGCTAGAATACATAGTCACTGTACCCACAGTACACAGCTAGATTACATAGTCACTTTACCCACAGTGCACATATAGAATATAAATTCACTGTACCCATAATACACTGCTAGAATACATAGTTACTCTACCCAAAGTACACAGCTACAGTACATAGTCACTGTACACACAGTACACAGCTAGAATACATAGACACTGTACCCACAGTGCACATCTAGAATACATAGTCACTGTACCCATATAACACAGCTTTAATACATATATTCACTGTATGCACAGTACACAGCTACAGTACATAGCCACTGTATCTACAGTACATTGATAGAATATATATTCACTGCACCAACAATACACAGCTAGAATTCGTAGTCACTATACCCACATTACATAGAACTCAGCTACAATTCGTAGTCACTGTATCCACAGTACAGAGCTAGAATACACAGTCACTGTACCCACAGCACACAGCTAGAATATATAGTCACTATACCCAGAGTACACAACTAGAATACATAGTCACTGTACCCACAGTATGCAGCTAGAATACATATTTACTGTACACAAAGTACACAACTAGAAAACATAGTCATTGTACCCACAATACACAGCAAGAATACATAGTCACTGTACCCACAGTATACAGCTACAATTCGTAGACACTGTACCCACAGTACAAAACTAAAATACATAGTCACTCAACCCACAGTACACAGCTAGAATGTATATTCACTGTACACACAGTACACAGTTAAATAGAATATTTAGTCACTGTACGAAGAGTACACAGCTAGAGTACATAGACCTGTACCCATAGTACACGGCTAGAATACATAGTCACTGTTCCCACAGTAGTCAGCTAGATTACATAATCACAATAACCACAGTTCACAGCTAGAATACATAATCACTGTACCCACAGTACTCTGCTACAGTACATAGTCACTGTACCCACATTACACAGCTATAATACTTAGTCACTGTATCCAGAGTACACAGCTATAATACTTAGTCACTGTACAAAGAGTACACAGCTATAATACATATTCACTGTACCCAAAGTACACAGCTAGAATACCTAGCCACTGTACCCACAGTATACAGCTACAATTCAAAGTCACTCAACCCATAGTACAACGCTATAATACATATACACAGTACACAGTTAAAATACATATTCACTGTACCCACAGTAAAAAACTAGAATACATAGCCACTGTACCCACAGTACACATGTAGAATACATAATAATAGTCACTGTACACACAGTACACCACTACAATTCATAGTCACTGTATCCACATTACTCAGCTAGCATACATAGTCACTGTACCCACAGTGCACACCTAGTATACAATATTACTGTACCCAAAGTACACAGTTAGAATACATAGTAAATGTACCCACAGTACTCAACTATAATACATAGTTACTGTACCCACAGTGCACAGCTAGAATACGTAGTCACTATACCAACAGTACACAAATAGAATACATATTCACTGTACCCACAGTACAGAACTAGAATACATAGTCACTGTCCCACAGTACACAGCTAGAATACATATTCACTGTATGTGCAATACACAGCTAGAATACATATTTTCTGTACCCACAGTACACAGCTAGAATATTTAGTCATTATACCCACAGTACACGGTTAGCATACATAGTCACTGTACAATAGTGCACAACTAGAATATAAAGTCACTATACCCACAGTACACAGCTAGAATATATATAGTTATTGTACCCACAGTACACAGCTACAGTACGTATTCACTGTACCCACAGTACACAGCTAGAATACATAGTCACTTTACCCACAATACAGAGCTAGAATATATAGTCACTGTACCCAGAGTACACAAATAGAATACATAGTCACTGTAACCAGAGAACACAGCTAGAAAACATAATCACTGTACCCACAGTGCACAGCTACAATTCATAATCACTGTACCCACAATACTCACCTAACATACATAATCACTGTACCCACAGTACAGGGCTAGAATACATAGTCACTGTACCCACAGTACTCAGCTAACATACATAGTCACTGTACCCACAGCACACGGCTAGAATACATAGTTAATGTACGCACAGTACTCAACTATAATACATAGTCACTGTACCGAAAGTACACAGTACAAAGCTACAATTCATAGTCACTGTACACATATAGACAGTACACATATAGAATACATAGTCACTGTACACAAGGTACATGTCTAGAATACATAGTTACTGTACCCACAGTACACACCTAGAATATATATTCACTACACACTCTGTACACAGCTAAAAAATACAAAATATTCACAGTATCTCCAGTACATAGCTATAATGCATTGTCACTACAACTCACGTGGGTGGTAATACACCTTTTTTCCGCGTAATACACCTTTTTCCTGTAATCGCGCGCGCGCCCCTGCGCCCCTTGGCGACTGTATCATTACTCTATGGTGGGGGTGGTGACGTGTGGGAACCAGAAGGTAATGTCTACACTCGACTCACCACTACTCTATGGAGCTTGTCCATATATAGAGGGGTGTCACTAGCGAGAATACAACACCAAGCGTGCGTGGGGGTGGTCAGATGGCTATACTCCTCTCATTACTCTATGGAGGGGTGGTGAGGTGTGGAAACCAGAAGGTAATTGGTACATTCGACTCACTACTACTCTATGGATCGAGGTATGTATCAGAAATTCTTGCTGCCACAGACCACATGTCTCTGTCTCTGTGGAGGTATGTGTTAGACATGCTGGCTGCCACAGGTATATGTCTCTATGGAGTTATGTGTACTACTATACAGTGTGGGGTGGTGTCATATATGTTCAGGTCTATAGACAGAAGGTGAATGCCGTGCGTGCGTGCGTGGGGGTGGTCAGATGGCTATACTCGTCTCATTACTCTATGGTGGGGGTGGTGAGGTGTGGGAACCAGAAGGAAATGGCTACACTCGACTCACTACTACTCTATGGAGCTTGTCCATATGTAGAGGGGTGTCACTAGCAAGAATACAACACCTTTTTCAAGTTGCGTGTGACAGTGCATTAGATGGTGAGACAGAGCAAGGCAGGCTAGAGACAGTGTCATAAAGTACAGAAATATATGCTGAGATGCTGAGAAAAAGCAAGGCAGGCTGGAGACATTATCATAAAATAAATAAATGTATGCTGAGATGGTGTCATTTTGTTAGTTTGTTCGCCAGAAGTTGTTTGAAGTTGTGCGAAGTTGTTCGAAGTTGTGCGAAGTAGTGCGACGTTGTGTGAAGTTGTGTAATGTTGTGCAACGTTGTGTGAAGTTGTGCGAAATTGTGTGATTCTGTATTCTAGCTATGTACTGAGGGTGTAGTGGTTATGTATTCCTGTTATGTACTGAGGGTGCAGCGACCATGTATTTCGAGCCATGTCCTGGGTGAGCAGTAACTGTCTATTCTAATCGTGTACTGGAGTTGTAGTGACAATGCATTATAGCTATGTACTGGAGATACTGTGAATATCTTGTATTTTAGCTGTGTACAGAGTGTGTAGTGACTATATTTTATATTCTAGATGTGTACTGAGGGTGCACTGGCCATGCATTCTAGCAGTAACTGTGTATTCTATTTGTGTACTGGAGTTGTAGTGACTATATCTTGCAGCTGTGTGCTGGAATTACAGCAGCGACCATGTATTCGAGCTGTGTCCTGGGTGAGCAGTAACTGTCTATTCTAATCGTGTACTGGAGTTGTAGTGACAATGCATTATAGCTATGTACTGGAGATACTGTGAATATCTTGTATTTTAGCTGTGTACAGAGTGTGTAGTGACTATATTTTATATTCTAGATGTGTACTGAGGGTGCACTGGCCATGCATTCTAGCAGTAACTGTGTATTCTATTTGTGTACTGGAGTTGTAGTGACTATATCTTGCAGCTGTGTGCTGGAATTACAGCAGCGACCATGTATTCGAGCTGTGTCCTGGGTGAGCAGTAACTGTCTATTCTAATCGTGTACTGGAGTTGTAGTGACAATGCATTATAGCTATGTACTGGAGATACTGTGAATATTTTGTATTTTTTAGCTGTGTACAGAGTGTGTAGTGAATATATATTCTAGGTGTGTACTGTGGGTACAGTTACTATGTATTCTAGACATGTACCTTGTGTACAGTGACTATGTATTCTATATGTGTACTGTGGATCCAGTGACTATGAATTGTAGCTTTGTACTGTGTACTTTCGGTACAGTGACTATGTATTATAGTTGAGTACTGTGCGTACATTAACTATGTATTCTAGCCGTGTACTGTGGGTACAGTGACTATGTATGTTAGCTGAGTACTGTGGGTACAGTGACTATGTATTCTAGCCCTGTACTGTGGGTACAGTGACTATGTATGTTAGGTTTACTGTGGGTACAGTGAATATGTATTTTAACTGTGTACTGTGTATATGTGTTATAGCGTTGTACTATGGGTTGAGTGACTTTGAATTGTAGCTGTATACTGTGGGTACAGTGACTATGTATTCTAGCTGTGTACTTTGGGTACAGTGAATATGTATTATAGCTGTGTACTCTTTGTACAGTGACTAAGTATTATAGCTGTGTACTCTGGAAACAGTGACTAAGTATTCTAGCTGTATAATGTGGGTACAGTGACTATGTACTGTAGCAGAGTAATGTGGGTACAGTGACTATGTACTTTAGCTGTGTACTGTGGTTACATTGATTATGTATTCTAGCTGTGAACTGTGGTTATTGTGATTATGTAATCTAGCTGACTACTGTGGGAACAGTGACTATGTATTCTAGCCGTGTACTATGGGTACAGGTCTATGTACTCTAGCTGTGTACTCTTCGTACAGTGACTAAGTATTCTATTTAACTGTGTACTGTGTGTACAGTGAATATACATTCTAGCTGTGTACTGTGGGTTGAGTGACTATGTATTTTAGTTTTGTACTGTGGGTACAGTGTCTACGAATTGTAGCTGTATACTGTGGGTACAGTGACTATGCATTCTTGCTGTATATTGTGGGTACAATGATTATGTTTTCTACTTGTGTACTTTGTGTACAGTAAATATGTATTCTAGCTGCATACTGTGGGTACAGTGACTATGTATTCTAGTTGTGTACTCTGGGTATAGTGACTATATATTCTAGCTGTATACTCTGGGTACAGTGACTGTGTATTCTAGCCCTGTACTGTGGATACAGTGACTACGAATTGTAGCTGAGTTCTATGTAATGTGGGTATAGTGACTATGAATTCTAGCTGTGTATTGTTGGTGCAGTGAATATATATTCTATCAATGTACTGTAGATACAGTGGCTATGTACTGTAGCTGTGTACTGTGCATACAGTGAATATATGTATTAAAGCTGTGTTATATGGGTACAGTGACTATGTATTCTAGCTGTGCATTGTGGGTACAGTGTCTATGTATTCTAGCTGTGAACTGTGGGTACAGTGACTATGTACTGTAGCTGTGTACTGTGGGTAGAGTAACTATGTATTCTAGCAGTGTATTATGGGTACAGTGAATTTATATTCTATATGTGCACTGTGGGTAAAGTGACTATGTAATCTAGCTGTGTACTGTGGGTACAGTGACTATGTATTCTAGCTGTGTACTGTGTGTACAGTGACTATGTACTGTAGCTGTGTACTGTGGGTAGAGTAACTATGTATTCTAGCAGTGTATTATGGGTACAGTGAATTTATATTCTACATGTGCACTGTGGGTAAAGTGACTATGTAATCTAGCTGTGTACTGTGGGTACAGTGACTGTCTATTCTAGTTGTGTACTCTGGGTACAGTATGTATATATATATATGTATTCTAGCTGCATACAGTGGGTACAGTGACTACGTATTCTAGTTGTGTACTTTGGGTAAAGTGACTATGTAATTTAGCTATGTACTCTGGATACAGTGACTATGTATTCTATCTGTGTACTGTGGGTACAGTGTATATGTATTCTAGCTGTGTACTGTGGGAAAGTGACTATGTATTCTAGCTCTGTACTGTGGGTACAGTGAATATATATATATATATATATATATATATATATATATATATATATATATATATATATATATATATATATATATATATATATATATATTCTAGTTGTGTTCTGTGGGTATAGTGAATACCTATTCTAGCTGTGTGCTGTGGGTACAGTGACTATGTATTATAGTTGAGTACTGTGGGTACAGTTACTATGTATTCTAGATGTGTACTGTGGGTACAGTAACATTGTATTCTAGGTGTATACTGAGGGTACAGTTACTATGTATTCTAGACATGTACCTTGTGTACAGTGACTATGTATTCTATATGTGTACTGTGGATCCAGTGACTATGAATTGTAGCTTTGTACTGTGTACTTTCGGTACAGTGACTATGTATTATAGTTGAGTACTGTGGGTACAGTTACTATGTATTCTAGCTGTGTACTGTGGGTACAGTTACTATGTATTCTAGACATGTACCTTGTGTACAGTGACTATGTATTCTATATGTGTACTGTGGATCCAGTGACTATGAATTGTAGCTTTGTACTGTGTACTTTCGGTACAGTGACTATGTATTATAGTTGAGTACTGTGCGTACATTAACTATGTATTCTAGCCGTGTACTGTGGGTACAGTGACTATGTATGTTAGCTGAGTACTGTGGGTACAGTGACTATGTATTCTAGCCCTGTACTGTGGGTACAGTGACTATGTATGTTAGGTGAGTATTGTGGGTACAGTGATTATGAATTGTAGCTGTGCACTGTGGGTACAGTGATTATGTTTTCTAGCTGTGTTCTCTGGTTACAGTGACTATGTATTCTAGTTGTGTACTCTGGGTACAGTGACTATATATTCTAGCTCTGTATTGTGGGTAAAGTGACTATGTTTTCTAGCTGTGTACTGTGGGTACAATGAATATGTACTGTAGCTGTGTACTGTGGGTACAATAACTATATATTCTAGCTGTGTACTGTGGGTACAGTGACTTTATATTCTAGTTGTGCACTATTGTACAGTGACTATGTATTCTAACCGTGTACTGTGGGTATAGTGACTAAATATTCTAGCTGTGTACTGTGGGTACAGAGAATATGTATTCTTGCTGTGTACTGCACTTACAGTGAATATGTATTCTAGCTGTGTACTGTGGGACAGTGACTATGCATTCTAGCTCTGTACTGTGGGTACAGTGAATATGTATTCAATTTGTGTACTGTGGGTATAGTGACTACGTATTCTAGCTGTGTGCTGTGGGTACAGTGACTATGTATTATAGTTGAGTACTGTGGGTACAGTTACTATGTATTCTAACTGTGTACTTTGGGTTCAGTAATATTGTATACTAGGTGTGCACTGTGGGTACAGTGACTATGTATGCTAGCTGAGTAATGTGGGTACAGTGACTATGAATTGTAGTGGTGTACTGCGGGTACAGTGACTATTATTATGTATTCTACATGTGTACTGTGGGTACAGTGGCTATGTATTCTAGTTGTTTACTGTGGGTACAGTGAATATGTATTTTAACTGTGTACTGTGTATTCTACACGCATAAAAATTAGACAGATAGCTGTAGTGTGCACTATAGTCGCAGTAGTGACGGCTATCGTTCGACTGACGATACGATATATCAACACGTATTTCCACGACGTGAATATCATTTGCAGAGTGCTGTTGACGGTGTAACAATATTGACATATAACGAAAATATGCGTATGGCAAGAGACTTTAGAGTCCTCTGTCTAACGTTTGTGGACGATATTGTGTCATTATTTTCAAAAAAATGTTTTTATAAAATGTCCTTGTACTCCAACCAACCCTCGGTTCATTACGTCCTCGTCGACAATGTTGACGACATCCATGCGACCGGCGGTGCCTTTGTACCACAGTTGACTCGTCAGTTGAGTCTCTTTGGCCTCGCTGCTGTAACTCAACAGCGTTTCGATGTAGGCGCGATACGGGTACGTGTTTGTCGAAGGAGTCACGAGCGTGCCGTTTAGGTAGACTTCGACTTGACTGAATAACGAATGCAACCAATTATTCACCGGAGCCACAGCGTTGTCGGGGTCGAGAGGCGTCCCGTTGCCTTTGGTTACCTTCGCTTGCACGTGCAGGTAGCTGCTGGCGAGATCCAGGTAAGTGTCTCCCGATCCAGGTAGCAAGAAAAATATATGGGACCACCCGACTCGAGGGAGGCCATCGGTTGGTGTTCCACCCATTGTGCGTCTTCGATGGTGGTCTGAGTCGGCGGCACGCCGAAGAGATCGAGTTCGCTCTTGACCCCCTCGCAAGATTGTCTATGCACGAAAGCCATCGTCGAACACGTCACGTTCACGAATCGTCTGCACGACGTCTTTTCACTGCACTGACCCGTCGCGGTGCTGTCGCGCGTTTTATACGTTTCTGGGGTCGCACGCCAGGAGTCGTCAACAGACCGCGTATCAAATCTTTACCGGCGTCGGTGGCGCGTCGTTTGGCCGCCGTTTTTATGTTCTGACCGGACATGACGTCGTCGGCTATGTGCAAGCCGGTCTTCAACGCCCCCTTTCCCAAAGCCACGGCTCCGCGCTTGATAAGTGGCATGGCGCTCCGAATCAGACCTCCGAACAGACTACCCAACCCGTGTCCTCGTTGCACTCTGGCACCGACAAAGTAGGGTAGAGCGCCTCCCGCCTGTCGGGTGTAATAATCGTTGTAATTCATTTTTCAGAACAGACCAGTCTTACGACGTCGAAAATTAAGCGTCACCGTCACCTTACCGCGTTCGAATGGCACGGCATGCCCGGTATCGTTTCTTATATCGATTTCGATTGTTCCAAACTCCTTGCGCAACAAGGGCAAGTACTGAACGTGCTCGGAATGTCTCGAGATCGTATGTCCGTGCTCGCCTTGTATCGATACAATCCTCAACAGCGGTACGAGACTGTCGCCAACGACGCCCGATTCCACGACGTTCGTGTACACGTAGAGTGACTCGAACCATTGCTTCATGTCCACCACGGAATCCCCTTGTTTCACGAAGGTGTACACCTCTCCATCACCATCAAGCGACACGCGACTTTCAGGACTACGGATGGTCCTTGCGTCGAGACCTAGTATGACTCCCATAAAACCCTGGGTTGTGAATTCGGTACTCGGTGACATGCGTACGGATACTTTTTGAGTGATGTCGTTGTAGCTTAATTTCACTCTTTGACGTACCGCGATACCCGCTAGCGAGCGGTTGATGGCTCGTATGAGTTTACGAGTTCCGTCGTAATATCCCGTTGCTATGCCTCCAACAGAATGACCATCGCTAGAGCTTTCCGAGAGGAAGAACCAGGAATCCTTCTCTCTGACATTGTACCAATCGTGCGGGTACTGGATCTCCACCAACCCGCATTCCCATTCGCCGGACAGACTGATGCGTTGCGGTAAGGACGTGACGTAATTGGGTCATTATACTTTTAGACCATCAATTGCTGTCCGACGTATAGGAATGTCTCTAAAAGTTATATTTATGAAGCTACAACAAAATAATGTATTGCAGACTGTAAACATGTTCTATATACTATAGGCGCATGCAAAAAAATTATATTTCGTCAACAATTTTTTTGTTAAGGGGTCATCCATTACGCGTTGTAGGCGAAAACAGCCTGTCCGAGTTGGCGTTCCTCATTTCATTAAAAATGCATCTAAAACCTAATTAAATTACAAGTTATCCGAACTTAAGTGATAGGTTTCCGTTGATGTAATGTATAAGCTATATTTTATTGTTGCTAGATTTCCTATTTTAAGATTTCTAAATAAGATATGACCTCATTTAGATGTGTCCATAAATATTTTCAACACCGTTACCGACAAGTTTGTATCCACTCCATAGCTCACAGAGTAATGCTTATTCATTCATTATGTGGCGTCAATGTTTGCTTGACATCAGCATCATTGTGAATTGTGAGTTTGCCGTGTGATTTCTGCAGTTTGCGAATAAATCAGGTAAGAAACGTAATTATTTCACCGTATGTTTATTGAATATCAACACCGTTACCAACATTTTGTATATGAGATGCAGTTATTGGTCAAAATAGAAAATATGGTGAGATAGGTCATGATAATACATCTTGATATGCCTAACAATGGGCGATAAAAAAGCGCCGTGTTTCGCGTAAACCCAAAAAACCATTAATTTCTCAACACCGTTACTATCAATACCGTTACCACAGCGCGGTGTTGAGCATTTTCCATATAGACAAGGACACAACTACTTGTATGCATTTTTGATTATAAAATGCTTAGAAACATATAAATAATACAAATTTGGTTAGCTAGACTAATTACAACAAGAATGCACATAAAACAATCATACTGATGTTTGAATGCATTATGTGCAGCATTTATTTTAACAGGTAACGGTGTTGAGATACCTTGCTCTAGTATGGCATCTTAAAACAGGAACTAACAAATTAGTTTCAAATATTGAACGTAACCATGTACCGTACATAACTCAGCACATACCAGACATGTACTGACCAACGTTTTGTGTTATTCAGACACTTTTTATTTTTGCTTGGTTCCAAAGCCCAATTGATGGTCTAAAAGTATAATGACCCTAATGGGTCAACGTGTTGTCGGGATGCAGGTGCATCGACGCGTTGCTAGGCAACGTCAGGTAGAAATCAGCCGTCATCGCGTTTCACGGATGGATTGGGTAGCAGGTAGCCCAACGAACTACTCAACAGCGCCGTCCACAGATTAGAGTCGGTGTGACCGGTTGTCAGATTGTAGATGCTGACCACGATGATCGTGTACAAGACGACGACCTGACACAAGAACACGATTTCCGTCTTGGGACAATCGGTGCCGAAGAGGTGTCAACGCGATGCAACAACCTCGTTGTCGTTGTCGTCCGTAACGTCTATCCCTTCGTTGTCTTCTTCGACGATGGACATCGTTGGAATGAGAAGTCGACCGGCGCGTAACTACTCTTTATACCGAACGAGCGCCTTGGCATCGATCCAGCTGTTGAACGAAGTGGGGTAGCCGTACCATTTGACTAACGCCTCCGTTCGTTTTCCCACCTTCCGTTGCTGCAGCACCGATTCCACGCGGTACAGTTTATCTTTCGAGACCAATACTTTCTGCAGTTCCGGTTCGTAGAATGTTCCGTCCAGCACCTCACCGAGATCGTCGACCAACCGGTACACGGGTGGATCGGAGGCGTGAACTTCGCGTATCGTGAAGAGCTCCTCGCTCCAATTTGCCATGTACCCTTTTTCGAACCGCCGCTTCGCTTTGCTGATGCGCACGCGATCATCCACCTTGAACTTTGGTGCACCCTTACCATCGTGACCGTACAAGCGCTGCCAAACCTCCTCTTGATTCACCGCGTTCACTTGCGAAGGGGCCATGCCTATGCTTCGATGATAGGTGTCGTTGTACGACTGCACAAAATCCTGTAGCGCGTCGATGTACCGCACCGTCTGATATTTCGTAAAGTATCGCCACATACGCGGATGACTTAATAATAATAATAATATAATAATTTAGGACACTTTTAGAGCGCCATGGATCCAGGTGACCGTGTTCAAAGGCGCTGACACAAACATAGTTAAAGACAGTCACGATTATAATAGATAAATAAATAAAAACATAAAAAACAGCAAATCCAAGTTCATAGTCGAATAAATTTGACAGTTAAGAATAATAAGCGCGTTTAAACAAGATAGTTTTTAAGAGTCTTTTAAAGCAGCGATGCAGAAGGCACGATCACCGTAATGGCGGAGATGTGCACTGCGTACAGTCAGAAGAGAGTCTGATGAGGATCGCAATGTTCTGCAGGGTTGGTAGAACTGGAGCAGGTCTGCGATGTAGCTCGGCGCAAGCAGATGAAGAGCTTTGAACGTCATCAGTAAGACCTTGTATTCAATACGGTACCGGACAGGAAGCCAATGGAGAGTCTCTAGGATGGATGTGATGTGGTCATAGCGACTGGCTCTGACCACAATGCGAGCTGCCACATTCTGGACTCTCTGCAGCTTGTCCAGTAACTGGTCAGGTACACTTTTGGACTGTTCCACTTGCCAACGACAGTAGGGGGTCCAACGCGGTAACGGACGATTTCTGGGTGTCACCGCCACCGGTGTTGCCGTTGCCGCCTGCCGTATGTAGCGTCTCCATTCGACGTTACCAACCAACTCCATGGGTAGGTTGATACGTTTGAGCTGCTGCGCGAAAGCTTGCCATCCTACAGGATCGCTCTTTCTTCTTTTTCGCAATACGTCGTTCACGAGATCCACCATGTTACTTCCAGGCACCGGCATACCGTCTTGTAACAATTCGCCTCGATCGGTCCACGAGAGCTGGGTTTTGGGACGATCTATCAATTTCTTGGCCTTAACCTTCATGGTCTTTGGAACGCTGTCCACGATGTCGGCCTCTACGGCAGAGGGAGCTGCTGCTGCTGGTGCTACTGCCGACTTTTCCGGTGTCGCTGTTTCTGTCGTTGCATCATCATTCACCACAACCACTCGTGTCGGCTGTTTGTCGCGTCGATCGGACAAATGGTTGTATCGCTGCAACACCTGATTGTACAGTTTCACTTTGTCCCCATCGTTTAGGTCTTTTTGATCGAGAATGGAGGTCATCTCGACGTCGAGTTCTTGCATGACCTTACCAACCGTGTCTGTAGGTGGTGGTTGTGATCGAAGGGTCTCCAACAACCGTGGATCCACCAAGGCCATTTTTTGCGCGTGCTCCATCTATGCGAGCACCTGTTTGAGCAAGGGAAGAATCACCGAGCCTGCCAACGGAGCTAGTAAAGCCGATAGGAAACCACCGGTCTGTTCTTGTAGGATGTGTCTCCTCCTCGCAAAGGGCAACCGTCTCTTAACCAACTCGCGCAGTTCTTTCCTGCATTTTTTCAACCGCCTCCTCTGTGTCGGAGTCAACGGAACGTTTCCTTTCAAGATGTTATAGGCACACTCGGCCAGAGCACAAATGAGATCGGCGTCAGCGATGGCGAGGATGGCTCTTCTCAATTTGTTGTTTTTGTATCTATTCAGCGCCTGTATACACAGGATGTGTCTTTTCACCAGTTAGGACATCGTGCGAATGAAGACTCGAACACGCGCTCAACGTTTTTATACCTTCTTCTTCTTCTTCCGATTTTTCCCTTGGACCAAAACCTTCTGCGCATTATTCCGTTGTTTCGGTGATGAAGTGGGGAATCAGAAACTTTTTTATGGCGTTGAGATCGTACTTCCCCGAATTGAACCCGATCACGGGTAATTGATGAAGCCACCCGTATAGTTGTCCCATCAGCGTTTTGTAGGGATTTTTTGGTCGCGACTCCTCTGTTGTAGTAGCAGCTTGTTCTCGTTCGTCCCAGTCGGTTATCGCCTCGGCAAGTTGTTCCAACACGTCCTCGTAAGAGACTTTCAGATCTTCGTACGCTGCATCGCTCATTGCTCGTAGGATGTTCATCATGTCGGCCACCAACTTGTCGGGATTTCCGTCTGTGACGAGACATTGCACTTCTTCGTGTCCGGGCACGTTCGACGCCACGCTTACGCTCAACGGGACGTGACGTGCTATCCAGTGGACTTTGTCACTGTCCGACGGAAGTTGTGCGGTGTCGAAATAACACTCAAAGTCAAAAGTAGCACGGTACGGTTAATAGCGCAATGATTCGGAGACTCGAATGTTCTCATCGTCCAGACGTTCGAATATCGATGGGGTGGAGTGGTAGACACCTCCTGGATAGACCCGTCGTACGCCAGTTGACGTTCAACGTCTCGGAGTAGTGACACAAAGATCGTCTGACGAGTTCGGCAGTCGTATTTCCCTCTTTGTCCGACTTGACAAGCTTGTACACGCACACGTTCGTTTTGAACATGGTTTCTACGCGATAGAGGTCATCGAGTGTGACCCCTGTAAAGTATTGTATGGGTACCCCGTCATCGCGATCGTACATCTCGTACAACGTCTTCACTGCCGGTTCCAACCGATATCTGTCACCTCCTCGATGCAGGGCCAGACAGCGGAAGAGACACAGGTTGTCGGTGTACCTTTTGGAATGGTTGGGTTCCCTCTCCAGACCGACGACAGCTTTGTTTTTCTTCACATAAGCGGGAAGGATCAAGCCCACACAACCAATGGGATGATCGATGATACGATTGACGAAGAAGGTGGCATTTGTCACGAGTTCGCACACCCATGCCGAATCCGGTCTTTGAGCGATGGCCCACTGCAAGACGTCGGTTTCTCGGATTCGTTCCAGAAACTCATCAAAGTCCTTGCTGTTGGTGATGAGACTGGGCGTATCCAGGTACCGTCCGCAACAGTTACAAGACGCGTGATAATACCTGTATCGTCCCGTGTTCTTATTCCTCAGAATGAACCCGTAACTGAGATTTTCCACGTGACATCGTAGAAGCGCATAATCTTCGAACGTCTCACCGCAGTGGCGGCAGACGTGTACTCGCATGGTGTCAGCGTCTACAACTGAATAGACACCATCCTAAATACACCTATATGTTGTGCGAAGTGGGGTGGTGTGTTTATGAGCAACATTTGGTAGGAAAAACGCGTCAATTCGCAAGGAATACAATGTAAGTGTCGACGGTAGCGTTTACACACTAGAGGTGCCACTACAATACTGGAACAAACGAGGTAACTATATTTAACGAGATCACTATTGGAAATTAGACAGTATGTTGTTTTTAATGTTAAATACTGTGTATTTAGTTATGGATACTATAATCTTCCTGGTGAGTAATAATGGAACTAACGAGGTCACTATATGTCTCAATCGAAAGGACCAAACAGAATGAAAGATTATACATTGTGTTTAATTATTATTATACATTGTATTTGTTTAACTGTATAATGAACAAAAACAATAAGGCGTACACACAATTTGTATTGCTTAATAAGCAAGGTACAGAATAGCAACATGTGTGCTATTATTATAGTTAAGTATACATTTACTAGAAATTTAAATGATCCAGTTTAATCTGAACACCTGCAGGTGAAGTAGTTGATTTTTAAAGTCATGCTACTAGGAATTTGGATCCTGATTATAACATTTTTATAGCAGGAAACAGTTCATTTACACAATACTACCTTGGCACTGATATTAATGAAATCTAATAATGATTATACTTGTGGGTTTTCCTCCTTTAAATACTTGAAGTCTGTCTTTTTATAGCAGGAAACAGTTCATTTACACAATACTACCTTGGCACTGATATTAATGAAATCTAATAATGATTATACTTGTGGGTTTTCCTCCTTTAAATACTTGAAGTCTGTCAAAAACTCTTAGTAAATTGAATAATTACTTATCACTGATTGTCACAGGGTTAACCAAAAGATGGTTAATAAATGAAAAATATATTGATGAGTTGACCGACTTCAGAAGTATTCATCTTTCAAGGCCCTCAAAGAAGGGATGAGGAGTATCCACAAGTCTTATTACTATTTTGAAATACCAAAACTTAATATTATAACTGCGTATTTAAAATGTATGTTTATTGAAGTTAAGACTTGATCTAAGAAAGGTAAAAAAGAAATTAATAAGTGGTGTTATTTATCGGTCACTAAACGTAAATATTACTGATTTCACTAATCAAAACACTAAAATTTTGCAAGTACTCAAAGTTGTAAACAAACAGTGTTTAATGGTGACTCCAACATCATTTTGCTTAACTATGATAGCCTACATAGATACAATGTCACAATCACTCCAACCACTTTCACATATTATACATTGTATTTGTTTAACTGTATAATGAACAAACACAATAAGGCGTACACACAATTTGTATTGCTTAATAAGCAAGGTACAGAATAGCAACATGTGTGTTATTATTATAGTTAAGTATACATTTACTAGAGATTTAAATGATCCAGTTTAACCTGAACACCTGCAGGTGAAGTAGTTGATTTTTTACAGTCATGCTACTAGGAATTTGGATCCAGATTATAACATTTTTATAGCAGGAAACAGTTCATTTACACAATACTACCTTGGCACTGATATTAATGAAATATAATAATGATTATACCTGTGGGTTTTCCTCCTTTAAATACTTGAAGTCTGTCAAAAACTCTTTATAAATTGAATAATTACTTATCACTGATTGTCATAGGGTTAACCAAAACATGGTTAATAAATGAAAAATATATTGATGAGTTGACCGACTTCAGAAGTATTCCTCTTTCAAGGCCGTCAAAGAATGGATGAGGAGTATCTTATTACTATTTTGAAATACCAAAACTTAATATTATAACTGCGTATTTAGAATGTATGTTTATTGAAGTTAAGACTTGATCTAAGAAATGTAAAAAAGAAATTAATAATTGGTGTTATTTATCGATCACTAAACATAAATATTACTGATTTCACTAATCAAAACACTAAAATTTTGCAAGTACTCAAAGTTGTAAACAGTGTTTAATGGTGACTCCAACATCATTTTGCTTAACTATGATAGCCTACATAGAAATGCACAGAATAATTTATTCAGACATTTTGGATCATTTCCCCAACACTTTCATGAAGGGATGAGTTCTTAACTGAAGATAAATTTACACACAAAAAAATATTGCTGGTTGAATGAGTATTTTGCGAATTTAAGCATTGTAAAAAGAAAAAAATTGTATTAAAGGGTCCTCATGACTATCTGTATGGAGTTTATAAAATTCCATGTTTCTGACACCAGCAACTATAGATGAAATACAGAAACTTATCGAGCGTGTCAAAAATGTTGTCAGGGATGGGATGGCATAAAACCGAACATCATTAAACAACTTTATTCCAGTTTGCTTGAACCATCATATTGTTACTTTATTGTTTGACAATAGATATGTTCCGGATCAGCTAAAATGTTCAATATAGTTCCCAAATGTAGATAGGTCTGTTAGCTTCGGTACACTAAAACTATTATTAAATTCTGATGGTTACATTTACAATAAAAAAATTACTTGTAAAGTAGACAGTCTAGAATCATGATACTTCACGTGAAAACAAAACTTCACCACAGTTTAATAAATTATCTATTGTTATTACTATATCCAATCCAGTGAGTGTAGTTATTTTTATAGCAAAAACAAAACATTGATATTAATAAGCAACACCCAAGAGGTAGCAATATCTTCTTGTGATTAACTCTGAAAAGTACCGTTGTTGTGTGGCTCTGTGCTTTCAAGTGACAGGTGACATACACACTGTGACTGTCACACGTTCGACTCAAATAAGTCAGAGTCATCGTCACTATTGCCGATTGGGCATGTCCCAAAGTAATCACTCGCAAATTCATTGAGCCTGAGTCTCCGCTTGTGATATGCTGCATGTTCATCAACGTCAAAGCGTAGAGACAACGAGCAACTTCGTTCGATCCAACCACGGGCTCAACCATGGACGCAGCCATCTTGGATTTTTCGAAAATCGTAAACACTAAACGGAATTCGTCCTGTAGTCTTACATTTCCAATTAAATCCGCTTCGACAACTGGTTATGCAGTTGAGTAATATATACAGATATAAACCACACCAGCATCAAACTAAACTAATCACTAATCGATCTACACAAACACTCCAATCCAACTTTCTTGCGCACTGCCACTGGCACTGCAGTTATGAACCGCGTGATTTATTAATAGCTTTCGAATAGGGTGCTATATAAATCGATTTGACAATTACTGACCAAGGTTGTAAGCCTTCGCAAAATAGTGTGCATTTCATTTTAAAATACAGCAATTTAGAATGAACTCTACAAAAACACAAAAAGGTACACTTATACGTAAATATGCTAACTTAAACATCGTAGTAAAATATCAAATAGACCCGGGGGCCAGGCAGTGTCAGTTACAGTGGCGCGTATTCACGATTATGATGCGTTTACGTGAAATTTAGCCTAGTGACTTCCGACTGGTTTTTCTACACATATAATAGATTAACTAAATATATTAAAAACATAACATACTGTCTAATTTCCAATTTGAATTTTAAACGGGTATTCTACTGACTTGAATATATAAATATTAATGGGTAATATTATAATCTTACCTGTTGAAGTTGCATCAGGTCCAACTCTCTCTTCGTATGCAGCATTTTCTGAGCCATGGTCCGTAGGCAGTCGAGTCCCAATACACGGGTATTTAAAGACCCCGACTAACCAGACTCACAACCCCGCACGCCGACAGATTAGCCACTCACAAAGCGCATGTCGATAGATTATCCAATCGCAACACGTTGGTGATGTGAAGGACGGGTGAAAACATTTCTAACCGCCTGTGTAACGTTTTCTAACTGCCTGTTCGAAGTTGCTCATAGGCGTTTTCTCATCAGGTTTTCGACAACAACAGACTCGCCTTATGACCCTTGCACTTATTTTATGAGTTCAATGGTCACAGGAATGTTACGTTATGTCACCGTCTGACGGTTCACAACAGCTGGCTCGCGCTGAGTTGCGTCGTGTTGTGAGTTAATTGACAGCAGGAATGCTTACCGTAAAACGGTCCGCCACAGTTGTGTTGCTGTATTCCTTGTTTTGCAGTCGAGTCCGAATTTCCATAAATAAGAAAATTAATGACAACATTCCGCTGACAATGCAACTGTTGTTAAATATTCACATGCATGCTTTCACCCGTATGTTTTTGTATCTTAGCGGGTAGGATATTTTTAGTAATATCTGAAATGAGCCTCTCATTTGCTTATTCTTAAAGTGGGTTTGTCCCAACTAACCGCCACGTCAGCGATATATGGTTTTTTTTCCCTGGATGTTCCCTCAATAACCTCCACGTCAGCGATATGTGGGTTTTTCCCACTAACCGCCACGTCAGCGATATGAGTGTTTTCCCCAATTAACCGCCTCGTCAAAAACTAAAATAAAAATAAAAATAAAAATAAAAATAAAAATAAAAATTAAAATTAAAATTAAAATTAAAATTAAAATTAAAATTAAAATTAAAATTAAAATTAAAATTTAAATTAAAATTTAAATTTAAATTTAAATTAAAATTTAAATTTAAATTTAAATTTAAATTAAAATTGAAATTGAAGTTGAAGTTGAAGTTGAAGTTAAAGCTAAAACTAAAACTAAAACAAAAACAAAAACAAATACAAAAACAAAAACAAAAACTAAAACTAAAACTAAAACTAAAACTTAAATTTTAATTTTAATTTTAATTTTAATTTTAATTTTAATTTTAATTTTTATTTTTATTTTAATTTTAATTTTTATTTTTATTTTTATTTTTATTTTTATTTTTATTTTTATTTTTATTTTTATTTAAATGTTAATTTTTATTTTTATTTTTATTTTAATTTTTATTTTTAATATTTAAATTTAAATTTAAATTTAAAAATTAAATTAACATTAAAAATAAACGCCACTTCAGCGATATGTGGGTTTTTCCCAATGTCTATTTTTAGCTACCACAAAAAGTCGACCCACAATTGCTTATTGAAAACCACTTACCTACTACTACTGGATTATATCGTATCTGCAAGAGCGGACGCAGCGAATAGTAATCGGTGGCCAATTATCGAGTACAACTACTCTATCGGCGGGTTTCCCGCAAGGCTCTGTCCTTGGACCACTGCTCTTCTTACTGTACGTCCAGCGTATTGGTGACATTATTCGAGCCCATGGACTATTCTTCCACCACTATGCTGATGACTTACATATCTACTCACACTTCGACCTGAATCCATCCGCTTTAGCGGCTGTTGTGCAGCAAATGGAGGATTGTTTGGATGACATAAAACAATGGATGGCATTGGATTCTATGTGTATGAATGACGGCAAGACACAGTATCTTCCAATTGTAACCCCAAGTCTGCGGGTGCACTCATTGATGGCAGTGTGATGGCTGCCTGTGGCACGCAGAGTCGATTTCAAGATAATGGTACTTACAACAATACAAATGAGCCTAGAGAAGACAGAAGTTATGTGGGTTGGACACCAGAGAGAGGAGTTGAACATCAGGTTGGATGGTAAAGAGATCAAGCAAGTGGATGGCTTTGTGTACCTTGGAGGAATGGTTACGGAGGATGGGCATGGGCAAAGAGAGCAGAGGTGGAAAAACATCAAGGACGCAGGAAAAGGGGAAGGCCACAGCTGAGATGGGAGAGCTGCGTGTGGAGGGACATGAGACGATC
Organism: Lamellibrachia columna; assembly: GCA_963662155.1. Taxonomy (NCBI): domain Eukaryota; kingdom Metazoa; phylum Annelida; class Polychaeta; order Sabellida; family Siboglinidae; genus Lamellibrachia; species Lamellibrachia columna. Next base: position 15,677,822 of record OY759271.1, on the reverse strand, counting down.
GGGGGAGGAAGAAAGATGGAGAGAGGGGGCGGCCGATAGAAAACTATGGAAAGAAAGAACAGAAAGAGTGGCTCGACAATACTTTACCTGACCTTCACCCCTGTACAGCAGGGAACAAGGAGGAAGAGCACATACAAAGCCATGCACGACGAAGCGCCAGTGTGAACTCGTGCGCCCATATTAACCGGCAAGAGCACTGCGCTCTGCCAGCAGTAACAGTTTGCTGGGGGCGGCTCGTTCGCAGTGGCTGCGGCGTCTCTGTGGAACACTGTACCTAACTTTATTAAAACCTGTGACACTCTCGCCAGCTTCAAATGTCGACTAAAGACACATTTATTTCGTATCGAGTATTAGCGTATATTGCAGATGAACATTGTCCTCTACTCATAGCAATTTAATTATGACTATTCCTGTAATCTTATTCATGACATTTAACATTATTTTACGAATTCCTTTTTATCACTTAAACTATTACTTTATAAACATATTTTACTAAATTATTATTTATTATCATTAATCATACATATACATTTATTTATTTATTAGTGTTATTGCTATAATGTTTAATTATTGTGCTATATTAATTTTGTATAATTCTTATTACTAGCAGCTAATATATTTATTTAGCTATTTCCTTATTTAGCAATTCTACAATATTTTTTTGCTGTATTTATTTAAAATAATGCTTATTACTAGTAGTATTTCAAATGCATTTATTTGTTATTTTGCAATTTTACACTATTTTAATATGTTGTGAAGCTCCACGAACAATTTTGGATTTGGCGCTATACCAAATAAAATATATTATTATTATTATTATTTATAACCATACGCTTACCGTACATGCCCTAATTAGCGTACCTCCCTTTTTAATCTGCTGGATTCATAATTATTGTAATTTGACTAGTGTGGAACTACTAAAAAGTGTCTCCATTTTGTCAATTGTTCAACACTATTCACGAAATGACACCACTAGTGATAACAAATTACCGTATTGTCTAGAGAAAAAAAATTGGTGTACGCTTATAGGAATAGATTTCTTGACATTTTTCCATGACCCAACGCTTATTAGGTCGAATACGGTATGTCTAGAAATTGCTCTGTTTCATTTCTACTGCTCTTTCCTTCTGAATTTGAAGTCAAGCTATAACATTTGACAGCCTAAACTGTTTCATTCAAGGGGGACCAATTGTTGCTGCCAAAATTGGTCCCCCGGGTCAATTTGCGCACCGGACCAAATTGAGTATGTCGGCGCCCGTGCATTCGGGCAGCGCGCTACGCGGACAACGCGTTAGTTGGTTAGTTAGATAAGGCAGGTCACGACTTTCGACTGCTGCGAAGCTGAGATGACCTAATTTCCTAGAAACTGCCATTCGCGTGAATAGGAGTGACTGACGTCATGACTGCCGAAACACAACAAGTCAATGTGACGCATTGACGTTTCAAACTAAGTAAGTACCGTTCATTTACAGATAGTGCCAAAATATCATCATTTGTCGACTGCGACAAGAAGTTTGTATATTTGTTGGCCCTAAGCCAATTTGTGAAAAAATCAACAGGTCGAAGCCACGACGTTCGCTTAGATTCCCCAAGTTCTGATAATGATCAATGTCGCCGGTTCTTTTCTTGTTGGACACAGCTAGTTTTGTTGCCTACCTGGTCTTCCAACCGTGTAGTCAATGTTAACATATTCTACTCATGACGCAGTGTCTAACATAATTATTACAGGCGAGTGGGTTTCCCTTAAGTCACATGTAGGGAGAGGCAGGCGATATGGAGCATTTAGCGAAAGTTAAACTATAATGCCTATGGGACACACATTATGTAGGACGATTTTTGGTATGGCTGCAACTACCTAAATATTTACTGAGGGCATAGTCGGTTACAGGGAAAGTCCAGCACCAGCAATTTGATTCCATAGGCATGAAATTAGTTCAGAGCATATATTATATTATCAGTTATTGTATATTACAGAGATATCTTATATATATATTTATATATATATATATATATATATATATATATATATATATATATATATATATATATATATATATATATATATATATATATATATATATATATATATATATATATATATATATATATATATATATATATATATATATATATATATGTAATATTATAGCCAAATCCCATTTTGTCCTACTACTCCATTTTGCCCGCATTTCCCCTACAACACATTTAGATAATTATAACAGTAGTGCTGGAGGCTTTATGTGTACGTGCGTACGTGCATGCGTGTACGCGCGTACGTGATCGTGTGCTTAAGTAAATGTAACAAACGTTCACAACAAACGTTCACAAAACATCTTCTCCCTTCAGTGACGTCCATTTACACTATTGGTTGGGTCCGCGAACGATGGCTCCACCTCATTGGCCTCCCATTGCCAGGATAAGGAACTACAGTGGCCGTATCCAGTGAACGAGTTAGAGGAGGCCCGTGGTGTTCTCATCCGGTGTCTGGAGGATCGACGCTCGGGTGTATCAACGAATCTCAAATGTCGTATTGGCATCACCAACTACATATACCACTCTGAACAGCGAGATCAACCTGTGTCTTTAGCGTCCGTTGTCCAGTGGCATCCAAACGAAGTACCAGGCAGCCGGGTGACCATCGCGGCCTCGTCGCATTCAGACAACGACGGGCTCCAGCACCAGGGAGGTGACATCGTGTTGCTGCAGTCCTGGGAACTGTGACGAAGATAATGAAACACATAGCAAAGCAAAACAGCTGCACATTGTAACTCTCACTTACCATTCAGGGGTTTCATGTAGACCCTGGTAGACCTATGTATTTGGACATAACACAGGACATCTTGACCATTTCATATGATAATTTTTTTTCGTATGCTGTACATTGTGGTATGTATTTTGCAGACGCACCGAGTGACGGAGACAGCGTCCGACAGCGAGTGTGACCCTTTGAAGACCGTGTCTGGAACCTCCAACCCGGACCAGAGCAAGAGCACCTCGGGTAGACGTGATCAGATTCTTGATAAAGAGACATGCAAAGAAGACGTGAACATGCTTATCAATCTCGATGGCGGCACCAAAGAATAGGGTATGTATCTTGTGTGATACATCCATCCATATACTGTTAGTGTCCCTGTGAGAAGCTATGACACTACTGTCGTACAAGGCCAAGGGGTGTTCAGTGGGTTCACATGAACCCCCTTTTCCAAAAATACTAACCCCCTTTTTCACAAATGTGGATCCCTTATCGTGAACCCTCCCCTCTCAAAAGCGTGAACTTCCAATAATATGAAAATAATAATATTATTTTCATATAATTGGTGGGTTCGTGCTTTTTAAGAGGGGGGTTCACGCTTTAGAGGGGAGGTTTTATGCTTTTGAGAAGGGGGTTCACATGTTTGAAAATAATATTAACTTCATATTATCGGAAGGTTCACGTTTTTGGAAGGGGGTTCAAGCTTTTGAGAAGGGGTTCATTTTTTCAAATTACATAATGCATAATATGTGAAACTCGCATGAAAAAACAACATTTATTATTTCAGATATTTTATTAAGTTGCAGTAAAACCACATTTTAGCAACATTTTGACAATATTCAATATTTCACCCACAAGGAGTAATACCACTTAAGTAAAACTTGGCCCAAAATGTTGGTTTTTTATTTATCTTTTACAAAAAAGGTTGAGGTTAAATTGTTTTAAATATCTGATTTAGTAATAGCTACATCAGCAGCAACATTTGCAAAACTGCCAACTTTTAGACACAAGGAATAATGTCATTTCAGTTGGCCGAAATGTTAATTTATTATTCACCTCTATATTATACACAGAGAAAACTAATTAAGTGCCTGGCAAAAAATCAGGGTTTGCCATCGTGAGATCACACGAGTCCCGGACTACTTTTTTTGCAACGAATTTACAACACACGTCGTCCGCTGGGGGCTCCACTGGTAGTACGCACAATTTGTGTTGATTTAATTTTACGACTACAAAAATGGCAAATTAGGCCTCTCCTCATGTCACCTTATCTATTAAGTGGACAATAACATGACCTGGTGTTATGGCCTTCTAATCATAACCTGGAGCTATAACCAAATGTATCAAAGCATCACCTAATGCATAAGACAATTGCATGAGAAAGTTGAAACATGATCACTGTTTGATCACAAACTTCCGCTGATGACGAAATAAAACGCATACACCAAAATAACGCATTGGCAATCTTTTTGGGACCATGCCTGTCTTGACGAGATGTGGTAAACCGTATGACTTGGTTCAGAACTAAAATTTGCTGTGCAGTGTGGCAAAACATGTCTTAAACACCCGTGTGCCTTGACTCGTTTTGATTACCTGACTAAATTATTAATCGACAATCTCACCAGATGGTGAGATTGTCGATTAATAATAACTGGGCATATGTTCATACATTTGTCGATGATTCAAAGCGTGCAGACCATCGCAGCTTTCTGGTACAATCGGAGAAACTGCAATTTCGTTGCGGGGCAAATGCTTTATAAGTATCCGCTAGAGGGCTACGTTGATCACAATCGGAATGTCGACGATTTGGATTCGCTAAACACAACATGCCAAGGCACGACCAGAGCACGACTACGGTTGTACCAGGAATGCCAGAACGTCCGTCTTCCTTAATCGAATTTATCGGCCGGACGTTTGTTCTTCCATTTATCCCAGAGCGAACAGACGACATCCCTTGTCGTGATGCTGTCGGAGTTGTGCGCGATGAGACGCAGCAAGAAGGCGCCGTCCTGTCGCAGATAGTTGTCAATGAACTCGCGCACGGACTGGTCCTTGCGGTCGACTCGTTTGTTTTGCCAGAGCCAGTTTTCAATGAACTGGAGACGGTCGTTGCTTTGCAACGCACGCGCTAGCAACACGAAGCTGGAGACGCTGCTGACGACGACCGTTACTAGCCAGAACCAGAGGAATATGTAGATCATCTCGTGGTACAGGTCGGCCGACAGCACACACTGCAGCGTGTAGCGTTGGTTGATGCCGCGGCTACGCATAATGAAGTCACACATTATGACCGGCGGGAAGGCGACGGTGTGCGCCTCCGTCCAGTCGTGGTCAGCCACCATGTACTTGAGAATCTGTACAAACACCAACACTCGCTGTGAATAATCAGAGGAAAAACACGAAATTTGTTCTCCATTTAGCAAGCCGGGTGTGACAATTTCTTGTTACACAAGTCAATTTCCGCCCATTGTTCAAGTAAAAGTGGTGCAAATCTTCATTTTCCGAAAACAAAATTGAAATTTTAATGATTAGACCTACATTGAACTCTTTGAACAATACATATATGTTTTTGTCTCGCCCGTTCTCATTATCTTCGCTTAAGAAATGTTGGTTTGCTGTCAGCTGAAAAACCTACATCGAAGCCGTGCAACTTGTATTGCGTGGCTAGCAGCTGTCCGATGGCGTTGGTGATAAAGCAGGCCTTGCTGAAGAGAAACAGCATCACCAGATAGTTGTCGACCCTGAAACAACACCATCGTAAACGTAAACAGTCGACTCCTATTTCGTTTCAACGGTGTCAAGTTGAATGTGACATGACTTAGAAAAAGACCAATTTTGCAAATGAAAATTAAATGATATTGTTTGTCATCCAGTTGGAACACTAGCAGTTTTATATAAGCATTTCTCCTTTGTACACACTTCACTAATGCTAGTATCTACCCGGCAGCACATCTACAGGATGTCGTATTATAATAGTATGTATACATTGCCCGGTGTGTACTGAGTAGGAGTTATCCTGAACTGAAACTAGGGTTCGTGCCACTACTGAAAACTACGTTGTTATATAGCATGGTATCCAGTCCTTAGGACTGTTCGGAGCGGTATACCCTTCACCCCCCCTGGCAGATCTGTGCATTCCAATCCAACTCGACTTTTCTGGAAACCATTCAGCATCGCTGCAAATACTGCGCGAAGTCTATTCGTTCATATATCCACGACTGTTTATAATCATTTACAGTCAACGTGCAGTGAATTAGTTTCTATCTTTTCAAAATGGCCTATCCTCCTTAGCTTCTTGGCACCTCCATCCACCGGTTGACGACATTTTGCATTGTACATGGTCACAAAAATGCCTAATCCTTTGGTTTTGTTGCGCCACTGAGCTCGGATTTTCCGAGGATATTGGCGCCAAATAAATCTTTTTTATTATTATTATTATTATTATTATTATTAAAAGGCAGCAAGAGGATTTGAAACTGGGTTCTCTCGATCGAGAGTCCGGTGATCCAACCACTGCGCCACCTATTGAAGGAAATATGTCGGACTGTATTCGATGTAAGGTCATTGACGAGAAAAACGGGAAAGACAAACCCTTGAAGAGTTTGTACTAAAACAAGACACCCACTAGCCGCTTTACATGTGTATTCCGCCACATACCATATGCACATTGTTGTCAAGAAACAGAAGAAATGTGCACCAAATAATTGATTATGAGTAAAGTTACCGTCTTATACTGGATGATATTATCCGAAAATGAAAATGATGTCGATCAAACGATGTTACAGTTTTAATTAAAAAAGTCAGCATTTTATATTTATGCCTCGTTATTGTCAAGAAACTTTAGTGATGTACGAATAAGAATGATCATAGACGCGAAATAGTGTTTACTGCGTGTGTTTATTACATTTTAATACTCTTCCAAATAACCTCGAAGAGGTAGGCTTTCGGCGGCCCGGATCCTCGCCTATCATTTCCTTGAATCGAAACGGCGATATCTCGCCTAGAGGTTCTGTTATTCCGATTGCATAATGAAACGTGTGTCGCCTGAAGCAATGAGGACAATCGACAGCATAAGGTGTACAAAGATTTGGGTCAATGGTTGTAACCATTTATCCGCGGCCAATCGCTCTGTCAGCAGGACACGCTCACATTCGGTGACAGATCGTATATAAAACACATGTGGTACAAGTGAATTGTCTTCTGGTAAAACGTAGGTTTTGTGTTGCTGCTGCATGTCCTACGTGCGTTCAAGTGTGTGGTAATGTTCAAGTTGCATCATTCACCTTTATGTCTTTTGTTTTTGTGACCTAACGGACACACACATTAACCCAGATTCTTGTTCGCGCTGGTGTTGTATCAGCTCAACAATAGTAATGTATGAAAGGAAGCCTGCTCCAGCATAATGAACGTTACTCGACTGGACAACTTGGCCTAATGCCAAGACAGTCCACCCAAATTCTTGGACGGCAGACGATCGCGTATTGGTGTCAACAGAATCAGTCAGCTTGTCTAAATACACGACAATAATGCCTTGTAACCCCGCATTCAAAACACTGTTGAACTGATAAGCATACACGTGTGTTAAACTGATCACCTTGCAATACATCAGTGATTGTTGTATTATAGGTCGGGTCAGAAACTATGACACACGTAATAAACTTGCGACTGTTTCATGCGGCTTCTTTTGAGCTGTATTCACCAAATTCGCAAAAGTACTAGGTTTATGAAACTGCCCTACTCAGAACTATGTAATGAAACCGTTGGTGAATTCAATCGAATGATACGATGTTTATGTATTCCTTTTAACAATATTTAGATTTAACAAAATTGTCATCCAAAAACACGCTGCATACGACAAGTGGATAAGGAAACCACTGATTTAGCGGAAGTCCAACAATGGTTCATCTATGTGAGGCCTGCCCTTATCATTATTATATATGTTAATTATGTTTCTAAACATTAATCACACTGCACTAGTAGCATTTATACAACCAAAAGATATTTTTCTATTCATGTACCGTACTTTGTGAGAATGAATACATTCTTTATCCACTCCACTTCGTGGCGTCCAGTTGTGCGGAAACAAGTGTATGTTACATTATTACATTTCTATTTACGGGTTTGTGTCACTTTTGTGAATAGCACACGAATGCTTCGAGGCGTTGCGGTCACACATAAACAGCAAAGTCACAAAGACAAACAACACGGCTCGGGTTGCACTAATGAACTTAAAATACCTAATCAAAAACAATTCGCATGTGACGTGAAATCTTAACAAATGTGAGTGGAAACGGGTTCACCGGGTAACGACAAATCCAATGTTGTGTACTAAACGGAAAGATCACATCATCTTTAATTTGCATTCGAAAAAAATGCTCATAAACGAATAACGATGTTCCCACCATTGCAAAGAAACAATCATTAGCCATGTTGTGATGTGCTCGAGGAAGATCCCGTTGACAAAACCAATGTTGGTACCGAGCGATGGCAGAAGCACTGTCAGGAAATTGGGCGAATTTAGTTTTTACACTACGAATTTGGATGTCGAAACTACTTAGGACGGTTAGCGACAAGCAAGCGAAGTTCCAGAAAATTGTTGATGTTGTTACAGAAATACTGACAGGCATCTAAAATAGCCAGCTAAATACATCGCACTTATTATTAATTTATTTGACATTGAATTGATGTTACATTGATGTTGAAAGGTTATACTAATTATACGTTCGCGCTCGTTGTTGTCGTTTGTTGGAATAACCAAAATATTAACACAGGGCCAACTAGAAACACGTCTGAACTTCTCAAAATCCACCTTTGCAAAGTACCTCCATCTTGCTCTGTTTAACACCAAATTCTCTCTATCATAACTTGACATTTGGACATTTCGTCAGGGATCTCCTGTTTTCTCTGTTTAAATCAAAACATATTGCCATTTCATCGTGATTCGGTTACCAATCCTTAAATTTTTTTTAAAAGGTTTTATCGTAATGTCGTGTTATATAATATAAACTATATAATTGATTATACTGTAACATCTTGAACGCCAAATTGGGTTTTAACGAACGCGAAGAAACGCGATACAATCGCTGATTTAAAGGTGGTGTTAATTGACGGTTTTAATCTGCAGTAGTAATGCATATTAACGACTTGTTAGTGTATGCTCTCCCTGAAACAAACACAATACTCAGCCCTACGCTCAATCATGAACATCTATGATTATGATTAGAAGAAAGTAGTTATATTTTACGGGCAATTAATCATCCACCTTCAGAAGTGGACGAAGAATTTCACAAAGAAATGCTCTGTTGCCAAAATAATACTTCCTGATTATATAGAACATTGCAAACACCACTACCATGTCAGATTCCTTGTTGATTGGGTCACTTTCGGAGAACTATTTTATGAAGTCGTGGAATAAGTAAAGATGACGAGAACGATAGACAAAGGTTGGAAGTTCATGCTAAACAATATCTTTACAAAACAAACTGTGGGTAGCGCAGTTATAATGATAATAGGTGCATCCGGTTGTAGACCGCGAAACACCTAAATACATATAAAGACAGATGACCAAGAATAGCTATTCTCTGATACAACGATTGTAGAATTGAAACAATATATCCCTACCTTCGTCCCCAGCACCGATAGAAGATCACCGAGGGGATGCGTTTAAGATCCCATTCGAATTGCCAGTCTTTGGCTCTCGTCGACAGAAAGCTGTCCATTTGTTTGGTGATGAGAGTCAGCATGCGACCGCGTCCTTCTTCTTCGGCTTTCCTCAATTTGTGGGCCGTGTCCAGGATGTCATCGGCGTCGATGCCCGCCTTGCTGTTGAATCCGTGCCATATGAGAGTTGGCAGGTAGAAGAATAGCGCTTGGCCAAGTAGGATAAACGGCACCCATCGGTAGTAGGGGATAGTCTGTCGTTCCTCGTGCGGACGAGGTATTTCGTCGTTCCACGGGAGGTAGTACGTGTTCGGTAGCCGGCAGGAGATGTTCGCGTGCTTCTCGTGGCTGCCAGCGAAGTCAGCGGGAAGCAAGCAGGATATCGGATCGAGGAAGACGTTGCTCAAGCTAAGGCCAACAGCCAGGACGACCAGGATGCCGACACTGTAGCGACAGATACGGTGGTCCGAGAAGTCGTCATGCATGTTTTTGTTTCGTTCTTTCTTGTCTGACGAGAGGTGTATCACAACACGGTTTATATCACGACACAGTGTATCACAACACGATGTATATCACGACACTCTGTATCACTAAACGATAATCCTGTATTTACAGTGACGACAAAAACAGAAGAATTGCGAACCAACCCGGACGCTCCAAACACCTCTTGCCTGCTCCGACCGCTTGCCAAAAATGACTAACGCGTCGTTTGTTTGGCATAATCTCCGCTTAGTTAATGCCACTGATTGACGTCCAGTGCGAATGATAAAATGAATGCACCGCGCTGTGTTTTAGCCTCGGGGTAAGTGGTGACGAGTTATTTAAATGTGTGTTAGCAAACAGTAGCTCGGAGTGTTGATGTATTCACCATATGCAAATATGCGTCTTAATGGTAGACAAAAGCGACGTCTTAATAGACTAGGGAGAAGGCGCTGTTCGATGGCATGGGCAGAGACCACGGCTGTCGTAAGAAGGTCCTGCATATTCTGAAAATCATACTCAAGAGACAAACCGAAAGGCTGACGTCACACAACCTGAAAACGGCGCTGTTGCACAAAGTGAAGATCGTTTCTAGTTGGAAACATATCAGGCTTGTCCCGAGGCTGATCGTTTCGGTTCGGAGCAAAAGTCAGTCCGAAGTACCAGCTCCGGCAACCACAATTGGTCCCTCTTGAATAAAACTAATCCCTGTTTATCGCATTTCATGTTTTTGTGCTAAATAGTTCTACGAACATATAAATAATTCTGCACTTTTTGTGTTAATTCACGTGTTGCCTATCTGTGATAAACAGTTCTACGGCACTAGGTTTCTTACATATAATAATTACCCATGCATTCGGACAGCGCGCTACGCGGACAACGACGCGTTAATTGGTTAGTTAGATAAGGCATGTCACAACTTTCGACTGCCACGAAGCTGAGATGACCTAAATTCCCAGAAACTGCCATTCGCGTGAATAGGAGTGACTGACGTCATGATTGCCGCTACACAACAAATCTACAAATGTGACGCATTGTATGCGTTTAAACCTATGTAATTACCGTTCATTTAGATTCCCGCAATGATCATGTCGCCGGTTCTTTTCTTGTTGGACAAAGCTAATCTTATTGCCTACGTCTTGGGGCCCCGGACAACGACTGGTCTTTCAACCGTGTAGTCAATTTTAACATATGCTACTCACGATTCAGTGGCAAACATAATTATTACAGGCGAGTGGGTTTCTCGTAAGTCACATGTAGGGAAAGACAGGCGAAATGGAGCATTTAGAGATAGTTAAACTATAATGCCTATGGGACACACATTATGTAGGACGATTTTTATGGCTGCAACTACCAAAATATTTATTGGGGGCATAGTCGATTACAGGAAAAGTCGGGGTACCAAAATGACTGTTCCCTGTAAAATGGTTCATATAGAAACTAGTATTTCACGAGTGCATTTTACGTTACACTTTTGAAAGTAATCATGTTCACCACCAAAAAAAAAAACAATACCACGCGGAGACTTTATGTGTTCATGTGCGTAAGTGAACGCAGCAAACATTCACAACAAACGTTCTCCCTTCAATGACAAAGGCCCGTATGGCAAGTGGACAAGGATGCCATTGGCTTATCGAGAGTCCAACAATTTTCATTTACGTGTAACCCGCCCTCCTGAGATATGCGTCAACCTTGTTTTTAAACATAATCACGCTGCTAGCAGTTACACAATCCATAGACAATTTATTCCATTAATTTATTGTCCTCTGTGAGAACGAGTACTTCCTGATATCCAATCTCTACTGATCTTTTACTAATTTTACATCATGTCCTCTAGTTCTACTATCTTTCTTGAATGAGAAAAACATATTTCTATCAATATTTTCATACCAGTCAATATCTTAAAAACTTCAATCTGATCTCCTCTTAACCTCCTTGTCTCTAGGGTTGTTAAACCACATTCTTTTAGGCGTTCTTCACAGCTAAGGTCTCTCAGTTCTGGAATAATTTTAGTTGCTCTCCTCTGTATTAATTCAAGCGTATCTGTATCCTTGTTACGACATGGTCTCCCCGCTTGTATACAGTATTCTACATGAGGTCTGTCTAACTATTGCTTTATACAGAGGTATAATTAGCTTTTTTCGTTGTATGCTATGTTTCTTCTAATCAACCCAAGAATTTGATTACCCTTTGAAGCTTCAATACCACACTGTTGTGAACCTTTCCTCTCAGCACTTATTATTATTCCTAAGTCCTTTTCTTTTACAGTAGTATATCCCATATTATAGTTTATATTCAAGTTCCCGTGTCCTGTATGTAGGCATTTAATTTACCAAAAATTGAATAACATCTGCCATTTTTCAGACCATTTAACTATTTTGTCTAGATCGTTTTGGAAATGTTGTTTATCACCATCAGTGTTAATCTTTCTAAACACTTTTTGTAATCCGCAAATTTCAGTACGTTAACACTGATCCTTGTGGTACCCCACTCAAAACTGATTTCCAGTTTGAAACTTCTCCATCTACTACAACACGTTGTCTTCTGTCAGTCAGCCATTGTTATATCCAGTCAATTATGCTATCCCCGATACCATGGGTTTTTAACTCAAGAAGAAATCTTTGTTATGGCACTTTGTCCAAAGCTTTCTGAAAATCTACTGTCGATCCCTCCTCTATCCACTTAGTGATTTCTTCCAAAAAAACATAACATATTTGTTAAGCATGACTTTTAGGAATCCATGTAGAGATGAATTTAGTAATTTATGCCTAACAAGGAAGTCCACCATATGGTCTTTAATTAACCTTTCTAATAATTTAAAAATCACTGACGTTAAACTCACTGGTAATTTCTCGAGCCCTTTTTAAATAATGGTGTTTGCTTCTTTCCATTCAAAAGGAACAACTCCCTCTTTCAGTGACAAGTTGAACACTCTTGCAAGTGGTATAATGATTTGTTCTACTGTTTCAATTAGTAGTTTTGGATGGATTCCATCCACTCCCGGTGATTTATTATCCTTCATTGCTTTTATTTTCTTAGCTACTATTTCCGGAGTTACAATTAACGGTCCTAAATATTCAGATTATTAGCCTCCTGAAATTTTGCATCTGGAAGTGGTGATGCACTAAAATCCTCTCTGATAAACACTGAACTGGAGTAATCATTTAGTCTTCCGCTATTAAAAAAACCGTTTTGTTTACTCCTGACATATGTATAAAAACTCTTGCTGTCATTTTTATGTTATATGCTAGTTATTGGTCATAGCTTCTTTTAGTTTGTCTAATTTCAGTTCTAGCTGCATTAAGTGCCTCTTTGTAATTGGCATAGTCTTCATCCTTTCTGGTACGTTTATTAAACATACACATAGTTTGCTTGGACACTATTTTTCTAATAGCTTTTCTTGACAAGTATTTCTTTCTAGACCGTTTCCTTGTTTTTTTTTCAAGGGAACAAGTGTATCAATGATACTCTCAATTTCATATTTTAGAATGTTCCAACATTCAATTTTGGTCTTGTTCCTCAGCATGTTATTCCAATCTAGCTTTGCTAAGTATTTTCTCGTATCTGTATTGTTACCTTTGTAGAAGTTTCTCCTGTACGTTTTATTTATTTTTACTTTAAAATGTTACATTGATATCAAAATGCATTTGACGATGATCACTGTTACCTAACGGTTCATGTATTTTTACATTGTCCATTAATTCTTTTTGTGATGACAAAACTATATCTAATACATTCTCTCCCCTGGTTGGTTCAAGCACGTGCTGAATAAGGAAGCTATCCTGAAAATAGAAATTGTTGGTCCTCACCCCCTGTACTCTCAAGAGATTTCCATTTAATGTGTCCGTGGTTAAAATCTTCCATTATGATACTTTCCCTTTACCCGCTTCCTTTATAACGTTTTGTACTATTTTGTTATCCTCTTCGTTTATGTTTATTTCGATAAACTAATCCAATAGTTAATTTTGAATTTCCTGAAACTATTTTGAACCAAACAGCTTCATCGCAATCTGCTTCCCTTTCTAATTTTATTTCATAAGCCTGAATAGCTTCTTTAACATATAAATTAACTCCCCCTCCCCTTCTTCCTATTCGATCTCTCCTAAATATTGCGTATCCTGTCAGTCCTAATTCAACATCTGTTATGGCTGTGTTGGCCCATAATTCTGCTATACCAATTATGTGAAGGTCAATATACCATACCATACCATACCATACCATACCATACCATACCATACCATACCATACCATACCATACCATACCATACCATACCATACCATACCATACCATACCATACCATACCATACCATACCATACCATACCATACCATACCATACCATACCATACCATACCATACCATACCATACCATACCATACCATACCATACCATACCATACCATACCATACCATACCATACCATACCATACCATACCATACCATACCATACCATACCATACCATACCATACCATACCATACCATACCATACCATACCACACCACACCACACCACACCACACCACACCACACCACACCACACCACACCACACCACACCACACCACACCACACCACACCCCACCACACCACACCACACCACACCACACCACACCACACCACACCACACCACACCATAATGTTTAATTCGTTTTTGTTATTTACTATGCTCCTTGCATTAAACACACGCATTTAAAACCTGTTTCCGAGATGTTTTCCAGACATTTTGTTATTGGTTTGTCTGTACTAGTGACCTCTTGCTCTGTTTGAGGCACCTCTAAGTACCCCCCCGCGCTTCTAGTTTAAACAATGTTTCTACTGTTTCAATTAGTAGTTTTGGATGGATTCCATCCACTCCCGGTGATTTATTATCCTTAATTGCTTTTATTTTCTTAGCTACTATTTCCGGAGTTACAATTAACGGTCCTAAATATTCAGATTATTAGCCTCCTGAAATTTTGCATCTGGAAGTGGTGATGAACTAAAATCCTCTCTGATAAACACTGAACTGGAGTAATCATTTAGTCTTCCGCTATTAAAAAAACCGTTTTGTTTACTCCTGACATATGTATAAAAACTCTTGCTGTCATTTTTATGTTATATGCTAGTTTTTGGTCATAGCTTCTTTTAGTTTGTCTAATTTCAGTTCTAGCTGCATTAAGTGCCTCTTTGTAATTGGCATAGTCTTCATCCTTTCTGGTACGTTTATTAAACATACACATAATTTGCTTGGACACTATTTTTCTAATAGCTTTTCTTGACAAGTATTTCTTTCTAGACCGTTTCCTTGTTTTTTTTCAATGGAACAAGTGTATCAATGATACTCTCAATTTCATATTTTAGAATGTTCCAACATTCAATTTTGGTCTTGTTCCTCAGCATGTTATTCCAATCTAGCTTTGCTAAGTATTTTCTCGTATCTGTATTGTTACCTTTGTGGAAGTTTCTCCTGTACGTTTTATTTATTTTTACTTTAAAATGTTACATTGATATCAAAATGTATTTGACGATGATCACTGTTACCTAACGGTTCATGTTTTTTACATTGTCCATTAATTCTTTTTGTGATGACAAAACTATATCTAATACATTCTCTCCCCTGGTTGGTTCAAGCACGTGCTGAATAAGGAAGCTATCCTGAAAATAGAAATTGTTGGTCCTCACCCCCTGTACTCTCAAAAGATTTCCATTTAATGTGTCCGTGGTTAAAATCGCCCATTATGATACTTTCCCTTTACCCGCTTCCTTTATAGCGTTTTGTACTATTTTGTTATCCTCTTCGTTTATGTTTATTTCGATAAACTAATCCAATAGTTAATTTTGAATTTCCTGAAACTATTTTGAACCAAACAGCTTCATCGCAATCTGCTTCCCTTTCTAATTTTATTTCATAAGCCTGAATAGCTTCTTTAACATATAAATTAACTCCCCCTCCCCTTCTTCCTATTCGATCTCTCCTAAATATTGCGTATCCTGTCAGTCCTAATTCAATATCTGTTATGGCTGTGTTGGCCCATAATTCTGCTATACCAATTATGTGAAGGTCAATACACCATACCATACCATACCATACCATACCATACCATACCATACCATACCATACCATACCATACCATACCATACCATACCATACCGCACCGCACCGCACCGCACCGCACCGCACCGCACCGCACCGCACCGCACCGCACCGCACCGCACCGCACCGCACCGCACCGCACCGCACCGCACCGCACCGCACCGCACCGCACCGCACCGCACCGCACCGCACCGCACCGCACCGCACCGCACCGCACCGCACCGCACCGCACCGCACCGCACCGCACCACACCACACCACACCACACCACACCACACCACACCACACCACACCACACCACACCACACCACACCTAACCACACCACACCACACCACACCACACCTAACCACACCACACCACACCACACCACACCACACCACACCACACCACACCACACCACACCACACCACACCACACCACACCACACCACACCACACCACACCATACCATAATGTTTAATTCGTTTTTGTTATTTACTATGCTCCTTGCATTAAACACACGCATTTAAAACCTGTTTCCGAGATGTTTTCCAGACATTTTGTTATTGGTTTGTCTGTGCTAGTGACCTATTGTTCTGTTTGAGCCACCTCTAAGTACCCCCCACGCTTCTAGTTTAAACAGTGTTTACTACCAAAAGTATAGGTTATGCTACACATACCACTATCTACTGCTGCTGAGAGTTCATCCTCAAATACTGCAACCCCCTTACCACTTAGATGAAGCCCATCCTTCATGTCCATATCAGCCCTCCCAACGAAGCTTCCCCACAAATCCACAAATCCAACTTCCTCTTGCCTACATAGCTTCGGGACTGGCATGTTAATTGCCACCCCCCCCCCGTCAATTTCGATATCTCTGACCCCTCTTTCCTATTACTGGCGAAATATCTGACAATATTACCTGCTCAACCCGCGTCTGCTTTAGTATTCTGACCAACTGCCTGTATTTCCTAACTATGGCAGTTGTACCCTCCCTCTCTACGATATTTGTCCCTACTTGTACTAAAACAGATCCACCCTTGCCCGAACCCACGATGTTTTCTACCCTCTCAGTTATCGCCTCTATTTTGGCCCCAGACAAGCAAACCACCACGTCATCTCCCTTATTTAAGACTCTGTCGGTCTTTCTAACTATCGAGTCCCCCACAAACACCCTCGCTCTCTTCCTCACCCCATCTATCACTGCCTCACAGTAGCTCTTCCGTTGGATCCCTTCCATCACATTCTGTCCTGCAGCCTTATCACGTGGCAGACTGTTATCGTGGCAGACTGTTATCTCTCTCTCTCTCTCTCTCTCTCTCTCTCTCTCTCTCTCTCTCTCTCTCTCTCTCACTCTCTCTCTCTCACCCATCAAACTGTCACCCTTCCCTCCCGTCTCCTGGCTAAATTGCGCTCCCGTCGCCTACCTTCTTGATACCTCCCGTCTCCCTCACTCCCAACGCCTTCACTCTCGTCTCCTTCCCTCCCGTCTCCTTCGCTCCTGTCTCCCCCACTCCCTCTCCTTCACTCCAATTGTCTTCCCTCCCGTTTCTTTCTTTCCCATCTCCTTTCGTCTTGTCTTCTTACGTCATGTATCACTAAGATATGTCACCTTACCTCCTCTCAGCCTCCTCCCAGGCTGAGGTGAGCTCTCCCTCGCATATCTCTCTCTCATCGTCTTCCCCCACTTTATCATCTACTGCACCCCCCCCCCCTACCAGAACCACTGGCAGAACCACCTGTTCCCTTCCCACCGTTGCCTCAGCTGTTCCAACTCCACCTCTTGTTCCTTCATCTTCGCACACCCCCTGCACTCAAAACTGAAACTATCTGCCTGAACCTCAGCCCAGGACTTCTCACACCCGGACTTGACGAAATCCACCCAGTTGCTGCAACTGACGCTTATTAAATGCCTGGTGGCCTTAACCTGTCGTTTCCACGGCGCCATCACATAGTTTAGTCTTAATTTGATTGCTATGTTAGCCTTGAATAAGGCTGTTTTTCGTTACTGGCACGATGGTTCGTTGTTGTTCGGTATTGGCACGATGGTTCGTTGTTGTTCGGTACTGGCACGATGGTTCGGCACTAGCGCGATGGGTCGGTCCTGACACGGTGGTACGGTATTGACACGGTGGCTCGGTACTGTTGCCGTTGCTCGGTACTGGAACGGTGGCTCGGTACTGTTGCCGTTGTTCGGTACTGTTGCCATGGTACTGGCGTCGTGCCTCGGTATTGTTGCTGTACTTCAGTACTCGTGCCATGGCTCGGTACTGCAGTCGTAGCTCGGTTCTGGTCCCGTGACTCGGTACTGACGCCGTGGATCGGTATCGGCGTCGTTACTTGGTACTGTTGTCGGTGCTCGATATTAGCCCGATTCGATACTGGCACGGTAATTAGGTACTGGCACGGTGGCTCGGTACTGCCACGATATGTTATGAGACAATTGGCGAGGAGCATATTCTATGTTGATTTTATCGAGATAGTCCAAGCGTTTTAGGCAAAAATACCATGGAACCTAAAAGTTCAATACAAAAGGTTATTTGTTTGCACCACAGATCACTGAATAAGTCTAGAGTAACATACTAAAAGTCCTAAAAGTCCCTATGAATCCACCTTGGGCTGAATGCAGAATTCGAGATGGCTTCCAAGATGGCGGCAACCCGTTGGTTAAAGGTAAGTTCTTATATAGCGCGGTATCCAGTCCGTAGGATCGCCCAAAGCGCTTTACAATTCACCCCCTGGCAGACCTGTTCTTTCCAAGACCATCTCAACTTCTCTGGGAAGCATTCAGCCACGTTGCAATTGCGCGAAGACTATTCGTTCACTACATAACTTCTGAACCACTTGTTTTTGCAACAATGCTCTATCCAACTATCAAAACTAAAGCAGTATAGTGTCATTATAGCATTTAATTGTTGACTCTAATCAGGTCCGAAACCGCAGGAATAACTCAGTCAGCCAGGTTACTGTTGTACTTGGTTGAAACAAAAGCTTGAAGTCATATATGGATCTACATTGTTGTAGCATGTCTCAGTGGTCTATAAATTGTGGTCTGCTTTTGAGATTCAGCGTACCACATCCTGGAAAAGAAATGGGACGGGATTATTAAAATGGCAGCTATACTAGTCACACAATCATGATGACAGCATATGAAACTTATGTATTCTCTACTATCAGCAGCAGTGAGTCTCTTTTTAGCCTCTCCTCCAGCTCCATTTCAGAGGTTCATCCTCACGGAACCCAGATTGTGTGCCTGTGAAGAGGAAGTACGTAGCTTTTGGTCAGGTCATCGTAGCTGCGTGCAGCCCAAGGTCGTACATCCCCTGTACTTGCTTTGGCAACGTTTATCCACAAGAAGGGAGCTGACTGACATACTCGACAGTTAGTTGAAAGCTACAATGAAGCTGCAGGACAACTCCCCCCCCCCCCGTCGGACCCTGTGGAGGGCATTCTGCATCTTCGACGATGCTGATGTCAAAAAAATGTCTACTGCAAAAGGCACGGGAATTTCCAGGCGATGAGTGGAATAGCGGTGACGACACTTCCTTTCTAAACTGAAAATGTTTTTCTCTACAGCATCCGGCGAAGGTCGAGACAGCCTCAATCATTTCCAGCTACAGAGTCATACCACGGATGAAATGTGTGGTGTTCTGGCCCATCTTTCTTCTCTTCCTGAACATGTCTACAAGCTGTAGATGAGCGGCGTCAACCTGGACAAGTTGTGGGTGTCTAGCTTCTACCTCAACCTCCCGTCTCGTCCGCCTGGGCTGACCTTATGCTGACACTGGGGAGTATACGAAGACCAAAATTGTGCCGCTCTCTTGTACAAATCGCGAACCAAAACACAGCCGAACACGATATTCTCAGCACTGTGCTACGCCAAGAAGGAGAATGCCCGTCCGTGACAGAAGTCTTGCTTCGTCACGCTTGATCAGTCGCTGTACATCAAGGCAGTTGAGATAGTGCTCTCTTCTTAAGAGAAAGGTTGTAGGGTATAACGAAAGTACCATTGCAAATCGGCTATAAGACAAACATCAATTGTCAAAGATAATTTGTTTTAAAACCGATCCGTTATTGTGTGGACATTGTGGAATTATTGTTTGACTCACTTTTAGCATTTGTTTAAATGGAAGATCTATAGCATATTGTATCCAGCGACCAGCTGGTGTTTATGCTATGCCCATGTTTTTTAATGTAAATAAAAGGACATTGCGCGAGATTTAATTACGTGCAACCCCCCATAAAATTTCCCAGTGGCAATGAGAATTGACGGTCTGCCATAAAGTAGCATAGGGCACACGACACCCGTTATTATTGAGAAATAAGCTCAATGGAAAACACTTTAGCTATATATATATATATATATATATATATATATATATATATATATATATATCTGTGTGTGATGTACTTAGGCCCGGAAGTAACTAATCTGTGATAGTGAAAGACTAATCTGTGATAGTGAATTTGCATTGGTATATAATTTTTTTGTATATCCTGTTCTTTGGTTGTAGAGTTTATATAATTCATAAAAGATGGTAGAACAAGCATGACACAGCAAACCGGAAGTGACGACGATGTTGCAGCAGTTCCACGAGAAATATGCCCGTCAACCGAAGGCGGCCATTGACGAGGCGAGACCAACTCATATAAAGTACACCAGCTACTTGGCCAATGAGTTGCAGAAATTGGAAATATGTTCGCGAGTCGAGTACACAGGCAATGCATACGAGGGGGAACGTGTCAAACGACGTTGAATTTGATTTCATGGTGATCAAGGCAGCTGATCGAAATTTAAAAACCTTACAAGCACCAATATCTGGGTACTACTATTTACAAGACGACGAAGGCATCAAAGTTTCCCCCAACAAGAAGGCAGCTGACTTCTGCGGTACCTTACAGACGCTCATTAATAACTACCCACACATGTCGCGTCTCGTGATGTTGCGTTGCCACGGCCCGGCTGTACAGATGGATGTATACAGAACCGAGGTGGACAGAAGGCGCAACAACGTGTGGTATTCAGTCGACGTCGTCCTATCGTATGAGGCTAAACTAGACCAACGAAAACGTATATTTGTAGCGAAACCGCTGAAATCTATCGAAGGCGCGCCACAAGTGAAGAACACTTGGCGCTTGTCTTTCTCCTTGGAAGAGAAGGAACTATTCGACTGCATGGACCGCGATAACGGTTGCCGCAAGAAGGTCTTGCGCATCCTCAAAGTTGTACGCAACCGAGAAGCCGGTCTGACGAAGTTGACGTCCTACCACCTGAAGACGGCGCTCTTCTACGAGATGAAGGAAGTTAACAACTGGAGACAGTCTGAGCTCGGTCCGAGGTTGATCGGCGTCCTTCGTCGTCTCTACTGAGACATGGAGCAAGGTGGTCAGCCGCACTACATCGTTCCACAGATCAGTCTCCTCGATGGAATGAAGCGATGTACCATCGAAAACATTAGAGACAGACTGGAGCGTATCGTGCGTCTTGAGCACGTCTTCACTGAAATATTTAGAGCAAGTAACGGGGATGTGGTGGAATGCGAAGGCGAGTATGGCGGTGCTGGTGGATCCCGCGCCTGGTATGGCGGTGTTAGTGCATCCCGCGCCTGGTACAACGATCGATAATGAAGACTTCGGCGCCGGATGTGACGATGTTGGAGAAATCGGCGAGTCTAACGTTGGTTGGAGATGCATTTTGTCGTAAAAGTCGCTCATTTGCTCATATCGATAGGTTTCTAAGAAATACCTTAGGGACAGTAGTACACTTATAGCATTTACACACTCGCACGCACGCACGCACACGCACGCACGCATGCACGCACGCACGCACGCACATAAACACAGTTTCTATAGTGCTGATTGTTTGGTGTACTATATTTGTAGCATATTTTTCTTTATTACACATGCTGGAAGTATGCTATTTCATGTGGTTTTGGGTTCGTAAGGTATATGCGTTTCATAACCACGTAATGTACTTTGGGAGTTCATGATGACGTAGGGTACGTCGGGTTCATGATTACGATACGTAGGGTATGCCGGATTCGTAATCAAATCGGACGACCAAGTAGGGTACGTCAGGCTCATGACTGAGTAGGGCACGTCGGGCTCATGACTGAGCAGGGTACGTCGGGGTCATGACTGAGCAGGGTACGTCGGGGTCATGACTGAGCAGGGTACGTCGGGGTCATGACTGAGTAGGGTACGTCGGGGTCATGACTGAGCAGGGTACGTCGGGGTCATGACTGAGCAGGGTACGTCGGGGTCATAATCACACAAGGTCTTATCGGATTACTGTAAGCAAATAATCATGTCTGTATGTTCATAATCTGCTTTGGTGTTGCAATTTTTCTGTTAATCGCATAAACTTGTGGAACAATAATGGTTTTGACGTGTTATTCATTCTACAAAGTAACCCAGCTATGTTATTTTAAGTATGTTATTTTAAGTATGTTAACATTATTCTCCTACTCGCTTTGGGGCGAGTATTTATCTCACGACATTTTAACAGATTGTAAACAATGTTTTATTTTGGTTAATACCAAGACAAAGATGAAACATAGGCAACTTAACTGGATGACGTTAACTGTCTGCATTCGCCAAAACCGGCAAGTTTAGTCATTGACCTGTAAGTAAATGATAGTCTCAAGGCAATGACTGTCAAGTCAAGTCTCCAGTCATTGACCTGTAAGTAAATGATTTTCTCAAGGCAATGCCTGTCAAGTCAAATCTCTAGTCATTGACCTGCAAGTAAATGATAGTGTCAAGGCAATGACTGTCAAGTCAAACCTCTAGTCATTGACCTGCAAGTAAATGATAGTATCAAGGCAATAACTGTCAAGTCAAGATAACATGGACGACTCGAGTCCGACACGGACCAAAGTCACCAAGGCTCACCAATCGCCATGATAGTTGTTCTTTTTCTGTAATAATTTTAGCGGAACATTTAGGCGTCCAATGCTCCTTCAAAACATTGGCCAATCATACAAGTATTTAAACATGAAAAACTTCAATTATGTCGGAAAAAGGAAAAGTTGCGGGCCTCGTGGCAACCCGTGTCCATGGCAACCCTTGTCCATGGCAACCCGTGTCCAGACTGCGCACCTGGAGTGCATCGCCTGGCGGATGTTAAAGCTACTTCCAATTATAGCTACTTCCCACAATATCTGCATTTTCCGTTCCGTTATAGTGTCTTATTATGTTTGACATTCAAACTAAACCAGTTGAGGGGAAACGTTGATAATTTAAGATTACTTGCACACATTTTGCATTGAGACATTCAGACTTCAGCTAACAACAGTTTTCCTCTGCTGTGCTTCCAACCATTTGTGTATGTTGCTATTGCTGATGGGTGTGGCTTCCCATGAGTTGCTACACCATATTACATGTGGCTTCCCATCAGATTCGTAATTGGCAATATTGTCAGGGCTGTAGTAATTATATGACGATATACTTTCTCCATGATTCATTAAATGTTTAGTATATCAGAGAACACACACACACACACACACACACACACACACACACACACACACACACACACACACACACACACACACACACACACACACACACACACACACACACACACACACACACACACACACATAATATGTAATCAAATATGGAAGCCTTCTGCCATATACAAAGGCTACAATTGTACGAACATTGGGGCATATGGCAACAAGTACCGGGTGTGTACCAGATATGATATTAAGACCTTGTCATTATTGACAACCAAAAGGGCTGGTGATACTGTGAAGTGCAGTAGTTAGCATGACTACCCTCCTGGTGTAGGCCAGTGTGAGGTAGCCAAGGCCATCCCCACTACCAGGAAGTAGGCTCATGACGAGCCCCACCCACTTCAACAGGCCTACAATCATAAGGCTGCCAAACTGACTTGTAATGGTTTGGATTTTGTGACCAACATCGCACGCTTCCACCATGTGCAACATGGACTCTACAACCAAAGGCATTACTACATATATATATATATATATATATATA
Organism: Lamellibrachia columna; assembly: GCA_963662155.1. Lineage (NCBI taxonomy): Eukaryota > Metazoa > Annelida > Polychaeta > Sabellida > Siboglinidae > Lamellibrachia > Lamellibrachia columna. Next base: position 15,653,879 of record OY759271.1, on the reverse strand, counting down.
TATATATATATATATATATATATATATATATATATATATATACGAACCTGTCTCACAGAGACACGATAGACGCACCTTCGTCTTCTGCGCATCAATCTTCTTCGTCTTTCTTATTATTAGTATTATTATTTTATTATCTTTATTCGGACTCAAAATCCATAAACACGTACATGAAATAATGGGTTATTGATGTTATATAATGAACGATTACAACGTTCTTGTAGAAACAAACAGCACTTAGATAAAATTATATATATATATATATATATATATATATATATATATATATATATATATATATATATATATATATATATATATATATATATATATATATATATACTTTTTTGTAAGTGATGTTTGTTTCTGCAAGAACGTTGTATATATATATATATATATATATATATATATATATATATATATATATATATATATATATATACACACAGTGCTAAGAAAAAAAATCGCAGCATCACATTTTTTAGTTTGTGTATGTGTTGTATACTTTCGTGCGTACGTGCGTGAGTGCGTGCTTGCGTGCATGCGTGCGTGTGTGTGTGTGTGTGTGTGTGTGTGTGTGTGTGTGTGTGTGTGTGTGTGTGTGTGTGTGTGTGTGTGTGTGTGTGTGTGTGTGTGTGTGTGTGTGTGTGTGTGTGTGTGTGTGTGTGTGTGTGTGTGTGTGTGTGTGTGTGTGTGTGTGTGTGTGTGTGTGTGTGTGTGTGTGTGTGTGTGTGTGTGTGTGTGTGTGTGTGTGTGTGTGTGTGTGTGTGTGTGTGTGTGTGTGTGTGTGTGTGTGTGTGTGTGTGTGTGTGTGGATTCAGCATCCATGTTGCCACCATGTACAGTTAACTGTGGGTTTTTCATAGGCATTAATTCACAACATATTCATCCAGCTGTGGTGAAACTTGCAATTCTTTATTGACTGTCGCCGACGAACAACAAAGCGGATTCTTATCTCATGTGATGGGGAGCGATCACTACCATATAATTATATTGTTACAGTCGTATTAGTGTTACTAAATCACAAAACCGAATATCCACATAAAATAGTTGATTCAGTGGCTCTTTCATTAATTCATACCCACTCTGATTGTATTCGTGGATTCACCAGTGGGAACGCCCCGTACACTGACAGACGACCTGCAATTGTAGAAATCGATATGCATGACTTGCCCGCGGGCCAACAACTGGTTTATAAGTAAACCATTCGGTGAATGAAACCAACTCAGTTTCCCAAAAACTCCATATTCGTATAACAGTTTTGAACCTATTACTTCACCACGGCTTAGGAACCGTCACATTTCCCTGCTTTTATTCTTCTTTGCAAATTTTGACAATCATTGTCGGTTGTGACTTCACATGAAACTCACAGTTAATGAAAACCAGTTGCTCCACCTAGCGGCTCTGGAGTCGTGCATTCCCGTGTTCCCGATCCTTCCGCCGTTACTCGGAAATCGAAACACGTACAGCGCATTTCCCAGCAACTCCATTTGTGGATGAGTCACGCGATCGCTCGACAGAAGGCACATCAGCAAGACCAAGGGTTGTAACTCCATAACAGGTAAGAGCTACATACCAGGTGTATTTCAGTGCTGCCTATCTCTACACTGTGGCAAAGATATATTCGATTGTAGCCTAGATGTAAGAAAAGGCTGATGTTTACATGCGCTTTCGTACCGGTCTAGCCATGGGCATGGCCACTCGTGTCAACATATGGGGACAGTTCACGTGTGCATACATTATAAAATACTCTGTACAGGCGACGTGACGCAATACTAGCCACGTGGCTCGGTAGCTGTTGGCGTGGCTCGGTACTAGTCTCGAGGCTTGGTACTGGCTTGGTAGTGGATCGCAAAGCAACTGTCACTCGTACATGTTACTGTTATTACATTAATTGGATAATACAAAGTTAATAAACACAATGCAAGTGTTCACAGCTTTATTTTTATATTTAACCTTTTCATTTTTAATTACCAAAGGGGACTCATTCCTCGGTTTCCTACATAGCAAACAGTTGTGAATGGAATATAAATTATTGAATGGAGCATGAACATCCAGATGGCAAGTGGATAAGGAAGCAACTGGCTTATCGAAAGTCCATGCACACACGTACACACCCAAGCAAACGCGCACAAACATCTACATTTCACTGAATCGTGCAATATTTATTAGTTGCTCAAATAGGGCTGTGCCATAAAAATTGAACAAGAATGTCACCCAGGGAAAAACACCCAGATGGCAAGTGGACAAGAAAGCCAATCGCTTATCGAGAGTCAAAAATGTGTTTACCTATGTGTAAACGGCCCTTCAAAGATATTTGTTATTTTTGTTTGACGCTGCTAGCATTTACAGTACTGGTTATAAACAAGTACGGTGGGCTTCAGAAGTGAAATAAAAGGTTCACACGTCGTGGTTAAAAAATGTTCTTTCAGTCACTGTCAGCACACAACTCGCTGGCTGAGCCATCGGTACGAGCCGCCCGAACGTTATTACAGTTGTAACAACTAGCCCCGTTACAATTGTAACAACTTGCCCCAACACAATTGTTGCAGTTGAACGCACGTAGACGATAACAAATCCTGAATTTAACAAATCCTGAATTTAACTTCTACTTGGCCCCATATACCATATAGTAGACATGTTTTAAGTTTCATTAACGAAACATAAAAAGTGGCTGCTGACGATAGTATGTGGGCATGCCAAAAAAGTCTTTGGTGGCTAAAAAGAAATTGAACTCAATTAAGTTAATTAAATTAAATCAATAAACTTTTTCAGAAAGGCTAGTTTAATTTAATCGACAAATTCCCAATTAATTCTCAATTAAGTGCTCGATTAACAATTGCTATTACTGGCTAGTTCACAGCAGTATTATACAGGTGTTTCCAGAAGGCCATCAGTCACTATTCCAGCCACTAGCCTGAGAGAGATCAAGTTCAGACATGTGTGAATGGGAGGGAGAACATCACATAGGACAAATGCTCTGCACCAACTGGGATGGGCTGATCATTCAGGCACCTGTGAATTGCATTGAAGGCCTAGTCAATAGAATGTTCTCTGGTATGGTGATAAGTTGATGGTTAAGTAAACATTTGGGGCTGGCAACTGGCAGCCAAGTGGACCTATGGGGCCATTAGACCTATGGATCTATGATTTTTTTTTATATGTATATATTACCATTAATATGGAGATGTAGAGCAAGGTCATATAGCTTCAGGTTGGGATTTTTTACAATGCCAACTTAGATCAAAAGCATGCCAGTTCTAGTGATGCATACAAATAATGTATACATATTTAAATGCTAGTGTGTAAAGGAGAAATATAATGATTTAGTATACAACACAGCATAAATAACAACTTGATTGGAGGAGGAACCAACCCCACATCGGCAAATCTTCAGCCAGAACTTTTCAATCCTTTCAGTTTTTTTAAAACAAATATCTACAACTTTTAAAATGTGATAAAATGCGCCATGAAGAAAAATGTCTTGGCATGTAAATATTGTATGAACAAATCTCTTTCTAACAAAATTACAAAACACATTTATGTTAAGTCTTGTGATTTTGAAACTGTTTTAAATGACATTGTGTAAACAATTTTACCAACACATGATTTACTTTTTTATTGTTAATTGAATTAAAATCGAAGAATTTAATTGAAATTTAAGAACTATGAAAATATGTGAGGCTAATTTAATTTAATTTGGATAATTTCTGAGTTAATTTAATTTTATAGGAGAATTTATGTTAATTGTTATTTAATTAATTAACTTTTCAAGTTAATTACCCATATCTGCTCAGTACTGACATCGTAGATCAGTACTGGCCCTGTGGCTTGGTACTGGTCTTGTGGCTTAATACAGGCATGGTGGCTTCGTACTGGCATGGTGGCTGGGTACTGGTGCTCTGGCTCAGTACTGGCATCGTGGCTCGGTAGTAGTACCGTGGCTCGGTACTGGCACTGTGGCTTAGTACTGACACGGTGGCTCGGTATTGACACTGTGGCTTAGTACTGGCACAGCTATTCAGTATTGACACTGGCTTAGTACTGGCATGGCGGCTCGGTACTAACACTGTGGCTTCGTACTGGCATGGTGGCTCAGTATTGACACTGTGGCTTAGTACTGGCACAGCGGCTCAGTCCTGGCACGGTGACTTAGTACTGGCACGGTGACTTAGTACTGGCATGGTGGCTCGGTATTGACACTGTGGCTTGATACTGGCACGGTGGCTCGTTATTGAAACTGTGGCGTAAAACTGGCATGATGGCTCAATGCTGGCACGGTGGCTCGGTACTGATAGTGTGGCTAAGTACTGGAACGGTGGCCCGGTACCGACACTGGCTTAGTACCAAGGGTTGTAACTCCATAACAGGTAAGTGCTACATACCAGGTGTATTTCAATACTGGCTATCACTACACTGTGGTAAAGATATATTCGATTGTAGCCTAGATGTAAGAAAAGGCTGATGTTTACAGGAACTTTCGTACCGGTCTAGAAATGGCCACGCGTGTCAACATAAGGGGACGGTTCAAGTGGGCATACATTAGTGCCCTGCACGGGTCTATAATTTGAGCCCAAGCCCGGCCCGTAATTAGCTGTTAGAATCCAGTATGTAGGCTCAAGCCCGGCCCGGTCTGGCCCGCGAAATTTTGTAGAGGCCCGGCCCACGGGCTGCGGGCTGGGCTTGGACCCAAAGCCCGGCCCTTGCAGGGTACTAGCATACATTACAAATACTCAGCACTAGCCACGTGGCTCAGTGCTGTTGCCGTGGCTCGGTACTTTTGCCGTGGCTCGGTACTGTTGCCATGGCGCGGTACTGTTGCCGTGGCTCGGTGCTGTTGCCGAGGCTCGGTACTGTTGCCGTGGCTCGGTACTGTTGCCATGGCTCGGTGCTTTTGCCGAGGCTCGGTACTGTTGCCGTGGCTCGGTGATGTTGCCGTGGCTCGGTACTGTTGCCGTGGCTCGGTACTGTTGCCATGGCGCGGTACTGTTGCCATGGCTCGGTGCTGTTGCCGAGGCTCGGTACTGTTGCCATGGCGCGGTACTGTTGCCGTGGCTCGGTACTGTTGCCATGGTTCGGTACTGTGGCTTAGTACTAGCGTCGTGTCTGGGTATTGGTTTGGTGCTGGCATTATGGCTCGGTACTGCTACTGGAAAGATGACACTGTACTGGTGCTGCGACACAGTACTGGTGCCGTCACTCAGTACTAGCCTCGTGGTTTGGTACTTACACTGTGGCTCAGTAGCGAGACCGGGGCTAGTTATGACAACGTTCAGTTAAAGTCACGTTTTGCGAAAAGTATGTTAGATGCATTATTTCTGTCAACGTATGCATTACATTTATTATTCGTGTTGATAAAATGTACCATGCCATTGATATTCCATATTGTAGCTAGGTAGATACGTGAAGTTTTCCGGGCGCGGTCGATTGTAACAACTAGCCCCGTAAGCGGGGCAAGTTGTTACGTAGTACGAGGCACATTGTTACAGCAAAGAACACGATATACTGTTATTACATTAATTGGGTCATACAGAGTTATTATACACAGTGTGCATAACAATGTATGTGTTCACAGCTTCATTTATTAAGCTTCTTATTTAATTACCAAAGGGGACTCATTCCCCCTTTTTATACATAACAAACAATTGTGAATGTAATCTAAGTTATTGAATGGAGTGTAAAATAGTGAATGGCAATATATATGTGATGAGACTTCTATTTGACTGAATGATACACACACGTACACACTCACTCACTACATTTAAGTGAATCGTGGAATATTTATTAATTGCTCAAATAGGGCTGTACCATAGAAATTGAACACGCAAGGCAAAACACCCTCCTCACGCAGTCCTTCCATCTCAGCTGTTGTCTTCCCCTTTTCCTGCGTCCTTGATGTTTTTCCACCTCTGCTCTCTTAGCTAGTTTGCTTGCATCCATTCTTACCAAGTGGCCTACCCATCTCATCCTGCTTCTCACCAACCTTACAGTACTGGTTATAAACAAGAACGCTGGGATTCAGAAGTGGAATAAAACGTTCACACGTCGTGGTTAACTAAATTTAGTCGCTGTCAGCACACAACTCGCTGGCTGAACCATCGGTACGAGCCGCCCGATTGTTGTTACAGTTGTAACAACTAGCCCCATTACGAGTGTAACAACTTGCCTGCTCAGTACTGACATGGTGGATCAGTACTGGCACTGTGGCATGGTACTGGCCCTGTGGTTTATTACTGGCACGGTGGCTATGTACTGGCATGGTGGCTTTGTACTGACATGGTGGCTTAATACTGCCATTGTGGCATAGTACTGGTGCCGAGGATATAATGAAAATGCTACTACAAATAGACTTCAAGACAAACATCGATTGTCAAAGATTTTTTTTATTAAAACCGATTCGTAATTTTGTGCACATTGTGGAATTATTGTCTGACTCACTTTAACATTTGTTTCAATGAGAAATCGATAGCAGACTGTACACAGCGACCAGTGTCTATGCTATGCCCGTCTTTTTTGGTGTAAATAAAAGGACATTGTGTGAGATGTGAGATTTAATTACGTGCAACCCCCGATTAAATTTCTCAGTGGCAATGAGAATTGACGCTCTGCTATAGAGAAGCAGAGGGTACATAACGCCCATTGTTGCCAGGAAATCAGCTACTTGGAAAAACCCTTTAGCTGTGTGTGTGTTTGCGTGTGCGTGTGCGTGCGTGCGTGTGTGCGCGTGTGTGCATGTGTGTGTAATGCCCTGTTGCCTGTTTTGACAATGTTATAGTTATGTAATAGCGCACTGACATCGCTACTTCTACTATGTTTGTTCATTACTGTTGTTGAAAATAAAGATTCATTGATTCATTCAATTATTCATTAATTCATATACTTTGGCGCGGAAGTAAAAGACTAATCGATGATAGTGAGAATTTGCGTTCTATTATATCCAATGCGCCGTGGCAGTGAAGACGTACAGTTATTGTATTGGCACATGTTTTTTATATATCTTGTTTTTTGGTTGTAGAGTGTCTATCATCAATAAAAGATGGCAGAACAAGCATGGCACAGCAAACCGGAAGTGACGACGATGCTGCAACAGTTCCACGAGAAATATGCCCGTCAACCAACGGCGGCCATTGACGAGGCGAGACAAACTCATACAAAGTACACCAACTACTTGGCCAATGAGCTGCGGAAATTGGAAATCTGTTCGCGAGTCGAGTACACAGGCAGTGCGTACGAGGGGGTAAAGGTGTCGAACGACATTGAATTTGATATCATGGTGATCAAGACAGCTGGAAATCGAATGTTAACACCCTTACAAGCGCCAATATCTGGGTACTACTACTTACAAGATGAAAACAGCAGCAAAGTTTCCCCCGACAAGAAGGTAGCTGATTTCTGCGGTACCCTACAGAAGCTCATTAATAAGCACCCAGAAATGTCGCGTCTCGTGATATTACGTTACCACGGCCCGGCTGTTCAGATGGATGTGTACAGAAGCGAGGTGGACAGAATGCGAAACAACGTGTGGTATTCAGTCGACGTCGTCCTGTCGTATGAGGCTAAACTAGACCAACGAAAACGCATATTTGTGGCAAAACCGCTGAAATCTGTGGAAGGCGCGTCACAAGTGAAGGACGCTTGGCGCTTGTCTTTCTCCTTGGAAGAGAAAGAACTATTCGACGGCATGGACCGCGATAACGGTTGTCGCAAGAAGGTCCTGCGCATGCTCAAGGTTGTGCGCAACCGAGAAGCCGGTCTGAAGAAGTTGACGTCCTACCACCTGAAGACGGCGCTCTTCTACGAGATGAAGGAAGTTAGCAACTGGAGACAGTCTGAGCTCGGTCGGAGGTTGATCGGCGTCCTCCGTCGTCTCTACCGAGCCATGGAACAAGGTCTTCAGCCGCACAACTTCGTTACACAGATCAATCTCCTCGATGGAATGAATCGATCGACTATCGAAAACATTAGAGACAGACTGGAGCGTATCTTGCGTCTTGAGCACGTCTTCACTGAAATATTTAGAGCAAGTATCGGCGAAATGGTGGAAAGCGATGGCGGGTATGTCAGTGCTGGTGGAGAAATCGGCGAGTCTGACGCTGGTTGGAGATGCATTTTGTCGTAAAAGTCGCTCATTTGCTCATATCGATAGGTTTCTAAGAAACACCTTAGGGACAGTAGTACACTTATAGCATTTACACGCACGCACGCACGCACGCACGCACGCACGCACGCACGCACGCACGCACGCACGCACTCACACACGCACGCACGCACAGTTTCTATAGTGCTGCTTATTTCTCTTTATTACATATGCTGGAAGTGTGCTACTTCGTGTGGTTTTGGGTTCGTAAGATATGTGCGTTTTATAACCGCTTAATGTACTTTGGGGTGCATGATGACGTAGGGCGCGTCGGGTTCATGATTACGATACGAATTCATAATCACGGAATGCACGTGTGTGGTTTATAGCCATTTATGGTTCGTCGGGTTCATGATCAAATAGGATACGGGTTCGTGACCAAGTAGGGTACGTCGGGTTCATGACCAAGTAAGGTACGTCAGGCTCATGACTGAGCAGGGTACGTCGGGTTCATAATCACATAAGATAGGTCGAATTCATTATCGGATTACTGTAAGCAAATAATCATGTCTATATGTCCATAATCTGCTTTGGTGTTGCAATTTTTCTGTTAATCGCATAAACTTGTGGAACAATAATGCTTTGGACGTGTTATTCATTCTACAAAGCAACCCCATCTATGTTATTTTAAGTATGTTATCATTATTCTTCTACCCGCTTTGGGGCGAGTATTTATCTGACGATATTTTCTCAGATTGTAAGCAACGTTTTAATTTGGTTAATACCAAGACTACGACGAAAAATAGGCAACTTAACTGGATGACGTTAACTCTCTGCATTCGCCCAAACCAGCAAGTTAAGTAATTGACCTGCAAGTAAATGATAGTCTCAAGGCAATGACTGTCAAGTCAAATCTTTAGTCATTAACCTGCAAGTAAATGATAGTCTCAAGGCAATGACTCTCAAGTCAAGTCTCCAGTCATTGACCTGCAAGTAAATGATAGTCTCAAGGCAATGACTGTCAAGTCAAGTCTCTAGTCATTGACCTGCAAGTAAATGATAGTCTCAAGGCAATGACTCTCAAGTCAAGTCTCTAGTCATTGACCTGCAAGTAAATGATAGTCTCAAGGCAGTGACTGTCAAGTCAAGTATCTAGTCATTGACCTGCAAGTAAATGTAAACTGTCAAGTCAAGATAACATGGACGACTCGAGTCCGACACGGACCAAAGTCACCAAGGTTCACCAATCGCCATGATAGTTGTTCTTGTTCTGCAATAATTTTAGCGGAAAATTTAGGCGGACAATGCCTCGTCAAAACATTGGCCAATCACAGCAAGTATTTACACATGAAAAACTTCAATTATGTCGGAAAAAGGAAAAGTTGCGGGCCTCATGGCAACCCGTGTCCATGGCAACCCGTGTAGAGACTGCGCACCTGGAGTGCCGTTACAGTGTTTCATTATGTTTGACATACAAACTAAATCAGTTGAGGGGAAACATTGATAATTTAAGATTAATTTTACACATTTTGCATTGAGACATTCAGACTTCAGCTAACAACAGTTTTCCTCTGCTGTGCTTCCAACCAACTGTGTATGTTGCTATTGCTGATGGGTGTGGCTTTCCATGAGTTGCTACGCCATATTGAAAGTGATTTCCCGTCATATATGTAATCGGCAATATTGTCATGGCTGTACTTGTTATATGACGATACATTTTCTCCATGATTCATTAAATGTTTAGTATTCCAGAGAACACTGTCTCTCTCTCCCTCTCCCTCTCCCTCTCTCTCTCCCGGTCCCTCTCCCTCTCTCTCTCCCTCTCCCTCTCCCTCTCCCTCTCTCTCTATCTGTAATGCTTCCGGGGATCTGTGCTGTTGCCGTGACACAGTACTGTTTCCGTGGCTCGGTGTTGTTGCCGTGACTCAGTACTGTTTCCGTGGATCGGTGTTGTTGCCGTGACTCAGTACTGTTTCCGTGGCACAGTGCTGTTGCCGTGACTCAGTACTGTTTACGTGGCTCGGTGTTGTTGCCGTCACTTAGTGCTGTTTCTGTGGCTCGGTGTTGTTGCCGTGACTCAGTACTGTTTCCGTGGCTCGGTGTTGTTGCCGTCACTCAGTGCTGTTTCCGTGGCTCGGTGTTGTTGCCGTGACTCAGTACTGTTTCCGTGGCTCGGTGTTGTTGCCGTCACTCAGTACTGTTTCCGTGGCTCGGTGTTGTTGCCGTCACTTAGCGCTGTTTCCGTGGCTCGGTGTTGTTGCCGTCACTCAGTACTGTTTCCGTGGCTCGGTGTTGTTGCCGTCACTTAGCGCTGTTTCCGTTGCTCGGTGTTGTTGCCGTCACTCAGTACTGTTTACGTGGCTCGGCGTTGTTGCCGTGACTCAGTACTGTTTACGTGGCTCGGTGTTGTTGCCGTGACTCAGTACTGTTTACGTGGCTCGGTGTTGTTGCCGTGACTCAGTACTGTTTACGTGGCTCGGTGTTGTTGCCGTCACTCAGTACTGTTTACGTGGCTCGGTGTTGTTGCCATGACTCAGTACTGTTTACGTGGCTCGGTGTTGTTGCCGTGACTCAGTACTGTTTACGTGACTCGGTGTTGTTGCCGTGACTCAGTACTGTTTACGTGGCTCGGTGTTGTTGCCGTGACTCAGTACTGTTTACGTGGCTCGGTGTTGTTGCCGTGACTCAGTACTGTTTCCGTGGCTCCGTGTTGTTGATGTGACTCAGTACTGTTTCCGTGGCTCGGTGTTGTTGCCGTGACTCAGTACTGTTTCCATGGCTCGGTGTTGTTTCCGCCACTCAGTACTGTTTACGTGGCTCGGTGTTGTTGCCGTGACTCAGTACTGTTTCCTTGGCTCGGTGTTGTTGCTATCACTCAGTGCTGTTACCGTGGCTCGGTGTTGTTGCCGTGTCTCAGTACTGTTTCCGTGGCTCCGTGTTGTAGCCGTGACTCAGTACTGTTTCCGTGGCTCCGTGTTGTTGATGTGACTCAGTATTGTTTCCGTGGCTCGGTGTTGTTGCCGTCACTCAATACTGTTTCCGTGGCTCGGTGCTGTTGCCGTGGCTCGGTACTAGTGTCGTGGCTCGGTACTGGCACTGTGGCTCGGTCCTGGCATGGTGGCTCAGTAGGGGAGACCGGGGCTAGTTGTGACAATGTTCAGTTAAAGTAACTTTTTTTGTGAAAAGTATGTTAGATGCATTATTTCTGTCAACGTATACATTACATTTATTATTCGTGTTAATAAAATGTACCATGCCATTGATATATTCCATATTGTAGCGTGAAGTTTCCCAGACGCGGTCGACTGTAACAATTAGCCCCGTAAGAAGGGCAAGTTGTTACATCATACGGGACACGTTGTTACAACAAATAACACGTAGATCGCATAGCAAGTGTCACTCGTACATGTTACTATTATTACATGTGCATGACAATGCAGGTGTTCACATGCAGCTTTTCAATTTTAATTGCTAAAGAGCACTCATTCCCCGGTTTCTTACATAACAAACAATTATGAATGGAATATAAATTATTGAATGGAGTATGAAATTGTGAATGGCAGTGTGTGTGTGTGTGTGTGTGTGTGTGTGTGTGTGTGTGTGTGTGTGTGTGTGTGTGTGTGTGTGTGTGTGTGCGTGCGTGCGTGCGTGCGTGCGTGCGTGCGTGCGTGCGTGCGTGCGTGCGTGCGTGCGTGCGTGCGTGTGTGTAATGCGACTTCTACTTGATTGAATGATACACACACACTTACACACTCACGCACACGCGCACGAACATCTACATTTCAGTGAATCGTGCAATATTTATTAATTGCTCAAATAGGGCTGTGCCATAAAAATTTAACAAGATTGTCACCCAATGCAAAACACCCAGAAGGCAGGTATATAAGAAAGTCACTGGCTTGTCGAGAGTCCAACCATTTTTCACCTATATGTAACCGGCCCTTCAAATATATTTGTTATTTTTGTTTGACGCTGCTAGCATTTACAGTACTGGTTATAAACAAGTATTCTGGGCTTTAGAAGTGAAATAAAAGGTTCACACGTGGTGGTTAGATAAATACTGTTCTTTCAGTCACTGTCAGCACATAACTCGGTACGAGCCGCCCGAGATTTGTTACAGTTGTAACAACTAGCCCCATTACAATTGTGACAACTTGCCCCAAACACGATTTTTGCAGTTGAACGCACGTGGACGATAACAAATCCTGAATTTCAATTTAACTTCAATTTGGCATAGCCTCATATACCTGCACTCAACCCTATCAGGGGACACACGAATATTGGTGCGGCGGAATGCAGTTGTACTGGATGTAACCAAGCTGTATGGTGGTGACAATATGCCGGAAATTGTTGCGCACAATATCAGTGTTACATTCGAAGGTGGGTGAAGGCACAGTATTCAACCAGGAAAGTGGATATTGGAACTTTTAAAACTAAACATATTTTTACCTTCCTTTGTCATATGATAATCTGAATATTTTTTGTAACATTTTTACTGCTTACAATTAACTGCAATGAAATAAGTTCTATAAAAATATTTATATAGTGTTATACATGAACATTACCTTAAGGTATCCAGCAGAAGTGAAATTGTACTTAATGTCCGTAATTATGAGAATTCCATTACATGTTGTATACTGTGTGACCTACATGTTGTATACTGTGTGACCTACATGTTGTATACTGTGTGACCTACATGTTTTACTAGTATTACTTCAATTCATGTTCTCTGAATTGTACAAAAGTTATTAATATTGTATGGATCATTGGTCTTTGCATCATCTTCTGACAACACTACTTCACTAGACACCGATGTGTCACATAGGTGACCATCATGTAGTTGATCAATGATAAAAGACAGGCCGAGATCACCGATGCACAGGCCGAATTCACCTACGCATAAGCCGAGGTCACTGGCCGAGTTCACTAAAACAGGTCGAGATAACTCATGCCGAGATCCTGAAAGGCTGAGATCACCGGCAACGTTCTATTTCTATCTGAGCAGCTAGCCCAGTTAAGAGGCGACTGACGTCACTTATATAAAAGATACGTACATTTATCTTATTTAAAGTACGAAATATGAAAGCAGTAAGCTCAATAGCATTGTAACTTGCATGCGTTAACGTGTGTTGGATACAGAAAATAAAACGTGGATTTTGTCGGGAGGATATGATGCACGTACTAGCTGGCGATGTATTGAGTGACCCCCCTCATGGGCACAACTCGAGAAAAGTAGGGGTGACTACAGTCACTGACGTCACTGCAACGCAGGACAGCTATTTCGGGATCGTGAGGGAAGCACGTCGCGACCGTTGCCAATCCTATGCGCGCTTCACTGACTCGAACCGCGCGACGCACTGTGGCTCGGTACTGACACTGTGGCGTAGTACTGGCCCGGTGGCTCGGTACTGACACTGTGGGTTAGTACTGGCACTGTGGCTCGGTACTGACACTGTGGCTTAGTACTGGCACTGTGGCTCGGTACTGACACTCTGGCTTAGTACTGGCACTGTGGCTCGGTACTGACACTGTTGCGTAGTACTGGCCTGGTGGCTCGGTACTGACATTGTGGGTTAGTACTGGCACTGTGGCTCGGTACTGAAACGGTGGCTTAGTACTGGCACTGTGCCTCGGTACTGACACTGTGGCGTAGTACTGGCACTGTGGCTCGGTACTGACACTCTGGCTTAGTACTAGCACTGTGGCTCGGTACTGACACTGTGGCTTAGTACTGGCACTGTGGCTTAGTATTGGCACTGTGGCTCGGTACAGGCACTGTGGCTTTGTACTGACACTGTGGCTCGGTATTGACACTGTGGCTTAGTACTGGCACTGTGGCTCGGTACTGGCACTGTGGCTCGGTACTGACACTGTGGCTTAGTACTGGCACTCTGGTTTAGTACTGGCACTCTGGTTTAGTACTGGCACTGTGGCTTAGTACGGGCACTGTGGCTCGGTACTGGCCTGGTGGCTCGGTACTGACACTGTGGGTTAGTACTGGCAATGTGGCTCGGTACTGACACTGTGAATTAGTACTGGCACTATGGCTTGGTACTGACACTGTGGCTCGGTACTGACACTGTGGCTTAGTACTGACACTCTGGTTTAGTACTGGCACTCTGGTTTAGTACTGGCACTGTGGCTTAGTACTGGCACTGTGGCTCGGTACTGGCCTGGTGGCTCGGTACTGACACTGTGGGTTAGTACTGGCAATGTGGCTCGGTACTGACACTGTGAATTAGTACTGACACTCTGGCTTAGTACTGGCACTGTGGTCCGTACTGACACTCTGGTTTAGTACTGGCACTGTGGCTTAGTACTGGCACTGTGGCTCGGTACTGACACTGTGGCGTAGTACTGGCCTGGTTGCTCGGTACTGACGTTGTGGGTTAGTACTGGCACTGTGGCTCGGTACTGAAACTGTGGCTTAGTACTGGCACTGTGGCTCGGTACTGACACTGTGGCGTAGTACTGGCACTGTGGCTCGGTACTGACACTCTGGTTTAGTACTGGCACTGTGGCTTAGTACTGGCACTGTGGCTCGGTACTGACACTATGGCGTAGTACTGGCCTGGTGGCTCGGTACTGACATTGTGGGTTAGTACTGCCACTGTGGCTCGGTACTGAAATTGTGGATTAGTACTGGCACTGTCTCTCGGTACTGACACTGTGGCATAGTACTGGCCCGGTGGCTCGGTACTGACACTGTGGGTTAGTACTGGCGCGGTGGCTTAGTACTGGCACTGTGGCTCGGTACTGGCACTGTGGCTTTGTACTGACACTGTGGCTCGGTACTGACACTGTGGCTTAGTACTGGCACTGTAGCTCGGTACTGACACACTCTGGATTAGTACTGGCACTGTGGCTTAGTACTGGCACGGTGGCTCGTTACAGACACGGTGGCTTTTATTACTGGCATGGTGGCTCGGTACTGACACGGTGGCTTATTACTGGCCCGGTGGTTCCGTGCTGGCACGATGTTTGGGCGACAAATGGCGAGGAGCATATTCGATGTTTATTGAGAGAAACATTGTAGAATTAATTAAAACGCTACTGCAAATCGGCTATAAGACGAACATCAATTGTCGAGTATAATTTTTATTAAAACCGATTCGTAATTTTGTGCACATTGTGGAATTATTGTCTGACTCAGTTTTAGCAATTGTTTCAATGAGAAATCGATAGCAGACTGTACCCAGCGACTAGCTGGTGTTTATGCTATGCCCGTCTTTTTTGGTATAAATAAACGGACATTGTGGGAGATTAATTACGTGCAACCCCCGATTAAATTTCCCTGTGGCAATGAGAATTGACGCTCTGCTATAGAGAAGCATAGGGTACATAACGTCCATTGTTGTCAGGAAATCAGCTACTTGGAAAAACCCTTTTGCTGTGTGCGTGTGCGTGCGTGCGTGCGTGCGTGCGTGCGTGCGTGCGTGTTTATGGTATGACCGTCTTTTTATATAAATAAAAGATTATTATGTACGATTTAATTACGTGGAACCCCCGACTAAATTTCCCAGTGGCAATGAGAATTGACGCTCTGCCATAGAGAAGCATAAAGCACATAATGCCCATTTTTGTCAGGAAATCAGCTCCTTGGAAAAACCCTTTTCGACAATTTTATAGTTATGTAATATAGCAATGACATCGCTACTTCTATTATGTGTGTATATTATTGTTGTTGTTGAAAATAAAGATTCGTTCATTCATTCGTTCATTCATTCATTACTTTGGCGTGGAAGTAAGATACTATTCGGTGATAGTGAAAACTTGCGATCTAGTATATCCAATGCGCCGTGGCATTGAGGACGTACAGTTACTATATTGGCACATAAGTGTGTATATATATATATATATATATATATATATATATATATATATATATATATATATATATATATATATATATATATATATATATATATATATATATATATATGTATATATATATATGTATATGTATATGTATATATATATATATATATATATATATATATATATATATATATATATATCCTGTTCTTTGGTTGTAGAGTGTATATCAGCAATAAAAGATGGCAGAACAAGCGTGGCACAGCAAACCGGAAGTGACGACGATGCTGCAGCAGTTCCACGAGAAATATGCCCGTCAACCGACGGCGGCCATTGAAGAGGCGAAACCAATTCATACAAAGTATACCGACTACTTGGCCAAAGAGCTGAAGAACTTTGAAATCTGTTCGCGAGTCGAGTACACAGGCAGTGCGTACGAGGGGGTAAAGGTGTCGAACGACATTGAATTTGATATCATGGTGATCAAGAAAGAAGGAAATCACACAATAAAACCCGTACAAACGCCAATACCTGGGTACTACTATTTACCAGAGGGAAACAGCAGCAACATTTCCCCCGACAAGAAGGTAACTGATTTCTGCGGTACCCTACAGGATCTCATTAATAAGCACCCAGAAATGTCGCGTCTCGTGATATTACGTTACCACGGCCCGGCTGTTCAGATGGATGTGTACAGAAACGAGGTGGACAGAATGCGAAACGTGTGGTTTTCAGTCGACGTCGTCCTGTCGTATGCGGCTAAACAAGACAAACAGGAATGCCTCCTTGTGGCGAAACCGCTTAAATCTATGGAAGGCGCGCCAGAAGTGAAGGACGCTTGGCGCTTGTCTTTTTCCTTGGAAGAGAAGGAACTATTCGACGGCATGGACCGCGATAACGGTTGCCGCAAGAAGGTCCTGCGCATCCTCAAAGTTCTACGTAACCAAGAAGCCGGTCTGAAGAAGTTGACGTCCTACCACCTGAAGACGGCGCTCTTCTACGAGAAGAAGGAAGTTAGCAACTGGAGCCAGTCTGAGCTTGGTCCGAGGTTGATCGGCGTCCTCCGTCGTCTCTACCGAGACATGGAGCAAGGTTGTCAGCCGCACTACTTCATTCCACAGATAAATCTCCTCGATGGAATTGCGCCCATGACTATCAAAAACATAAAATGCAGGTTGGAACACATCTTGTGCATTGAGCATGTCTTCAGGGGACTATTTGAACTGAAATAATCTTCATTGACACTTGTGGTGATATATGGAATGAATCGATCGACTATCGAAAACATTAGAGACAGCCTAGAGCGTATCGTGCTTCTTAAGTACGTCTTCACTGAAGAATTTTGAGCGGCGATGTTGCGGAATGCGAAAGCGGATATGGCTTTGCTGGTGGATCCGCGCCTGGTATGGCGGTGTTGGGGAATCCCGCGCCTGGTACGGTGACGATGGAGACTTCGTCACCGGATATGACGATGTTTGGGAAATCGGCGGGTCTGACGCAGGCTCGGGATGTATCTTGTTGTAAAAGTCGCTCATTTGCTTATATCAACAGGTTTCTTAGAAACACTAGAGACAGTAGTACATTTATAGCATTTACACGCACACACGCTCGCACGCACGCACGCACGCACGCAAGCAAGCACGCACGCATATACACATAGTTTCTAGAGTGCTGCTTTTTTCGTGTACTAAGGTATATTTCTCTTTGTTACACATGTTGGAAGTATACTATTTCATGTGGTTTTGGGTTCGTAAGGTATGTCTGTTTCATAGCCAAGTAATGCACTTTGGGGTTCATGATGACACAGGGTGCGTTGGGTTCATGGTTACGATAGGTAGGGTACGCCGGATTCGTAATCAAGTCGGATTCATAATCACATACTTTTCGTGTGTGGTTCATAGCCATTTATGATTCGTCGGGTTTATGATCAAGTAGTGCACGGGTTCATGACCAAGTAGAGTACGTCTGGTTCACGACCATGTTTCTCTGTTAATCATAAAAATTGTGGAACAATAATGGTTTGGACGTGTTATTCATTCTACAAAGCGACCCCAGCTAGCTTATTTTAAGTGTGTTAACAATATGCTTCTACTGGCTTTGGGGCGAGTAATTGTCTTACGACATTTTCACAGATTGTAAGCAATACCAAGACAAAGACGAAACATAGGCAACTTAATTGGATGACGTTAACTGTTTGCATTCGCCAAAACCGGCAAGTCACAAACCGGCAAGTCAAGTCTCTAGTCATTGCAAGTAAATTATAGTCTCAAGGCAATGACTGTCAAGTCAAGTCTCTAATCATTGCAAGTAAATGATAGTCTCAAGGCAATTACTGTCAATATCATATACGACTCGAGTCCGACACGGACCCAAGTCGCCAAGGTTCACCAATTGGTAGTTGTTCTTTTTCTGCAATAATTTTAGCGGAAAATTTAACCACTGGCAACTCTTGTTAAATCTTATCAGATCTAACGACTAAAGTCAATTATTTCGATGATTTGAACAAAAATATACATTTTATTTATTAAATCGACGGCGGATGTTACATACACCATTCACACACTACATATTTGGACACCAATGAATCGGATTTGCGAGACTAAATCAGTTGGGGAAGCGGTTTTAAGTTAAGAAAACGTTATAACTACCATCTTTTGTTATCACAAATTCGCTTTACATTTATGCTCAATAGCATTCATATGCATGTAAAATAGTTCACGATGTGCCACGTTATATTTGGACATAAGGTTTCTTACATTCTGGCCCATAGTGAACCTATAAGCAAGTGAAATTGTATTTGCTACAGAGTCAACCAATATGTTATCGGACAACACTGCTATTCTCCGTTCTTCCTTGGTTAAAAATCACTCTATGTAAATCCGGTTTATGTATATTTGGCATTTGTAACATACAGGCATATCTATATTAATTTTGTTCACTGAGTAATTATGCACTAATATCTCTAGGGATTTTTTTTAATAATGGGTGAAATTAATCGACAGGGTGGCTCCAGCTATTAATTTTTAGTCTTAGTAGGAGTCTCTCGTCCCTTATATGACATTATCTTTTATTTTCAGACCGTACTTTATATTCTTATCACCTCGTTTTCTCATGTCGACTTAGATGTAATATATTGTATGGTTTTTGTGTTGAATACTCTGTTTTGTTGTCTTTGGGACGAATAAGTATTTCTTGTTTCCTGTACAAAACCTTATCAACGTAGACACCAAAACAAGATCTAAAGGTACACATTCAACAAGTCATGGTATTAAATCTCTATGCAAACAATATGCTAACTTCCATACTTCGCGCAAAGTATTACGCCACTGTATACACACATTTTTAACACTCGTGCCACAGTGGCCCCCATTTGAGTTCCACACAATACACAACAATACTAATGAAACAATTTGTGTTTGACGCCAGTTTGAAGTGAACCAAACTCATAAATACATTTAGTAACACTACAATTACATTTCTTGATATCATCAAACACCACTTCGTATTGGTTGTGCGAAGAATATTTTCCAGATATAAATTTTTTTTCACGAAGATACATTCATAGCATTTACTTCTTGTTGTGCAACAATATTTTGTTTTTGACTCATTAGACAACACATCGTGTATTTTGGAATATTTTCAACCCAGAACTAGTAGGACAGAGTAGATTAACGTCATCTACATATCCTACAGCTCCTCACAAATGTTGCCCAAAAAAGCAGCCAATACCAAGGTATTTCATTTAATCCAACAGCCCACCCATGAACACTCCAAGAAGCAGTGGAGACATTGTGCTTCCTTGGCGAACGCCATTCTTCACAATCGGTTTGACAACTACATCCGTCCGTCTAGAGGTGGTTTCTTGTATGCATACACAAGGAGTAAAGGCTTACAACAATCCAACTGTTTTTATATGTCGTGCTCTCCAGGTCCTGAAGCCAGGCAAGTGCAGTTTGGTCCAGCCCGATCAGGTCCCCGGTGTAGTGGTGCAGTGTTGTGGTTGAACCGACCGACCAGTGAGCGTCGGCTGAGGTAGTGGCGGATTGGTTTCTCTGGTGGTACTGGGAGAACTTCTCATAGTCGACACGGGGTTTCATTCTATGCGTCATTATACCCCTCGGTAGAGCTCTTCCTGGCTGCGTCGCTGATGATGTGTCGTGTATGTGCCAAGAAGGGTCGTCGAGACCGCACCAACTACAGCAGCTATGACCGTAGTGTGCAGAATATACTTCTATATGCTGCTCATCTGCTTCAGTAAGGTGGGTTATTGCGATGCACTGTTTGCTGCGGCGGGTGCCAGGTGGCGTTGTCCCAGCGACGACAGGCAGCAGAGCTGTTGGTGGCGATCGATCTGCACCTGGCGTGTGACGACAGCGATCGATCGATAAACGAACAAGCGGTCAATTCTGATGTTCGCGAACGTTCAGTGCTTTCCTGGAAAGCAAACCTGGTTTCTCGACAACTTCATTTTTAATTAATGTGTCAAGTGGATGACTACCGGTGGTACCGTCTGATGTACTCACTCGCCATATCGATTATTGACTATGGGAACTGTCTCCTACACGGCATCCCTGATTGCCTGATCAACAAGCTGCAAAGAGTGCAAAATGCTGCTGCTCGGCTGGTGGTCCGCTGCCACAGATGGAACCACATCACACCGGCACTCAAGAAACTGCACTGGCTTCCCGTGAAGCAACGCATTCATTACGCAATTCTGCTACTGACGTTTCGTGTTCAACACAGACTGGCATCAGCTTACAGCTGACTGACCTACTCCACGAACAACGAGCTACTCGAGTGTTGCGTACTGCTACAAACAATGACTTGTGTGCCGACATGTCGTAGCCGATACGGCGACAGAACTTTCTCGATTTCTGCTCCACGAATGTGGAATGCACTTCCAAGCGAGATAAAGACAATCTCTTGCCTTGTGACCTGTAATTTTTTTGCTTCTCAATACTTAATTATATTTAATATTAATTTATTATTACTATTATCTTTATATGTTTTTATATCAATCTTACACCATGTGTTTACTTATTTATTATCATATATCTTTAAAAATTATCTTGTATGTAACTTATTCTTTTAATTTAATATATTCTGCTCTATCTGAATTCATTTATCATCATTTACAGAACTTATTAAAGTTGTGCATAAAAATGCAAAATACAACTGTTTCTATAATACTCTTCAGGACGTAAACGTTTTTGATGTACATCTTCTGGTTGGACTGGCTTATCAAGTAGGGCAAGGAGCATTCTGGTGTCTTTTGATGTTCAACCGATAGGATAGCTTAAATGTTTACCTGTAAAAATGCCAATTGTTATCTTGAAAGTCCGGTCCGAAGAACTGATGCAGACGATTTTCACCAAAGGACCAGCGCGTCTGTTGGACGCATTTGTTGGATCTGCGCAATATGCAGATGGGTGTGCAATCTGCAGATTTTCGAGTATCCGAGGATTGCGCAGCGCAATCGAGCGAAATCTGCATATTGCGCAGATCCAGCAACTGCACACAACACGTCTATGGACGCCAAATATTCCCATTATATATGAGGTGGGCGTGTGTGTGTGTGTGTGTGTGTGTGTGTGTGTGTGTGTGTGTGTGTGTGTGTGTGTGTGTGTGTGTGTGTGTGTGTGTGTGTGTGTGTGTGTGTGTGTGTGTGTGTGTGTGTGTGTGTGTGTGTGTACACGTGCGTGCGGTGTGCGTGTGCAATGGATCTATGAACGACGTCACCGATAATGCTAAGCATAACTTTGGGGATTCCCTGGACGCCATGTATATCGCCTGTGCTAAATCAGTGTTTGAAAACGTCGGACTGCTACTAAAGAATTCGTACATAATAAGCGACAATTGTGACCTTCTGTCGTTTCTTAGCAAAGCCTTTGTCCCCCGTTGACATGCAATGGCAATTAATTGTTTTGATACTCAAAAAAGAGGGGTCCTGACCCCCTGGATCCCCCCCCTCTAGATCCGCTTAAGCATAAACTCTACGCGTAGTAATGTTTTTTATGGTGAACATGATTACTTTCGAAGGTGTAACGTAAAATGCGCTTGTGTAATACTATATGAACCATTTTACAGGGAACAGTCATTTTTTTGGTACCTTGAATTACCCTGTAATTGACTATGCCCGCAGTAAATATTTAGGTAGTTGCAGCCATAAAAAAATCGTTCTACTTGATGTGTTTCCCATAAGCATTATAGTTTAACTATCTTTAAATGCTCCATTTCGCCTGCCTTTCCCTACATGTTACTTACGGGAAACCCGCTCGCCTGTAATAATTATTTTTGCCACTGAATCGTGAGTAGAATATGCTAAAATTAACTACACGGTTGAAAGACCAGTCGTTGTCCTGGGCCCCAAGACGTAAGCAATAAGATTAGCTTTGTCCAACAAGAAAAGAACCGGCGACATTGATCATTGCGGCAATCTAAATGAACGATAATTAACTAGGTTGAAACGCATACAATGCGTCACATTTGTAGATTTGTTGTGTCTCGGCAATCATGATGTCAATCACTCCTATTCGAGCGAGTGGCAGAATTTCTGGGAAATTAGGTTGTCTCAGCTTCGTGGCAGTCGTGAGTCGTGACTTACGTTATCTCAACCAACCAACTAACGCGTTGTCTATATTTACATATGGTGAATACATCAAAACCCCGAGGCTAAAACACAGCGCGGTGCATTCATTGTATCATTCGCACAGGACGTTAATCAGTGGCATTGAGTAAGCGGAGATTATGTCAAACAAACGATGCGTTGGTAATTTTTGGCAAGCAGTCGGAGCAGGCAACAGGTGTTTGGAGCGTCCGGGTTGGTTCGCCATTCTTCTGGTTTTGTCGTCAGTGTAGTAAATACAGGATTATCGTGTAGTGATACAGCGTGTCGTGGTGTATATCGTATTGTGATACACTGCATCGTGATATACACCGTATTGTGATACACCACTCGTCAGACAAGAAAGAACGAAACAAAAACATGCATCGCGTCAAGATGTTGTTATCGAAATTGAAGAGGAGCATAGACGACGACTTCGCCGACCGCCTGATCTCTCGCTGCAGTGTCGTCATCCTGGTCGTCCTGGCTGCTGGCCTTTTCTTGAGGTTCTTCGTAAACGAACCGATATCCTGCCGGTTTCCCGCTGGCTTCGCCGACAGCGACAAGAAGTACGCGAACAACGACTGCTGGATGCGGAACACGTACTACCTCCCGTGGAACGACGAAATACCTCGCGCACACGAGGAACGACAGACAATCCATTACTACCAATGGGTGCCGTTTATCCTACTTGGCCAAGCGCTACTCTTCTACCTGACGACTCTTATATGGCACGGATTCAACAGCAAGGCGGGCATCGACGCCGATGACATCCTGGACACGGCCCACAAACTGAAGAAAGCCGAAGGAGAAGAAGAACGCGGTCGCATACTGACCCTCATCACCAAGCAAATGGAAAGATTTCTGTCGACGAGAGCCAAAGATTGGCAATTCGAATGGGATCTTAAATATCTCCCCTCGACGATCTTTTATTGGTGCTGGGGACGAAGGTAGGGATACATTGTCTCAATTCGTCAATCGTTGTATCAGAGAATAGCTATTTTTGGTCATATATCTTTATATGTATTTAGGTGTGTCGCGGTCTACAACCGCATACAATTATTATCATTATAACTGCACTGCCCACGGTTTGTTTTATAAAGATATTGTTTAGCATGAGCTTCCAACCATTGTCTATCGTTCTCGTCATCTTTACTTATTCTACGACTTCATAAAAAAGTTCTCCGGAGGTGACCCAATCAACAAGGAATCTGGCATGGTAGTGGTGTTTGCAATGTTTTACATAAACAGTAGACATCGATACTTTGCAAGTATTGCTTTGGCAATGGAGCATTTCTTTGTGAAATTCTTCTTCCATTTCTGAAGGTGGATGATTAATTGCCTGTAAATTATAAATATTTTCTTCTAATCATAATCATAATCATAGATGTTCATGATTGAGTGTAATGCTGAGTGTTGTGTTTGTCTCCGGGAGAGCATACACTAACAAGCCGTTAATATGCTGTATTACTGCAGATTAAAACCGTCAATTAATGCTACTTTGAAATCAGCGACTGTATCGCGTTTCTTCAGGGGATTCACAGCAGTTGGTATCGCCTCCGTGCTGGTATAACGTATTGCATGCGTTTCAGAATGCAATGAAAACACGATATTCGAGTTGAAACATTCAAATTAAACAGATAACGATCAAATTATATCAATAAATTTTCCTTCATTTAAACCCATTTGGGCGGTCAAGATGTTACAATATAATAAATTATATAGTTTATATTATATAACACGACTTTACGATAAAACCTTTTCAAAAGTTTTTGAAGGATTGGTACCCGAATCACAATGAAATGACAATATGTTTTGGGTTAAACAGAGAAAACAGGAGATCCCTAGCGAAATGTCCAAATGTCAAGCTATGATAAAGAGAATTTGGTGTTAAACAGAGTAAGATGGATGTATATTGCAAACGTGGGTTTTTAGAAGTTGCGACGTGTTTCTAGTTGGCCCTGTGTTAATGTTTTGGTTATTCCAACAAACGACAACAGCGAGCTTGAACGTCTAATTAGTATAACCTTTGAACAATGATGTAACATCAATTCTATGTCAAATAAATTAATAATAAGTGCGATGTATATAGCTGGCTTTTTTAGATGCCTGTCAGTATTTCTGTAACAACATCAACAATGTTCCGTAACTTCGCTTGCTTGTCGCTAACGTTCCTAAGTAGTTTCGACATCCAAATTCGTATTGTAAAACTAAATTCGCCCAATTTCCTGACAGTGCTTCTGCCATCGCTCGGTACCAACATTGGTTTTGTCAACGGGATCTTCCTCGTCCACATCACACCACGGCTAATATGTGCTAATATTTCGAATGCAAATTAAAGATGATGTGATCTATCCGTTTAGTACACGACATTGGATTTGTCGTTACCCGGTGAACCCATTTCCATTCACCTTTGTTAAGATTTCACGTCACATGCGAATCGTTTTTGGTTAGGTACTTTTGGTTCATTAGTGCAACGCGAGCCGTGTTGTTTGTCTTTGTGACTTTGCTGTTTGTATATGACCGCAACGCCTCGAAGCATTCGCGTGCTATTCACAAAAGTGGCACAAACCCGTCAATAGAAATGCGATAATGTAACATACACTTCTTTCCGCACAACTAAACGCCACGAAGTAGAGTGGATAAAGAATGTATTCATTCTCACAAAGTATGGTACATGAATAGAAAAATATCTAGTGGTTGTATAAATGCTACTAGTGCGGTATGATTAATGTTTAGAAACATAATTAACAGGTATATGATAAGGGCAGGCCTCACATAGATGAAACATTGTTGGCTTATCGATAAATCAGTGGTTTCCTTGTCCACTTGTCGTATGCAGCGTGTTTTTGGATGGCAATCTTATTAAATCTAAATATTGTCAAAAGGAATACATAAGCATCGTATCATTCGATTGAATTCACCAACGGTTTCATTACATAGTTCTGAGTAGGGCAGTTTCATAAACCTAGTACTTTTGCGAATTTGGTGGATACAAAAGGCGCAAAAGAAGCCGCATGAAACAGTTGCAAGTTTGTTACGTGTGTCATAGTATCTGGCCCGACCTATAGCACAACAATCACGGATGTATTGCAAGGTGACCAGTATAACACACGTGTATGCTTCTTCTGTTTCTTGACACCAGTATGCAGATGGTATGTGGCGAAATACATATGTAAACGGCTAGTGGGTGTCTTGTTTTAGTACAAACTCTTCAAGGGTTTGTCCTTCCCCGTTTTTCTCGTCAATGACCAGTAGTATATGGGGGCATCTCAATCCTCCAAAAATGAGGGGCAATTTGCTTCATTCTGATTGGTTGAAATTTGAAATGGAGCGTTCTGATTGGTCGTGCGCTTATTGCCGCCAGGGGGCGCCACGTGAAATCCCCTATTATCGCTCAAATGAGGGGCACTTTCTGATTGGTCGAGAGCAGTTTCACCACTAGGG
Source organism: Lamellibrachia columna (assembly GCA_963662155.1). Taxonomy (NCBI): domain Eukaryota; kingdom Metazoa; phylum Annelida; class Polychaeta; order Sabellida; family Siboglinidae; genus Lamellibrachia; species Lamellibrachia columna. The sequence continues at coordinate 15,627,936 of OY759271.1, read as the reverse complement.
GGCGCCACAGGGGTTCATTCTCATTGGTCGAGAGCAGTCACGTGATCTATGACGTCACAGCTATTTGCATAAATTAGCATAAATTACCAAAAATCGCACTCCTTTGCGGTCATACTGTCACCAGGGGCGCCACAGGGACTCATTCTGATTGGTCGAGAGCCGTCACGTGACCTATGACGCCTATATTTGCATAAATTAGTATTAATTAGCATATATTGCACCCTTTTGTAGTGAAACCGTCACCAAGGGGCGCCACCGGTCAATTGTGTCGACGTTTTGTGACCTAGTTTCGACTGTTCTGATTGGTCGAGAGCCTTTTGTGATGAAACCGTCACCAGGGGGCGCTACCGGTCAATTGTATCGACGGTTTGTGACCCAGTTTGGACTGTTCTGATGATTCGAGAGCCGTCACGTGACCTATGACTTAACAGCTCATTTGCATAAATTTGCATAAATTAGCATAAATCACACCGTTTTGTAGTAAAACAGTCACTAGGGGGCGCAACGTGTCATCCCCTATTATCGCCCCCGAGACATTGTTTTGCGGTGAAATTGTCGCCAGGGGCGCTACGTGTCAAACGTGTCGACGGTTCTGATGGGTCGAGAGCCGTCACGTGACCTGTGACGTCACAGCTCTTCGATTGCATGTCACGTGACCTTTCTAGGGAGGCTGCCATCTTGTTTTGCTGCCATGTTGTTTTGCGATGATACGGACACCAGGGGCGCGCCATCTTGTTTTGCTGCCATGTTGTTTTGATTACCAGACGGCGCTGTGGGGCAAGGTCAAAGATCAAAGGTCACCGACCTTTTGTACTGATACAATTGCCAGTTAGGGTTAGGGTTAATAACCCTAATTCTGTCGTCTGTAGTGAACCCTGATACGAACCCAGTCCCTAACTCTAAAAGGACATGCAGTAAGAACGGTTTTGATGACAGTGGCGGTTCGGATTAATACTGACGATAATGACGCGCTTTTCGAGACGTGTCTGGGTACAGAACCGGTTCAACCGGTTTCGTGTATTTTTTTTTCTTCTTTTCTAGAACGTTCGAACGACGTCATGAAATTTTCCACGCTCACGAAAAGAAACACCATCCCGCATTTTCACCCTGCTAGTAGACTGAAACCTAGCGGTCGAAAGATCGTGCATGCAGCGGGAAAAACGTAGCCGTGCATGTAAGCTATGCGACGCATATCGCATCGTTGCATTATATCGATAACTTTTCGACGTATGTCGTTTCGCGTCGACACCTACGTATCGCCTATTTCACCACGAGTCTGCAAGAACACCGCGAGGTCAAAAGGTCAAGGTCAAGGTCAACAAAACAAACACCGTCGCTTTCTGGAACGTTCGAACGAAGTCACGCCTTTTCACCCAGCTAGCAGACTGAAACCTAGCGGACGAAAGTTCGTGCATCCAGTGGGAAAAACGTAGCCGTGCATGTAAGCTATAAGACGCATATCGCATCGTTGCATTATATCGAGAACTTTTCGACGTATGTCGTTTCGCGAAGGTCAAGGTCAACAAACTCCGTCGCTTTCTGGAACGTTCGAACGAAGTCATGGAATTTTCCATAAACATCGCGAGGTCTAAAGGTCAAAAGGTCAAGGTCAAACCAGTTTTCCCGCGAAATGCGTCCAGCTGCATGTCCTTATTTGGTATTGTTCTGCCTGCCGTACACGCGCGCTGTACGTCAGAACCGGTTCAAACCGGTTCTAACCGGATGAAACCGGGAAAAACCCAAGAAAAAAGTGCACCGTCAGCAGTAGTGGCAGGCTATATAAACCGACCGCTACTGCAATTGCCATCACAACCATTCTTCGATCTCTACAGAGCACTTCGAGATGCCGCGACGGTAGCAAGTTTTGTAAGTATATATTATCTTTGTTTGTACGAAACTAATACATAAGAATAACAATCGTTCTCCGATCTTTGCACACCTATTTCGTCGCATCACCAGCAACGATGAAATACACATGTTCAAAATGCAACAAAGTGTTTGAAAGAAATTACCATTTACTTCGCCATATAAGAACGGCATGTAATTCCACCACCACCACTGTTTCGCCATCATGTTCAAAATGTGGTAAGGTATTCTTAAGAAATGACAATTTACAAAGGCATGAAACGACAGTTTGTGTCGACACCGTTTCACCACCATTGCCAAAAAGAGCGAAAAGGGAAGATACTACACCAAGCCACCCGTTCATTAGCGAAGATCCCATCGGTCCGCCCGAGCGATTTCCATTCCCCGATGCTCTGTCAACAGATTTGTTAGAGGTCGTCCACAACAATTGGTCCTCCATTAGGACACGCGTATCCAGAGGTCCTCTCCAGACCAGGGTAAATTACAGATTGACCAGTCTAGACACGACAGATTTACATCCTCCTTTGTATAGAATGTTTCAGGAACAAACCAATGCTTTCAAAATCAACTTCAGTTACGGGTTTGTTTTGAAAAACAAAAACACAGGTCAATACAGGTACTATCATTCCTCGTGCAGCTGTTGTGGACGTTATTTTGACGAGCCCAGGCTCATCACCAATCGTGGTGATTTCGATGAGTTTCTTGAATGTATAAAACAAAATGACATCTTGCAGTGGGTCATATCGCAGAGACCCGACTCAGCCTGGGTTTGCGAGTTGGTTACTAATGTGACTTTTTTTATTAATAAAATCATAAACCACCCAATTGGATGTGTAGCCATGACTCCTCTTCCACCCTACATCAAGAAGAACAAAGCCGTAATCGGCTTGGAAAGAGAGCCCATCAAAGGCAAGAGGTACGATGATAATTTGTGCCTCTTTAGATGCTTAGCTCTTCATCGGGGTGGTGAAGTCCGTTATTTGGAATCTGCCGTTACAAAACTTTACGAGACGTACAACCAAGACCATGTACCCATAGAACGATTTGTCGGAATCACACTCGAAGACCTCTATCGTATAGAGACCACTTTCCAAACGAACGTGTGCGTTTATAAACTCGTCGAGTCTGATGATGATGATGACGACGGAAAGAAGATCGCAGAACTCGTCCGTCGATCGTTGTGCCATTATTCTGACACGATGTATCTCAATCTTCACGACACACACTTTTCGTACATACAAAACATTCAAATGTACTCCCATTCCTATAAGTGCCGGAAGTGCGGTGAGAGCTTGTTTAAAAAACCATATGATCTGATCCGACACGAGCGCACGTGCACGGGAGGTGTGCGTCGAATCTATCCCGGAGGCGTGTACCATTCGACTCCGTCGGTGTTCGAACGTCTGGACGACGAGAACATCCGAGTCCCCGAATCGTTGCGGTACTATCCGTACCGAGCCACCTTTGATTTCGAGTGTTGGTTCGATACCGCACGACTTCCTGTGGACAGTAACAAAGTCCACTGGGTGGCACGCCACGTTCCGTTGAGCGTCAGCGTGGCGTCCAACGTGCCGGGACACGAACAAGTGCAATGTCTCGTCACGGATGGAGACACCAACAAGTTGGTGAGCTCCATGATGGACATCTTGCAATCGATGAGTGACGCCGCCTACGAAAACATCAAAAATTCTTACGAAGACGTGCTAGCTCGACTGGTAAAACCACGATCGAATTGGGACGAAACATTGCGCAATGCACGATCACCTGATGACGAGGAATCTCGTCAACCGACCAACCCGTACAAAACGCTGATGAAACAACTTCACGACTGGCTTCATAAATTACCAGTCATCGGCTTTAATTCGGGGAAATACGACCTCAATGCCGTCAAACAGTTCCTCGTTCCCTACTTCCTGTCAAAGAAAGAGGAAGAAGAAGAAGAAATGGAACAGGACGACAAAGAAGAAGAAGAAGAAGAAGAAGAGAACGATGGTGTCGGGTCGTTTTCCGTCATCAAACGCAACAACACGTTCATGTGTTTATCAACAGCTAAACTAAAATTCTTAGACATCACAAACTATGTAGCCCCGGGCTTCATCTACGACAAATATCTGAAAGCGTACGGTTGTAAAATAACAAAAGGGTTTTTCCCTTACGAATATATGGACTGTCTGGAGAGACTCGACGACACCGCACTTCCACCGAAAGAAGACTTTTTTAGTCGATTGTAGAACGAGGGTATTTCCGACGAGGATTACGTCGGTTGTCAAGAGGCCTGGCGCGATAACGGCATGACGACCTTGCGAGACTTTCTCGTCTGGTATAACAACAGAGACGTGGTTCCCTTTCTACAAGCCATCGACAGACAGTTCGCCTTCTACCAACAACGCGGCATAGACATGTTCAAGCAGGGCATCAGCGTACCCAGTCTGACCTTGCTCTACCTGTTCAACGATCTTCCGGAGAAGACGTACTTTACGCTGTTCAACGAGAAGAATAAAGATCTTCATCATCTCGTCAAAGATCACGTCGTCGGTGGACCTTCGCTCGTTTTTCACCGCTATCACGAGAAAGGAGTCACTAAGATCCGTCAGAGCGATTACGGTAACGCCAGTCGGCTGTGCCAGGCCGTTGTTGGCTACGATGCCAATGCCCTTTACCTCTGGGCGTTAATGCAAAACATGCCGACGGGCTGGCACAGCCGACGCCGTGAACAAAACAACTTCGGTCCCGAATCGGCACAACCCCACGGTCAGATGGCTTCAGAGTGGCTCACGTGGGAAGCCGAACGGACGGGACGCGCCATCCGCCATCAAGTCAACGGTCGAGAGAAGCGAATAGGTAAACTTCCGGTGCAGCGAGACGAACACGGCGTATCAGTTCCACGGATGTTTCTACCACGGTCACCCGTGCTTGGGTCTAGAAACGAACGCCGTCAACGGGAAACCCATGACCCAACTGCTCGACGAGACCCGAAAGAACACCGCCTACCTACGTCACTTTGTCAAGGTCGTCGAGTTGTGGGAATGCGAGTGGAAAGGGACGAGAAGAGATCCGGTCGTGAAAAAGTGTCTGGATGCTGCCTTTCCGCGACGACGCCACGTGCGGTGGACGATGACGTCGCAACAGATTCTGAGAGGCGTGTGTGACGGAACCATATTCGGATTGATCGAATGCGATGTTTGCGTTCCCGAAGAATTGCGCGCGCATTTTGGCGAGATGCAGCCGGTGTTTAAAAACATCCATCTGACCCGCGACGATCTCGGACCTGTTGTAGTCGGAAAGCGCGTCATCAGTAGTAGCGACAGACTATATAAACAGACCGTTACTAGAACTGCCATCACAACCGTTCTCCGATCTCTACAGAGCAGTTCGATTCAATACCATGGCCACGCAGCGTACCGTCGATGCTCAGTCTCCGATCAAACTGTCACAGCTCCAGTCGGAAGCGAGTAACGGGACGTATACATTTACTCGTCCGTTAACAATACTAAATTGCGCCACACAAGATAAATAAGTCGTGTACGCATCATGTCCGCACGGTCTCAAAGGTATGCACCCGGAAAACAATGACTGCTTTTGTCCAATTCATCAATGGCAACCAGTTCCCGTGTACAGATTCGCCTTGCGGATCCTGCTATCAGATTGGCTGGGGGGAGAGTGTTGGGCAACCGTATTCAACGAAATAGCAGCAGAGGTGTTGGGATTTAGTGCCGACACCTACGTTAGTATGACGACGATGGAAGAGCGATACGCCTCACTCTCGCCGCTGCGAGGGGCCCGTGTCATGGTGACCATTAAGAAATGGGTGAAGGATGCGTATATGAACTACACCGTGTCAAAACTGGAAGTGATAGACACGAACATTGAATAGCGCTGTACCTAGATGCCGACGGTTGCGACGATTACTTCTGCTCGTACGACCTGTCGCTACGACAGGCTGCGTTTCGCACCTTCACGAACGAACATTGTTCCAAGTGGACTCGTAATAGAAAGAGACTTCAGAGTCCTCTTTATAACGTTTGTGGACAATATTGCATAGCTTATGTATTGTTTCGTTGTAACGGTTTTCTGATGAGAACTTTTATCAACCTGTTCGGTACCGATTTAGTAGCTAACGATTGCCGCGTGTTTGATTGGATTAAACAGTTGTGGCGAGGTAGACTGTACTATCGCACATCGATCGAGCCTCTGGCGCGGTGGTAAACACTCGTAAGCTCGTGACCTCTGGCGTGATGGTAAACATCCGTAAGTCGTCTCATCATCATCATCATCATCATCATCATCACTCTCGAGCCTCTGGCGCGGTGGTAAACACTCGTAAACTCGCGACCTCTGGCGTGATGGTAAACATCCGTAAGTCGTCTCATCATCATCATCACTCTCGAGCCTCTGGCGCGGTGGTAAACACTCGTAAGCTCGCGACCTCTGGCGTGATGGTAAACATCCGTAAGTCGTCTCATCATCATCAATCTCGAGCCTCTGGCGCGGTGGTAAACACTCGTAAGCTCGCGACCTCTGGCGTGATGGTAAACATCCGTAAGTCGTCTCATCATCATCATCATCATCGTCATCACTCTCGAGCCTCTGGCGCGGTGGTAAACACTCGTAAGCTCGCGACCTCTGGCGTGATGGTAAACATCCGTAAGTCGTCACTATGTAGCCTCTGGCGCGGTGGTAAACACTCGTAAGCTCGATACTTCTAGCGTGATGGTAAACATCCGTAAGTCGTCTCATCATCATCATCGCCATCATCACCCTCGAGCCTCTGGCGTGATGGTAAACATCCGTAAGTCGTCTTAGCGATATTACATGCTATCCTCGTTGTATCGTCATGCTGTTTGCGTCGTTCAATAAAATACGTTTGCATTCGTACGACATCGTGTTGTGTTCGTTAGCCTCTTCAAACCCTATTAACGATCCTGTTAATGACCAATGCTGCTGCTGTCGCTGTAATCTTCCAACTAACAAATTTTCATAACACAAACTTTCAGAACATGAACTTCCAAACATAAACTTTTCATATCACCAAGTTTCGCGTCACAAACTTTCAAACTTCCAACTTGCAAACTTTCATATCATAAACTTTCAAAAACATAAACTTCCAAACATAAACTTTTCATATCACCCAGTTTCATATCACAAACTTCCACACAAACTTCCAACTTACAAGATTCAACTTACAAACTTAAAATTTGCAAAGTTTCATAACACAAACTTTCATGTAAATGTTTCCACACATATCACATGGTGGTGAATGTCTCCATGCATGTCACATGACAGTCGATGTCTCCATGCATGTCACATGGCGGTCAATGTCTCCATGCATACCATATGGCGGTCAATGTCTGCATACATATCACACAGTGGTAAATGTCTCCATGCATGTCACATGACGGTCAATGTATCCACGCATGTCACATGATGTCAAATGTCTCCATACATATCACACAGGCGTAAATGTCTCCACACATATCACATGATGGTGAATGTCTCCATACATATCACACAGCGGTAAATGTATCCATGCATGTCACATGGCAGTCAATTTCTCTATACATGTCACATGTTGGTCAATGTCTCCATGCATGTCACATGGTAGTCAATGTCTCCATGCATATCAAATGGTATCAAATGTCTCCATGCATATCATATGGTGGTCAATGTCACCATGCATGTCACATGGCGGTCAATGTCTCCATGCATATCTCATGGTGTAAAATGTCTCCATACATATCACACAGTGGTAAATGTCTCCATGCATGTCACATGAGGGTCATGACACAAACTTTCATGACACAAACTTTCAAAGCATGTGTGTGCAGTGAAACAAACTTCCAACTTACAAACTTTCATAACATAAACTTTCAAAACATGTGTGTGCGGTGAAGCAAACTTCCAATTTGCAAACTTCCAAAGCACAAACTTCCAACTGGCAGACTTCCTACTCGCAAACTTCACACAACTTCGTACAACTTTGCACAACTTCACACAACTTTACACAACTTCGCAGGCGTGGAGTGGAGTGGAGAACTTCCAATATGCAAACTTCCAAAGCTAAAACTTCCAACTTGCAGACTTCCAACTCGCAAACTTCACACAAAATATGTGTGTGCGGTGAAGCAAACTTCCAACTTACAAACTTTCATAACATAAACTTTCAAAACGTGTGTGTGTGACGTGAAGCAAACTTCCAACTTACACATTTTTCACAACACAAACTTTCAAAACATGTGTGTGCGGTGAAGCAAACTTCCAAAACTTCCAACTTACAAACTTTCATAACATACACTTTCAAAAATGGCGGTCAATTTCTCCATGCATGTCACATGGTTGTCAATGTATCCATGCATGTCACGTTGTGGTCAATGTCTCCACGCATATCACATAGCGGTAAATGTCTCCATGCATGTCACATGGCGGTCAATGTCTCCATGCATGTCATATGGCAGTCAATGTCTCCAAACAAATATTCATGACACAAACTTTCAAAACATGTGTGTTCGGTGAAGCAAACTTTCAACTTGCAAACTTTCATAACATAAACTTTCAAAGTGGAGTGGAGTGGAGTGGAGTGGAGAACTTCCAACTTGCAGACTTCCAACACATGACAGTCAATGTCTCCAAGCATGTCACATGGTAGTCAATGTCTTCATGCATACCACATGGTGTCAAATGTCTCCATACATATCACATGGCTGTCAATGTCTCCATGCATGTCACATGGTGTCAAATGTCTCCACACATATCACATGGTGGTGAATGTCTCCATACATATCACACATCGGTAAATGTCTCCATGCATGTCACATGGTGGTCAATGTATCCATGTATGTCACATGACAGTCAATGTCTCCATGGATGTCACATGGCAGTCAATGTCTCCATGCATACCACATGGTGTCAAATGTCTCCATACATATCACACAGGGGTAAATGTCTCCACACATATCACATGGTGGTGAACGTCTCCATACATATCACACAGCGGTAAATGTATCCATACATGTCACATAGCAGTCAATGTCTTCATGCATGTCACGTTGTGGTCAATGTCTCCACGCATATCACACAGTGGTAAATGTCTGCCGCGTGGGAACGGGAACGCACAAGTCAGTCGCCACTGCTGACGGTGCACTTGTTTCCTGGGTTTTTCCCGGTTTGAACCGGTTTGAACCAGTTTGAAGCGGTTTGAACCGGTTTTAACCGGTTCTGACGCACAGCGCGCGCGTAGCACGTGAACATCACGTGTACGGCATGCAGAACAATATCAAATAAGGACATGCAGCTGGACACATTTCGCGGGAAAACTGGTTTGACCTTGACCTTTTGACCTTTAGACCTCGCGATGTTTATGGAAAATTCCATGACTTCGTTCGAACGTTCCAGAAAGCGACGGAGTTTGTTGACCTTGACCTTCGCGAAACGACATACGTCGAAAAGTTCTCGATATAATGCAACGATGCGATATGCGTCTTATAGCTTACATGCACGGCTACGTTTTTCCCACTGGATGCACGAACTTTCGTCCGTTAGGTTTCAGTCTGCTAGCTGGGTGAAAAGGCGTGACTTCGTTCGAACGTTCCAGAAAGCGACGGTGTTTGTTTTGTTGACCTTGACCTTGACCTTTTGACCTCGCGGTGTTCTTGCAGACTCGTGGTGAAATAGGCGATACGTAGGTGTCGACGCGAAACGACATACGTCGAAAAGTTATCGATATAATGCAACGATGCGATATGCGTCGCATAGCTTACATGCACGGCTACGTTTTTCCCGCTGCATGCACGAACTTTCGACCGCTAGGTTTCAGTCTACTAGCAGGGTGAAAATGCGGGATGGTGTTTCTTTTCGTGAGCGTGGAAAATTCCATGACGTCGTTCGAACGTTCTAGAAAAGAAGAAAAAAAATACACGAAACCGGTTGAAACCGGTTCTGTACCCAGACACGTCTCGAAAAGCGCGTCATTATCGTCAGTATTAATCCGAACCGCCACTGTCATCAAAACCGTTCTTACTGAATGTCCTTTTAGAGTTAGGGACAGGGTTCGTATCAGGGTTCACTACAGACGACAGAATTAGGGTTATTAACCCTAACCCTAACTGGCAATTGTATCAGTACAAAAGGTCGGTGACCTTTGATCTTTGAACTTGCCCCACAGCACCGTCTGGTAATCAAAACAACATGGCAGCAAAACAACATGGCGCGCCCCTGGTGACCGTATCATCGCAAAACAACATGGCAGCAAAACAAGATGGCAGCCTCCCTAGAAAGGTCACGTGACATGCAAACGAAGAGCTGTGACGTCACAGGTCACGTGACGGCTCTCGACTCATCAGAACCGTCGACACGTTTGACACGTAGCGCCCCTGGCGACAATATCACCGCAAAACAATGTCTCGGGGGCGATAATAGGGGATGACACGTTGCGCCCCCTAGTGACTGTTTCACTACAAAACGGTGTGATTTATGCTAATTTATGCAAATTTATGCAAATGAGCTGTGACGTCATAGGTCACGTGACGGCTCTCGACCCATCAGAACAGTCCAAACTAGGTCACAAACCGTCGATACAATTGACCGGTAGCGCCCCCTGGTGACGGTTTCATCGCAAAAGGCTCTCGACCAATCAGAACAGTCGAAACTAGGTCACAAACAGTCGACACAATTGACCGGTAGCGCCCCTTGGTGACGGTTTCACTACAAAAGGGTGCAATATATGCTAATTTATGCTAATTTATGCTAATATAGGCGTCATAGGTAACGTGACGGCTCTCGACCAATCAGAATGAGTCCATGTGGCGCCCCTGGTGACATTATGACCGCAAAGGAGTGCGATTTTGGGTAATTTATGCTAATTTATGCAAATAGCTGTGACATCATAGGTCACGTGACTGCTCTCGACCAATGAGAATGAACCCCTGTGGCGCCCCCCTAGTGGTGAAACTGCTCTCGACCAATCAGAAAGTGCCCCTCATTTGAGCGATAATAGGGGATTTCAGGTGGCGCCCCCTGGCGGCAATAAGCGCACGACCAATCAGAACGCTCCATTTCAAATTTCAACCAATCAGAATGAAGCAAATTGCCCCTCATTTTTTGGAGGATTGAGATGCCCCCATATACTACTATGACTTTACATCGAATACCGCCCGACATATTTCCTTCAATAGGTGGCGCAGTGGTTGGATCACCGGACTCTCGATCGAGAGAACCCAGTTTCAAATCCTCTTGCTGCCTTTCGAAACTTATTCACTGAACGTTGATTGTAAATGATTATAGATAGTGGTGGATATATGAACGAATAGACTTCGCGCATTATTTGCAGCGAAACTGAATGGTTCCCAGAAAAGTCGAGTTGGATTGGAATGAACAGGTCTGCCAGGGGGTGAAGGGTAAAGCGCTGTGAACAGTCCTACGGACTGGATACCACGCTATATAACAACGTAGTTTTCAATAGTGGCACGAACCCTAGTTTCAGTTCAGGACAACTCCTACCCAATAGACACTGGGCAATGTATACATACTATTATAATACGACATCCTGTAAACGTGCTGCCGGGTAGATACTAGCTTTAGTGAAGTGTGTACAAAGGAAAACTGCTTATATAAAACTGCTAGTGTTCCAACTGGAGGACAAACAATATCATTTATTTTCATTTGCAAAATTGGTCTTTTTCTAAGTCATGTCGTATTCAACTTGACATCGTTGAAACGAAATAGGAGTCGACTGTTTACGTTTACGATGTTTCAGGGTCGACAACTATCTGGTGATGGTGTTTCTCTCCAGCAAGGCCTGCTTTATCGCCAACGCCATCGGACAGCTGCTAGCCACGCAATACAAGTTGTACGGCTTCGAGGTAGGTTTTTCAACCAACATTTCTGAAGCGAAGAGAAGGAGAACGAACGAGACAGAAACATATATATTTTTCAAGGAGTTAAATGTAGGTCTAGTCATTCAAATTTTAATTTTCTTTCTTTAGGAAAATGAAGATTTGCACCACTTTTACTTGAACAATTGTCGGAAATGGACTTGTGTAACAAGAAATTGTCACCCCGGCTTGCTAAATGGAGAACAAATTTCGCGTTTTTCCTCTGATTATTCACAGCGAGTGTTGGTGTTTGTACAGGTTCTCAAGTACATGGTGGCTGACCATGACTTAACGGAGGCGCACACCGTCACCTTCCCGCGGGTCGCAATGTGTGACTTCACTGCGCCTGACCTCGGCAACAACCAATGCTACACGCTGCAGTGTGTCCTGCCGGCCAACCTGTACCACGAGATGATCTACACGTTCCTCTGGTTCTGGCTAGTAGTGGTCGTCGCCATCAGCGTCTACAGCTTCGTCAGGTGGCTACCGCGTGTGTTGCATAGCAACGACCGCGTCCTGTTCATCGAAAACTATCTCTTGGAAAACGAACGGGTCGACCGCAACGACCAGTCCTTGCGCGAGTTCACTGACAAGTATCTGCGACAGGACGGCGCCTTCCTGCTGCGTCTCATCGAGCACATCACCGACAGCATCATGACAAGGGATGTCGTCTGCTCGCTCTGGAATAAGTGGAACAAATAGCGTCTGGCGATTGAACTGGAGGAACTGGCGCCGAAGGTGAATAAATTCGATTAAGGAGGACGGGAGTTCTGGCATACCTGGTACGGCCGTAGCCGTACTCTGGTCGTGCCTTGGCATGTTGGGTTTAGCGAAACCAAGTCTTCGACATTCCGATTGTGATCAACGTCGCCCTCTAGCGGATACTTACAAAGCATTTGCACCGCAACGAAATTGCAGTTTCTCCGATTGCACCCGAAAGCTGCGATGGTCTGCCCGCTTTGAACCATCGACTGATGTATGAACATATGCTCTTTTTTACAAGTGCCCAGTTATCATTAATCGACAATATCACCAGATGGTGAGCTTGTCGATTAATAATTTAGTTAGGTAATCAAAACGAGTCAAGGCACCCGGAGTGTTGGCTTAACCACGGGTGTTTAAGACATGTTTTGCCACAGCAAGTTTTAGTTCTGAACCAAGTCACACGGTTTACCACACCTCGTCAAGAGAGGCATGGTCCCTAAAAGATTGCGAATGCGTTCTTTTGGTGCATGCATATTATTTCGTCATCAGCGGAAGTTTTGTGATCAAACAGTGATCATGTTTCAACTTTCTCATGCAATTGTCTTATGCATTAGGTGATGCTTTGATACATTTGGTTATAGCTCCAGGTTATGATTAGAAGGCCATAACACCAGGTAATTTTACTGTCCACCAAATAGATAAGGTGATATGAGGAGAGGCCTAAATTGTCATTTTGGTAGTCGTAAAATGAAATCAACACAAATTTTGCGTACTACCAGTGGAGCCCCCCAGCGGACGACGTGTGTTGTATATTCATTGCAAAAAAAATAGTCCGGAACTCGTGTGATTTTACGATAGCAAACCCTGATTTTTTGCCAGGCACTTTATTAGTTTTCTCTGTGTATAATATATAGAGGTGAATAATAAATTAACATTTCGACCAGCTGAAATTGCATTACTCCTTGTGTTTAAAAGTTGGCAGTTTTGCAAATTTTGCTGCTGATGTAGCTATTATTAAATCAGATATTTAAAAAAATTGGCACAGGAACCCCAACCGTTTTTTGTAAAAGATATAACATTTTGGTCAAGTTTTACTGAAGTGGTGTTACTCCTTGTGGGAGAAATATTTAATATTGTAAAATTGCTTCCTAAAATGTGGTTTTACTGCAACTTAATAAAATACCTGAAGTAATAAATGTTGTTTTTTCATGCGAGTTTGACATATTTTGTATTATATAATATGAATATATCAAATTGCTATAATTAAATAGTAAATACATCTCGTGTTATGACTGGTTATGACCTGCGTCAAGTATTTTGGTGATTTTGCCGGTGACGTAGCTGTTACTATATAAGATATTTCAAAAAGTTGTACTGGACCCCTCAAGTTTCGAACAACCTTTAAAAGTTTAATTACTTTTATTTCTGGATAATCGGCCACCTTTACAAGAAGTATTTTTAAACGTGGGAAGTAATATAATATTTACTGCTATTTAAACATAAAAGGGAATTTTTAATCTAACCGTTTAATTATTTGATTATAGTATTTTTTATTTATATAAATATTTATTTAATTTCCTATATACAATATACCTTAACATCATCAAATTATTGAGAAATAATAACTTCCCATATATTTCCTGACGTCAAATGGCCTATGTTAGCCTACGTTTTAATTCTAAGAATTGTAATTAGGCCCTATATATCATAGAGTTCGGTTTCATGCCCAGCTGTCAATGTTCGTTGGTGATGATGTGTGTTAGCCAAGTTGTACCCTTCAATAGTGCCCGTGTGCGTGTGTATGTGTTTTATCACTCACTCACTCACTCACTCATTCAATCAATTAATCAATCAACCATTTATTTGTTTCAGACAAATAGGACACGTAATAAACATGATTATTATAATAAATATAAAAGTGTAGCAATAATGTATGCTTGAATTGTGGTTTGCAGAAGCAGACACTACTATCATTATTGCTGGTTAATTGTCGAAGTCAAGATATGCAGAGAATGCAGTCATATAAGGTCCCTAGACATCCACAATTATAAAATCAAATCCAGTAGTATTTCAAGTTAGTAAAGTTACCCTACAAAAAAATCACAAGCTCTAACTCTTGATGATCAAACTTCTGCTAGATTAATGAACATTACCTTACCTATTAGGGGACTGCATACTGTGGATTTTCCCGTTGAAACCAATGCTAAATGTAAGTCAGGCACGATTGTGATAAAACTTGAATTAAACAACGAACATGTGTTTTTATACATAAGAAACATATGCTGTTCCTATGCCATACATTGACAATGTCAGTCAATGTGGCAGCAGTAAAATTGCCAAGTATTTTAATATCTCAGCAATTATGTTTAGCAAGAATGTATTTTTAATCCACAATTCGTATATTTTGAGGTAAAAGTTAGAGTTAGCATATCGCGAATCCGGTTCGTTGATGTCATAATATGTAGTGTGTGGATAGTTTTAGTAATATCTGCAGTAGGTTTAATAAAAGTGCGTATTTTTTTCAAATCACAAAAAAAGTACTTTAGTCGTCATATCCGGTAAGGCTAAAAGTAGTGGATATCCAAAACGGTAAACACATTATGGGGTCAAGGCTGGTCATGAGCATGACTTCCATCCTATCGCCGATCACATAACAAAGTTATGAAGTTTCTCACCTTACCTCACCTCACCTCACCTCACCTCATCTATCCTCTTCGGGCCCAGTGACCCCGTCTCTGTCTTTGTCTTTGGTCGGCCAACCTTTCTTCTACCTTCGGGCGTCCATGTCAACGCCGTTTTATATTTGCAGTTATTATCCATTCGTAGGATGTCGCCTATCCATTTCCATCTTTATAACTTGACCTCGGTGCTGATTGTCTTCAATTTTGTCTTTGCAAGAATATATTGATTTGATTCAACGCAATTTGTAGGATTCGTCTTAATCACTTGAAAAAAATGTATCTAACTTTCTGTTGTCGCCTTCGTTTATTATCCATGTTTCACTTCCAGACAACAGCACAAGTGTGCTAAAAGCCTCAATTTAGATCTTTATGTGTATATATTTGAACTCCATATTTGCTTAAGCTTTATGAAAGATACCTAGCTTTACGAATTATGTTAACAATGTCATCACCGCTTTCTCTTTGCGTACTGACGTTAGCACCCAGGTAGTTATACTTGTCCACTTCATTTAGTTCTTGATCGTAAATTACTATTCTGTTTTTGCACTTGCTGTTTATCAGCAATACCTGAGTTTTCTTTTTATTTATTCCTAGTTCTGTCCTTGCTGCAAATTGATTCAGTTGTCTTGTCTTTGTTTGCATGTGTGTGTGTAGCATGATGACATGAGTGCTATGTCATCGGCAAAGTCCACGTCCTCTAGTTTTGACGTGAAGTTCCATCTTATCCCTGTTTTATTTCCTGCTGTTGTGTTTCTCATTATCCAGTCCACTACCAAGAAGATAAATGCAGACATTACATCTCCTTGTTTAACTCCAGTTTTGACCTTGAACCACTCAGATTCCTCACCTTCGTCTAACACTGCACATTCACTATCTTCGTATAACATCTGAACCATGTGGATTATCTTGTGTGGAATTCCATAGCTCTCCATGATTTTCCATAGACTCTCTCGGTGCACTGAGTCAAACGCTTTTTCAAAGTCCACAAACGTGATGTGTAGGTTTGTCTGTCATTCCACTACCTGTTCTATAATATTTCGCTAAATAAATATATGTTCAACTGTGCCTGTCCTACTTCTGAAACCTGCTTGTTCGTGTCTCAATTTGCTGTTAACTCCATATCTTATTCTGACAAGGAGTACTCTTCCGAATACTTTACTAGGAACATATGTCAAAGTAATTCCTCTCCAATGCCCGCACTCTGTAAGGTAATTTTTTTCGGTATTTTAACGATCAGCCCCTACTTACATGTTTTTGGCTCTTTCTCTTGAGAGTGTGCGAGAGTTCGTGCGTGCGTGCGTGCGTGCGTGCGTGCATGCGTACGTGACTTGGGATCGTGGGTGAGCATTATTGGCTAGTTGGGCTATAACACGGACTTGTTGGACTGTAACGTGGACTCGGAGGGCGTAGGTTGGGCTAGTTGGGCTATAAAACGGACTTGTTGGACTGTAACGTGGACTCGGAGGGCGTAGGTTGGGCTAGTTGAGCTATAAAACGGACTTGTTGGACTGTAACGTGGACTCGGAGGGCGTAGGTTGGGCTAGTTAGGCTATAAAACGGACTTGTTGGACTGTAACGTGGACTCGGAGGGCGTAGGTTGGGCTAGTTGAGCTATAAAACGGACTTGTTGGACTGTAACGTGGACTCGGAGGGCGTAGGTTGGGCTAGTTAGGCTATAAAACGGACTTGTTGGACTGTAACGTGGACTCGGAGGGCGTAGGTTGGGCTAGTTGAGCTATAAAACGGACTTGTTGGACTGTAACGTGGACTCGGAGGGCGTAGGTTGGGCTAGTTAGGCTATAAAACGGACTTGTTGGACTGTAACGTGAACTCGGAGGTGCGTAGGTTGGGTTAATTGGGCTATACGTCGGACTTAGAGCTCCACTCCACAACGAGTCCGAGAATCCCACTGGGCTGGGCCTAGACTTAATAAAAATATTAATACAAAACCCAGATTTGCATGGAATTATGAATGACACCAGTGCTTTATATATTGAAATGTAGTTTAACCTCTTTTCAACAATGGGACTTCCAATGGTATAATTTTAATAATGTGCATTCTTTTAATAGAGATATTTCATATAACAGCAACGAATAGTATTGCATACACATTACATACATTACACAGTACATATTACTACTACATAGTACATACATAATACAGATGTTACATATGCATATTTTTGTTTCCATATATATAATGGCCCCATGCCAGGCCACTTAAGTTCACTTGGTTGGAAGCAGCCAGCCCCAAATGTTTACTTTAGACATATTTGCAGAGGCAATCAAGCCATGATTAACCACCAACTTATCACCCTTTGACCCTGCCAGTGGACATTCTATTGTCTAGGTCTTCCCTCCAAATCTTGTCTGCCTGAATGACCTGCCCACTGGCCACTGCCCACTGCCCAGTGCCCAGTGCCAACAAGCGCCTGAGGGTGGTTACGTCTGTCTCGTGTTGCTGAACTTTCGGGCGGGTATCAGATAGAATTAGTTTCATTTTGCACCAGACTTGGAACGTTCAGAGTTATATATTTTGATTACGTGGTGGGGGCCGTCTTACCTGCAGGGACCGTGTTGCCCCAGGTTACCCTACTACCTTATTTGTGTTTGAGTGATAATGTGTTGTTTTAACTAACGTTCGTCGCCTGCCAGCGAAATGGCGAACGGAGTTGTACGCTGATGGAAAAGGTTCAAGACTAAGGATGTGCCAAGCAAAGCTCTTCAGGGAACACTCCATCATCCAACGGGAAAGCCCGTGTGGCAAGTCGATGAAAATGCAGAACGTAATAAGGGTCGCCGTGAAGACTAAACTGTGTTCGCTCTCGCTGTCTAAACTATCGGCAGTTCCAGCACCTTGTGACCGAGATGAATGCGCGATATGAAGAACTCCTGTAGTACACCGAAGTGAGCTGAGGCGCGCAGGAACAAGTCTGCAGCCAGGTGTGGGCCACTTGGTGGCGCAGCAACATCACCAGCAACAGGCCTCAGTGTCACACGGGTCAACATGGCACCAGCGGCATGCCAAGAACACGTAACCTGAATAATGTGTTTTTGAATAATCCAACTGTTGTTAAAAATCAGACGTTGATGTTTGACGATAATAATAACTCATATTCGTGGACGTGCTATTTACAACAGTGGTCAATACAACTGCTAGACACAAGGTATATAATTGCATTGTGCCAATTACCACGAGTGTGCGTGCGTGCGTGCGTGCGTGCGTGCGTGCGTGCGTGCGTGCGTGCGTGCGTGCGTGCGTGCGTGCGTGCGTGCGTGGCCCGCTAACCTATTCAAAGTCACTTATTTGGCCCTCCATTCAAAAAGGTTGCCGACTCCTGGTTTATAGCGACTGTCTGTACATTGTCTACTGCTCTATGACTGTTACCAACTGACCACATGTAAGGTGACTTGGTAGCGCATTCATAGTTGGAATAAGACTCTACTTCAAACAAATTAGATATTTGTATAACATTTTATTATTTGATTTGAATCCCCTCTGAAAAGTGTGAACCCCACAATAAATTGAAGATACTATACATTTAAAAAAATAAATGTGAACCCCCTTTAAAAAATTTGAACCATTTTCTCAAAGGCGTGAACCCCTCCCCCAGTAGGCCTATTATTTAGCATTTTTGTAAGCGTGAACCCCCTTTTCAAGAAAAGTTAACCCCCTTCTCAAAAGCGTGAGCGCCCGATAATATGAATATATTATTTTCATAAACGTGAAGCCATTTTCCAAAAAAATTAACCCCTTCTCAAAAGCTTGAACCCCCTTCCCAAAAGCGTGAACCTTCCGATAACATGAAAATAATATTATTTTCAAAAATGTTAACCCTCTTCTCAAAAGCATAAAACCTCATCTCTAAAGCGTGAACCCCCTCCTAAAAAGCACGAACCCACCAATTATATGAAAATAATATTATTATTTTCAAATTATTGGAAGTTCACGCTTTTGAGAGGGGGAGGGTTCACGATAAGGGATCCACATTTGTGAAAAAAAGGGGTTCGTATTTTGGGAAAAGGGGTGCACAGAAAGGGGGTTCATGTGAATCCACTGAACACCCCTTCGCCACGGGCCTGGTACGACAGTAGTGTCATAGCTTCTCATAGGGATCACTAGCAGTATATGGATGGACGTATCACAGGAGGGGCATACACGATTCTTTGGTGCCGCCATCGAGATTGATAAGCATGTTCACGTCTTCTTTGCATGTCTCTTTATCAAGAATCTGGTCACGTCTACCCGAGGTGCCCTTGCTCTGGTCCGTGTTGGTGCTTCCAGACACGGTCTTCAAAGGGTCACACTCGCTGTCGGACGCTGTCTCCGTCACTCGGTGCGTCTGCAAAATACATACCACAATGTACAGCAGACGAAAACGCTTGGTCATATGAAATGGTCGAGACGTCGTATGATATGTCCAAATACATAGATATACCAGGGTCTACATAAAACCCCTGAATGGTAAGTGAGAGTTACAATGTGCAGCTGTTTTGCTTTGTTGTGTTTCATTATCTTTGTCACAGTTACCAGGACCACAGCAATGTGATATCACCTACCTGGCCGGCCTGACGAGGCCGCGATTGTCACCCGGCTGTCTGGTACTTCGTCGAGATGCCACTGGACAACGGACGCTAAAGACACATGTTGATCTCGCTGTTCAGAGTGGTATCTGTAGTTGGTGATGC
The DNA here is from genome assembly GCA_963662155.1 of Lamellibrachia columna. Lineage (NCBI taxonomy): Eukaryota > Metazoa > Annelida > Polychaeta > Sabellida > Siboglinidae > Lamellibrachia > Lamellibrachia columna. The sequence goes on along the minus strand of OY759271.1, from coordinate 15,608,129 downwards.
CAATACGACATTTGAGATTCGTTGATACACATTCGCGTCGATCCTCCAGACACCGGATGAGAACACCACGGGCCTCCTCTAACTCGTTCACTGGATACGGCCCACTGTAGTTCCTTATCCTGGCACTGGGAGGCCAGTGAGTTAGAGCCATCGTTCGCGGACCCAATCAATAGTGTTAGTGGACGTCACTGAAGGGAGAAGATGTTTTGTGAACGTTTGTTGTGAATGTTTGTTACGTTCACTTACGCACACGATCACGTACGCGCGCACTACTGTTATAATTATCCAAATGTGTTGTAGGGGAAATGCGGGCAAAATGGAGTAGTACAAATTGGATATGGCTATAATATTACATCGATATATAATATATCTCCGTAATATAAAATAACTGATAATATCATATATGCTATGATCTAATTTCATGCCTATGTAATCAGATTGCTGGTGCTTCGTCAGGATGTCACGACGATAAACGACTATACTAGGCACTATGTAGCGTGCTTGTTAAAAGCAGTGATTGTGACTACTGTCATATTTTTAACTTGATCGAAAATATACAAAAATCATGTCACATTTGAGATATCTGCCCAGCCAATACAAGGCAATGGTGTGCAGGAAAAATGGCATAACACTACCGCACTGTGTTCGCGTAGTATTGTTTCATTATCACGAACATGATTACTTTCGAAAGTGTAACGTAGAATGCTCTCGTGAAATACTAGTTTCTATATGAACCATTTTACAGGGAACAGTCATTTTGGTACTTCCACTTTCTATTAGCTAAAGTGTTCTTTTGAACACAAAAACAGCCTTATTCAAGGCTAACGTAGCAACCAGATTAAGTCTAAATTTGTTGATGGCGCCGTGCAAACGGCAGGTAAAGCCACCAGGCATTTAATATGCAGCAGTTGTAGCAACTGGGTGGACTTTGTCAAGTCCAGGTGTGAGAAGTCCTGGGCTGAGGTTCAGGCAGAAAGTTTTAGTTTTGAGTGTAGGGGATGTACGAGGATGAAGGAACTTGAGGTGGAGTTAGAACAACTGAGGCTGCTCGTTGTGGCAGTGGTGGGAAGGAAGCAGGTGGGTTGTGCCAGTGGTTCTGGTGGGGGAACAGTAGATGATAAAGTGGGGGAAGACGATGAGAGAGATGCTAGAGAGAGCTCACCTCAGCCTGGGAGGAGGCTGAGGGGAGGTAAGGTGGCAGGTCGTAGGGAGACAGGACGTAAGGAGACGGGACGTAGGGAGACAGGACGTAAGGAGACGGGACGTAGGGAGACAGGACGAAAGGCGATGGGAAGGAAACAAATGGGAGGGAAGACAAATGGATCGAAGGAAAGGGGAGTGGGGGAGTCAGTAGCGAAGGAGTCGGGGGGAGAGACGATAGTTAAGGCGATGGGAGTGAGGGAGACGGGAGGGAAGGTGTCAGGAGGGAAGGCGACGGGAGCGCAAGTTAGCCAGGCGACGGGAGGGAAAGGTGACAGGTTGATGAGTGAGAGAGAGCCTGATAACAGTCTGCCACCAAGCGACAAGGCTGCAGGACAGAATTTGATGGAGGGGATCCATCGGAAGAGCTATTCCAAGGCAGTGATAGAGGGGGTGAGAAAGAGAGCATGGGTATTTGTGAGGGATTCAATAGTTAGGAAGACCAACAGAGTCTTAAACAAGGGAGATGACGTGGTAGTTTGCTTGCCCGGGGCCAAAATAGAGGCGATAACTGAGAGGGTAGAAAACATTGTGGGTTCGGGCAAGGGTGGATCTGTTTTAGTACACGTAGGGACAAATAACGTAGAGAGGGAGGTACAACTGCCATAGTTAGGAAATACAGGAATTTGGTCAGAACACTAAAACAGACGCGGGTTGAGCAGGTAATACTGTCAGGGATTTTACCACTAATAGGAAGGAGGGGTCATAGATATCGAAATTGCCGGGGTATGGCAATTAACATGCTAGTCGAGAAGCTATGTAGGGAAGAGGAAGTTGGTTTTGTGGATTTGTGGGGAAGTTTTGTTGGAAGGGCTGATATGTACATGAAGGACGAGCTGCATCTAAGTGGAAAGGGGGCAGCAGTATTTGCGGATGGACTCTCAGCAGCAGTAGACAGTGGCATGGGTAGCATATCAAATAGTTTTGGTAGCAAACACTATTTAAACTAGAAGTGCAGGGGGGTTACTTAGAGATGCAAGCAGGACAAGAGGCCACCAGTACAGACAAACCAATAACAAAATGTCCTAAAAACAGTGCTGAAGCAGGTTATAGATGCGTGTGTTTAAATGCTAGGAGCATAGTAAATAAGAAATACGAATTAAACATTATGGTAGAAGATATTGACCCTCACATAATTGGTATTACCGAATCATGGGCCAACACAGACATAACAGATGCTGAATTAGGATTGAAAGGATACGTAATGTTTAGGAGAGATCGAATAGGAAGAAGGGGAGGGGGAGTTATTTTATATGTTAAATAATCTATTCAGGCTGAAATAAAATTAGAAAGGGAAGCAGATTACGATGAAGCTGTTTGGAGCAAAATAGTTTCAGGAAATTCAAAATTAACTATTGGATTAGTCTACCGAAGTCCAAACATAAACGAAGAGGATAACACAAAAATACAAAATGCTATAAAGGAAGTTGGTAAAGGGGAATGTATCATAATGGGAGATTTTAACCATGGACACATACAATGGAAATCTCTAGAGAGTACAGGGGGTGAGGACCAACATTATATTTTTAATTCAGGAGAGCTTCCTTACTCAGCACGTGCTAGAACCAACCAGGGAAGATATAGGTTTATCATCACAAAAAGAATTAGTGGACAATGTAAAAATACATGAACCATTGGGTAACAGTGACCACAATCAAATACATTTTGACATCAATGTAAAATCAGAAAGTAAACATTAAAAAACGTATAGGAGAAATTTCCACAAATGTAATTATGAAGATATGAGAAAATACTTAGCAAAGCTAGATTGGAATAACATGCTGATGAATAAGACCGCAATTGAATGTTGGAATATTCTAAAATATGAAATTGAGAGTATCATCGATAAATTTGTTCCCTTGAAAAACAAGGAAAACGGTCTAGAAAGAAACACTTGTCAAAAGAAGCTATTAGAATATAGTGTTTAAGCAAACTATGTGGAGGGTTTATAGGCGTACCAGAAAGGACGAAGATTATGCAAATTACAAAGAGGCACTTAACCTAGTTACAACTTAAATTAGTAAATCTAAAAGAACCTTTGAAAAAAAATTGGCAGGTAATACAAAAAATTACATCAAGAGTTTCTATGCTTATGTAAGGAGTAAACAGAAAGTTCGAGATAAGGTCGGACCACTGGAATACAACAGAGGAAACATAATTTCAGACGGGTTTCAAATGGCAGAGGTCCTGAATGAGTATTTCAGCTCAGTGTTTACCACAGAAGATCACTTCCAGTTCCATTGATTAAATCTGAGGGCAATAAATCAGAACATTTAGGGCAGTTATTTGTAACTCCTGAAATGATAGCAAAGAAAATTAAGAAGATGAAAGATAATAAATCACCAGGAGTTGATGGGATACCACAAAAACTGCTTAAGGAAATTGTTGAGCAACTTAGTACACCACTTGCAAATTTTTTTTATCTTGTCACTAGAAGAAGGAACAGTTCCTTCAGAATGGAAAGAAACAAACATTACGCCACTATTTAAGAAGGGATCGAGGAACAAGCCAGAAAATTACAGACCAGTGAGTTTAACATCAGTTGTATGTAAATTACTCGAAACATTAATTAGAGACCACATGGTGGAATTCCTTGTAAAACATAAATTAATAAATACATATCTAAATGGGTTCCTAAAAGCAAGGTCATATGACGGATCACCAGTGGATGTTGTCTACTTAGATTTTCAGAAAGCGCCACATCAAAGATTGTTACTCAAACTAAACGTCCATGGTATAGGTAATGATGTAATCATATGAGTAGCATATGTTAAAATTTACTACACGGTTGAAAAACCAGTCGTTGTCCTAGGCCCTAAAACGTAGGCAATTAGACTAGCTGTGTCCAACAAGAAAAGAACCGGCGACATTGATCATTATCAGAACTTGGGGAATCTAAGCGAACGTCGCGACTTCGATGTGTTGATTTACACAAACTGGCTTAGGGCCAACAAACATACAAACTTCTTGTCGCAGTCGACAAATGATGTTAGTTTGGCACTATTTATAAATGAACGGTACTTACCTAGTTTGAAACGTAAATGCGTCACATTTGTAGATTTATTGTGTTTCGGCAGTCATGACGTCAGTCACTCCTATTCGTACGAATGACAGTTTCTGGGAAATTAGGTCATCTCAGCTTCGTGGCAGTCGTGAGTCGAGACATGCCTTATCTGACTAACCAACCAAAGCGTTGTCCGCGTAGCGCACTGCCCGAATGCATGGGCGCCGACCAGCTGCCACTTTGCGGATTAATAAAGCTCTTTAAATCGATAAATATGAATTAGTGCTATGCTAAAATTATACGTAAATGTCCAATCTAAACATTGATAACTTTTTTTTTATTTATAAAACATTTATTCAAAAACTCCAATATACAATATACCGTTTAACGCTTTATGAGGAAGATCGCCTCAACTGTACATAACAAGGAAAGTCAGTCGTTTGAGGTACCAATAGAAGCAGCAACCACAGCAAAAACCTCTTCAGAACGATTTTATTTTGCACCTTTTTTTCGTAGAAATTGAGATGTAACCTTTCGGAAGTTATTTCCCCATACACATATCAAAGAAAGTAATACATGGCTGATTATTAATTAAAAGGCGAGGTTCAGCACGCCACACGTGTAAACGTGTAACCCAACCACAAGTCTTCAACCAATATATGATGTTATTGTGTTATATGCCTACCAGTATCAAGTAGCCGAACCTCTTGGGACGTTACGTCTAGCCCACATCTTCTGCACGGACACGTTACAAGTTTGACGTGGTGAGCCTATCTAACATGTGCTGTGTGTAAATACTTTCAATCTTGAGTTGGTTTGAAACAGCGGTTCCATGGTTGGCAACAAAGCAAATGCTGAGTATTTATATAACATAAGTAATTGCAAATACGACAACCTCAACATGCTTTACAACATTATGGTTCTATAAGCTGTAGGTACGCAATCTACACAGATGTCATCATGGAATCAAATATACTGCTATACTATGAGCAACACTTTAAATATCAAACAACTGTTTAAAAGTTTAACATATTTTTATTGAAATTAGAGGTTATTACATCAGATGAGATACGTTGTGTGAAATGTGCTGCAAATAAAGCACAACGTCTATTTAGTATAAGACAACAAAACTTTACCATTAGAAACTAATGCAAAATTAGTCGGATTATTATTTAGGGCAAATGCAATGTCCATCTCCCATTCAGTGCAATTGAAGCCTTCTAGCACTGGTTGTTTGACATTCTTGGGGCCTTACATGACAAAATAATGAAGCTAATATCCAAGCAAGTGCTACTATAATTATTGTTGATAGCTTGTTAAAACCAAAACATACAGAGAATGCGGTCATATAAGGCCCATGTAAATTGATTTCTATACTAAATCATCCCATTGAAATAGATTATACCTATTATTTATTCTAGACAGACTGAATAAAATAGTTTCAAGAAATGTAATTTCAATGTCACGAAACACCGAGTGCAGAGTCTATTACGTAAATGCATTTATAAAGTCATCCTTGTTGTCCGTGATTGCACGTAGCCTATTTCCCATAGCGGTCATTGCAGCAGAGGACAATTTGGCGAGGAGATTGGTCTCGGGCACGAAGTAGTCTGACTGAGTTTTATCCTCCAGTGCCCGACATAGTCGATGGAGGACAGCGATCAGCCTCGGGACAAGCTCGCTCTGTTTCCAACTAGAAACGTTCCTCACTTCATGCAACAGCGCCGTCTTCAGGTTGTAAGACGTCAGACCTTCCAGTTCGGTTTGTCTCTTGAGCATAATTTTCAGAATGCGCAGGACCATCTTACGACAGCCATGGTCTCTGTCCATGCCACGGAACAGCGCCTTCTCCTCTAAGGACGACGACTTGCGCCACGCGTTGCTTGTCTGCGTATCCGAGGTTTTTGGTGGTTTCGCTACAAAAACGCATTTCTGTCCGCCTACTAGAATCTCGAACCCCAGAACGACATCGACGGAATACATCACAATACCACAACGATTCATTCTGCACGTGTCCATCTGTACCGACGGTCCGCTGCGTCTAAGTTTCGTCACCTCTGACATCTCTCCATGGTTATTGATGATGTCCTGCAAGATGCCGAAGAAGTTGTCTAGCGACTCGACAGGCAGAAGGAAGCCTTCGTCGTCCAGTAGACTCGGATTCACGCGCAGACCAGCTTTTTCATCGGCCGTCTTTAGAGAGTAATACCCCGGGGAGCGATATACGGGCGTCAGATTTAGACTGATGTCGGGAGGTTGAATCACCACAATGTCGAAATCCATATTGGTGTACGGCACAACCACCCCTTGATAAACACTCCCTGTGTATTCAATTCGGGAGCACATACCTTGCGCCCGAAGGTTGGTTTCCAGGTAGTTGGTATACACTTTGAAACGTTTCTTAGCTTTTCTTATGCGACTTGTCGGATACCGGGCGTATTTCCGGTGGAAGTTTTGCAGCAACGTCTTAATTTCCGGTTGATCGTGCCACATTTGTTCAGCCATTTTGGCTGGTCATGCAGGGCCTACAAAGTAAAGGTCATTCATTGAAATGTGACAACACCATGAAAGTGCGTGAGGGTGTGCGTGTGTTCCTGCGTGCGTGTTTGTGTGTGCCTGTGTGTGTGCCTGCATGCACGTGTGTTTTGGTTCATGTGCGGAGAGTTGCAAACAAAGACACATTGTAAATGCGCAGATATATTCACATGCAATAAACTATCGCTGGCCTATCGCAATAGATACATCACTTGAAACGAGTCAAGGACAACCTAAACACAATCGCCTTGTCCCTAGATTTACAATATAGATGTTTACATATTCACTAAGCAGATTACTAAATAGTTTATTTCTAACCAGAAACTAAAATATTCGTTTCAGGTAGGCGCCTACCCTGAACTCAAGCTAACTGAGCATCGGTCTGAGCATCGCAGTAGTAACATGAAATCAACACAGAGGTTATTATGTGGATTGAAACCACGTCCATAATGCCAACAGTAAACAAAAATGATGTTTGTGTGTGTGTGTGTGTGTGTGTGTGTGTGTGCGTGCGTGCGTGCGTGCGTGCGTGCGTGCGTGCGTGCGTGCGTGCGTGCGTGCGTGCGTGTGTGTGTGTGTGTGAATTATATATATATATTGAAGAACATTAATAAAAACAGAATACATTATAAATTACGTTATTGAAGTGGCGGCCTCTTGTGGATATACACGTTATTCAAGTGGCGGCCTCTTGCGGAAAACATATGTTGTGATTTAACAAGATTTAACAAGATTGCCACCCCAAACAACAAGTTCTAGATGGCAAGTAGACAAGGAAGCCATTGGCTTACCGATAGTCCAACAATTTTCTCATCTATGTGTAGCCCGCCCTTATCAAATATCTGTTAATTATATTTTTAAACATATTCACACTACTAGCATTAACACAATCATTTGGCAATTTGTTCCATTCATTTATCACCCTCTGTGAGAAAGAGTACTTTCTCATGTCCAACCTACACTGCTCCTTAACTAATGCTTCTTTATGTCCTCTGGTTCTACTGCCTTCTTTAAGTTTGAAGAACATATTCCTATCAACATCCTCATAACCATTCACTATTTTAAACACTTCTATTTGGTCTCCTCTTAGCCTCCTGGTCTCTAGTGTTGTCAAACCACACTGTAATAAGGAACTTTCGTAACTAAGGTCTCTCAATTCTGGAATCATTTTAGTTGCTCTTCGTTGTATTCTTTCTAGCTTGTCTATGTCCTTTTTTACGATATGGCCTCCATGCTTGAATACAATATTCCAAATGAGGTCTAACTATTGCTTTGTACAGGGGTACATTTAGCTGTTTCTCCTTATACATGATAGTTCTCCTAATTAGCCCTAGAATTTGATTTCCTTTCGAAGCAGCAATCCCACATTGCTCTGAAACTTTCATGTCATCACTAAATTTTACTCCTAAGTCCTTTTCTTGTGTGGTTCTACCTAGTACAGCATCCCCCATTTTATATTCTTCATCCATGATTCCATGTCCTATGTGTATACATTTACACTTCCCAAAATTGAATAACATTTGCTATTTTTCTGACCATTTAACTAATTTATCTAGATCATCCTGTAAACTTTGTTTATCTGTATCATTAGTAACCGTTCTGAATACTTTTATGTCATCTGCAAATTTGAGTACTTTGCTAGATATGTCATCTTCCAAATCATTTATATATATATTTTTTTTGTGGATTCGTTACAGAACATTAATTTTAGTTCGGAGTGTGGCCCCTTCAGGTATAAGCAAAAGAAGAAGGCCAAAATGAACATGGAGAAGGACTGTGGAAGCAGAGGGAAACCAAGTGAGATGGAGTTCCTGGAATATGGCGTAGAGATGTAGAGTTTATTCCTCGATACTCAGGGCATCTTCAGATGTTACCGAGTGGACGTATGCACCAACCAGGGTGAAGCTACTGAGTGGACTTATGCACCGACCAGGGTGAAGTTACCGAGTGGCCATATGCACCGACCAGGGTGAAGCTACTGAGTGGACATATGCACCGACCAGGGTGACGTTACCGAGTGGCGATATGCACCAACCAGGGTGAAGTTACCGAGTGGCCATATGCACCGACCAGGGTGAAGTTACCAAGTGGCCATATGCGCCGACCAGGGTGAAGTTACTAAGTGGCCATATGCAGCAACTAGAGTGAATTTACTAAGTGTCCATATGCACCGACTAGAGTGAAGTTATTATGTGGCCTGATGCACTGACTAGGGTGAAGTTACTAAGTGGCCATATGCACTGACTAGGGTGAAGTTACTAAGTGGCCATATGCACTGACTAGGGTGAAGTTACTAAGTGGCCATATGCACTGACTAGGGTGAAGTTACTAAGTGGCCATATGCACTGACTAGGGTGAAGTTACTAAGTGGCCATATGCACTGACTAGGGTGAAGTTACTAAGTGGCCTGATGCACTGACCAGGGTGAAGTTACTATGTGGCCATATGCACTGACTAGGGTGAAGTTACTAAGTGGCCTGATGCACTGACCAGGGTGAAGTTACTAAGTGGCCATATGCACTAACTAGGGTGAAGTTACTAAGTGGCCTGATGCACTGACTAGGGTGAAGTTACTAAGTGGCCTGATGCACTGACTAGGGTGAAGTTATTAAGTGGCCATATGCACTGACTAGGGTGAAGTTACTAAGTGGTCTGATGAACTGACTAGGGTGAAGTTATTAAGTGGCCTGATGCACTGACTAGGGTGAAGTTACTAAGTGGTCATATGCACTGACTAGGGTGAAATTAGTAAGTGGCCATATAAACCAACTAGGGTGAAGTTACTACGTGGCCTTATGCACCGATTAGGGTGAAGTTACTAAGTGGCCTGATGCACCAACTAGAGTGAAGTTACTACGTGGCCTTATGCACCGATTAGGGTGAAGTTACTAAGTGGCCTGATGCACCGATTAGGGTGAAGTTACTAAGTGGCCTGATGCACCAACTAGAGTGAAGTTACTAAATGGCCATATGCACCAACTAGAGTGAAGTTACTAAATGGCCATGTGCACTGACTAGGGTGAAGTTACTAAGTGGCCTGATGCACCAACTAGAGTGAAGTTACTAAATGGCCATATGCACCAACTAGAGTGGCCATATGCACTGACTAGGGTGAAGTTACTACGTGGCCTTATGCACTGACTAGGGTGAAGTTACTAAGTGGCCTGATGCACTGACTAGGGTGAAGTTATTAAGTGGCCATATGCACTGACTAGGGTGAAGTTACTAAGTGGTCTGATGCACTGACTAGGGTGAAGTTATTAAGTGGCCTGATGCACTGACTAGGGTGAAGTTACTAAGTGGTCATATGCACTGACTAGGGTGAAATTAGTAAGTGGCCATATAAACCAACTAGGGTGAAGTTACTACGTGGCCTTATGCACTGACTAGGGTGAAGTTACTAAGTGGCCTGATGCACTGATTAGGGTGAAGTTATTAAGTGGCCATATGCACTGACTAGGGTGAAGTTACTAAGTGGTCTGCTGCACTGACTAAGGTGAAGTTACTAAGTGGCCTGATGCACTGACTAGGGTGAAGTTACTAAGTGGTCATATGCACTGACTAGGGTGAAATTAGTAAGTGGCCATATAAACCAACTAGGGTGAAGTTACTATGTGGCCTTATGCACTGACTAGGGTGAAGTTACTAAGTGGCCTGATGCACCAACTAGAGTGAAGTTACTAAGTGGTCATATGCACTGACTAGGGTGAAATTAGTAAGTGGCCATATAAACCAACTAGGGTGAAGTTACTACGTGGCCTTATGCACCGATTAGGGTGAAGTTACTAAGTGGCCTGATGCACCAACTAGAGTGAAGTTACTAAGTGGTCATATGCACTGACTAGGGTGAAGTTATTAAGTGGCCTGATGCACTGATTAGGGTACAAAGAAGATAAGTAAGCATAATTTCAAGATAGCAAAACCTAAATTTTTGCCTGGCACTTCATGATGTTTTATCTATGTATATAGAGATGAATAATAAATGAACATTTTGGTCAACGTTTACTGAAACGACATTACTCCTTGTGGGTCAATTTGGGTTTTGATAGCAACGTTGCCATGATATGGCATTTTATAAGAACGTTTGGTTAGGATGGTGCCTTCTCAATGTTTGCAGTCTTTGTGTATATAGACCCTTGTTGGTCAAATTTGGGTTTTGATAATAATTGTGCTAATTGTGCTGCTGACATAGTAATTACTGTGTTAGGTATTTAAACAATTTCCACAGGCCCCCAACCTGTTTGCCTTTTTATAGAGATAAATAATAAATTATCATTTTGGCATAGTCTTAATGAAGTGACAATACTCCTTTTGTGTCAAATATTAAATGTTTTCTAAATTGAGCTAAAATGTCTACTGTTTTATTTATTAACCAATCAACTTTAATCCCAAATGAAAATTAATTACACAGACAAAGAATATAGACTAACACATAGAATATTTTCAAATAGAAAAGGGTAACGCTGAAGTGCAATATTATTTTGTTAGCACTTCCCCAGTACAAACATAACATGTACAGGTATACATATTAATGGCCTACATGAATTAGTTGTATTTTGTTGTTACATATCATTGAAAAACGAAATGAATCCATTCATATCGAGCAATAGGTTCAAAAACTAAATTAATGGCAATTAAGTTAAGCTCGATATAGTATCGCAGTAGGCCTATATAGAAATATATACTACAATTCTGCAAGATCATAATCAAAGCTACCACATATACTAATGCCTACTCATATATATATTTATTTTTATTTTTATTATTACATAAAAGGCCTATATAGAAATATATACTACAATTCTGCAAGATCATAATCAACACTTCTTGTGTCGCTACATTTGGCTGTCGCGGCGCACAAAGACGTAGGCGCTGTGTGCCAGAGTGGACGGCACAGACGACGGTCTGGTGCCGTGCGGGATGGAAGGTCTCGGTGCCAGGTCGCGAACCCTTTCGCGTAGTCGCGGAAGGAACCGTGCTGCCTCCTGAGTCTCTTGCCCACGAGGGATGAAATCTCCCGGGACCGTCAGTGGCGCGCCGTAGACCAGCTCCGCTGATGAACACCCGAGATCTTCTTTGGGCGCAGTGCGAATACCGAGCAGGACCCATGGCAGTTCGTCGAGCCAATTAGGTCCATCGAGACGAGCCATCAGTGCGGATTTGAGGTGTCTGTGAAACCTTTCCACCAGTCCGTTCGACTGTGGGTGGTACGCGGAGGTGCGGTGTAAACGTGTACCGTGTAGCTGCGACAGTACCGACCACAATTCAGATGTGAACTGCGATCCTCTGTCAGACGTCATGTCCGCTGGCACACCGAAACGAGCCACCCAGTGAGCAGCAAAGGCTCTCGCGCATGTGGTGGTCTGTGCGTCGACTAGAGGAATTGCCTCCGCCCATCTCGTGAACCTGTCAACGACGGTGAACAGGTAGCGGTGGTTCTGCGAAGGCGGAAGAGGGCCGACTAAGTCCACGTGCACATGGTCGAAACGACGCGTCGTTGGGGCGAAGTCTGCCACGGGAGACGCTGTATGCCGATGGACTTTAGCTGCCTGACAACGGAGGCATGACTTAGCCCATGCGCCGACTTGCTTGTTGAGACCTCTCCATACGAACTTTTCTGCGATCATCTTCCTTGTGGTTCGGATCGAAGGATGAGAGAGGCCGTGCACTGCGTCGAAAACGGTGCGCTGCCACGTGTCGGGGACGAGAGGTCGAGGTCGGCCAGTGGAGACGTCACAGTAGATCGATGGGCCGTTCGTATTGAGCGGAATTTCTCGTACGACAAGACCCGTCGGAGCTGACCGCATGTTGGCAATGCCGTCATCCATGAGCTGGGCTGCTGCCATCGCCTCGTAGTCCACACCATGAAGAGGTGCCTTGATTGCTGAGATGCCGTCTCTAGATAAGGTGTCTGCCACGGTGTTATTCTTCCCCTCTATGTGTCGCACATCTGTGGTGAATTCGGAGATGTATGCCAAGTGCCTCTGTTGTCGCGGCGACCACGGATCGCTGATTTTAGAAATCGCGAAGGTCAGAGGCTTGTGGTCCGTGTAAAGCGTGAAGGTGCGGCCTTCGAGGAAATATCGAAAGTGACGAATGGCTAGATACATAGCTAAAAGCTCGCGATCGAAAGCGCTGTACTTTTGTTCTGCAGGTCGAAGTTTGCGACTGAAGAACGCCACTGGCTTCCACGAACCAAGGTCCTGTTCAAGAACGGCGCCAATCGCTGTTCCCGATGCGTCAACTGTCAGTGCGGTGGGTCTATCGGCGAGTGGGTGCACGAGCATCGTTGCCCTTGCTAGAGCTTCTTTGGCGGCGTTGAAAGCGTCTTCGAGGTCGCTCAACCACTCCAAGTGGACAGGATTGCCAGCCAACGCAGCGTAGATGTGACGCATGATGTGAGCAGCGTTCGGTACAAAACGATGGTAGAAGTTGACCATACCGGCGAACTGTTGGAGTCCCTTCACTGTTGTCGGTCTTTCAAACTTTCGAATAGCGTCTACCTTAGCGGGTAGCGGAATTGCTCCTTCACGTGTGATGTGATGACCGAGGTAGTCGATAGTCGGTGTTCCAAACTGGCACTTGCTCTCGTTGATCACCAACCCGTGTGAAGCCAGGCGCTCGAAAACTGTTCGTAGGTGCGACACGTGATCCTCGGCAGTTGCGCTACTAACCAGGATGTCGTCTAGATAGACGAACACGAACGTGAGTCCTTTGCAGACAGTGTCCAAGAGGCGTTGGAAGGTTTGTGCTGCATTCTTAAGGCCGAAGGGTGTACGCAGGAACTCGAAAAGGCCGAACGGCGTGATGACGGCCGTCTTGCTGATGTCCGTTGGCGCGACAGGGATCTGGTGATACCCACGTACTAGGTCGATCTTCGAGAAGAGAGTGGCGCCCGCAAGTTGCGAGGAAAAGTCCTGAATATGTGGAACTGGATACTTGTCAGGCACAGTGATATCGTTAAGTCTCCGATAATCGCCGCACGGTCTCCAGCCGCCAGAGTTCTTTGGCACCATGTGCAAAGGTGACGCCCACGGACTGTCAGATCGCCTGATGATGCCCATTTCTTCCATAGTGTTAAACTCTGCTTTGGCCACTGTGAGTTTATCAGGTGGTAATCTGCGGGCCTTGGCGTATACGGGAGGGCCTGTCGTTGTGATGAAGTGTTCAACGCCGTGGCGAACGGAAGGGCTCGCAAACTCAGGGCGTGTAATAGCCGGAAACTCGTCGAGTATACGCATGTAGGGGTCGTCTGAAGTGACGTGGTGCAGATGTAGGGCCGGCTCGTCAGATTGCTGTAGTGCTGATGACGCGAATGAAGTGGCGTTTATCAGACGTCGGCTTTGTAGATCGACGAGTAGTGCGTTGGCCTGTAGGAAATCTGCGCCAAGAAGCGGTGTCCTCACATCAGCGATGATGAAAGGCCACGTGTAGTTGCGCCTGTCTAGACTGAGAGACATCTCTCTGGTTCCGTATGTAGCGATGTTCGTCCCGTTGGCAGCGACAAGGGAAGGCGTGCGTACGCCACCGTGTCTGTCCTTGTGCGAGGCAGGAAACACGCTGACGGATGCTCCCGTGTCAACCAGGAAACGCTTGGCTGAGATGTCGTCCACGATGAACAACAGGCTGTTGCGTTGGCCGGCCGCCGAAGCTACTACTGACGACCGGCTCCGTCGTTTCCCGTGAACGTACACGGTGGTTTGCACTTCCTGGCCGCGTTGCCGAATCGCCGATGGTAGTAGCAGATGTCGGTCGCTCTCGGTCGCGCGTTTCGTTGAGTGCGGTTGTTTGAAGTTGTTGGAGAGCGGTTATCTGCAGCAGACACCACGGATGCCTGTCCTCTTGCTTGCCACAGCGCATCGGCGGTCTTCGCGAGGGCTCGTGGGTCGTCGAAGCTGGCTGTTGTTAGTTGCATTCGCACGTCCTGTGGCATCGACTTCAGGAACAGGCTTTCGAAAAGCAGGCACGGTCTATGCCCACCGAGTAAGCCGAGCATCTCGTCCATCAGTTGAGATGGGCGCATGTCACCGAGACTGTGCGCGCCAAATTCGAGCAGACGATCCGCTCGCTGCCTCGGCGACAGGCCGAAAACATCCGTTAGGCGTCGCCTGAGGTTGTCGTATTTGCCATGCTGTGGTGGATCTTCCAGTACATCAATTACGCGCAGTGCAGTGGTTTGATCGAGTGCGGCGACCACGTAGTGATATTTCGTCACGTCCGATGTGATATTTTTCAGCGCGAACTGGGCCTCCGCCTGTTGTAACCACACCCGGGGTTGGTCGATCCAAAAGACCGGCAGTTTCAATGCGACTGCGTTCGAGTCCGGCATTTCCATTGTGCTAGCCGTGCGCTAGCTGTGCAGTAGAGCGTGACCGGCGCGTTAAGCGCTGGTCTTCGGCTATTCAATGAATGTTCGGCAAAATGCGAATAACGTGTCCATTTTCGTATCAAAGTTCGGTTTCTCGGCTTGTGTGCGTGCTGCTTACCAAGAATCCGTCTTGGTACTCAGGGTCACCAATGTAGCGACACAAGAAGTCACGTTAAAACAACTTTATTGATAGAGCGAAATGGCACGTGTGTCAATCGTTTGTAGCCGGAAATGCGAGAGTCACTAAGGGGTGCTATCATAAGTAGCCGACCGCTACACACGGTCTCCAGCCGCCAGAGTTCTTTGGCACCATGTGCAAAGGTGACGCCCACGGACTGTCAGATCGCCTGATGATGCCCATTTCTTCCATAGTGTTAAACTCTGCTTTGGCCACTGCGAGTTTATCAGGTGGTAATCTGCGGGCCTTGGCGTATACGGGAGGGCCTGTCGTTGTGATGAAGTGTTCAACGCCGTGGCGAACGGAAGGGCTCGCAAACTCAGGGCGTGTAATAGCCGGAAACTCGTCGAGTATACGCATGTAGGGGTCGTCTGAAGTGACGTGGTGCAGATGTAGAGCCGGCTCGTCAGATTGCTGTAGTGCTGATGACGCGAATGAAGTGGCGTTTATCAGACGTCGGCTTTGTAGATCGACGAGTAGTGCGTTGGCCTGTAGGAAATCTGCGCCAAGAAGCGGTGTCCTCACATCAGCGATGATGAAAGGCCACGTGTAGTTGCGCCTGTCTAGACTGAGAGACATCTCTCTGGTTCCGTATGTAGCGATGTTCGTCCCGTTGGCAGCGACAAGGGAAGGCGTGCGTACGCCACCGTGTCTGTCCTTGTGCGAGGCAGTAAACACGCTGACGGATGCTCCCGTGTCAACCAGGAAACGCTTGGCTGAGATGTCGTCCACGATGAACAACAGGCTGTTGCGTTGGCCGGCCGCCGAAGCTACTACTGACGACCGGCTCCGTCGTTTTCCGTGAACGTACACGGTGGTTTGCACTTCCTGGCCGCGTTGCCGAATCGCCGATGGTAGTAGCAGATGTCGGTCGCTATCGGTCGCGCGTTTCGTTGAGTGCGGTTGTTTGAAGTTGTTGGAGAGCGGTTATCTGCAGCAGACACCACGGATGCCTGTCCTCTTGCTTGCCACAGCGCATCGGCGGTCTTCGCGAGGGCTCGTGGGTCGTCGAAGCTGGCTGTTGTTAGTTGCATTCGCACGTCCTCTGGCATCGACTTCAGGAACAGGCTTTCGAAAAGCAGGCACGGTATATGCCCACCGAGTAAGCCGAGCATCTCGTCCATCAGTTGAGATGGGCGCATGTCACCGAGACTGTGCGCGCCAAATTCGAGCAGACGATCCGCTCGCTGCCTCGGCGACAGGCCGAAAACATCCGTTAGGCGTCGCCTGAGGTTGTCGTATTTGCCATGCTGTGGTGGATCTTCCAGTACATCAATTACGCGCAGTGCAGTGGTTTGATCGAGTGCGGCGACCACGTAGTGATATTTCGTCACGTCCGATGTGATATTTTTCAGCGCGAACTGGGCCTCCGCCTGTTGTAACCACACCCGGGGTTGGTCGATCCAAAAGACCGGCAGTTTCAATGCGACTGCGTTCGAGTCCGGCATTTCCATTGTGCTAGCCGTGCGCTAGCTGTGCAGTAGAGCGTGACCGGCGCGTTAAGCGCTGGTCTTCGGCTATTCAATGAATGTTCGGCAAAATGCGAATAACGTGTCCATTTTCGTATCAAAGTTCGGTTTCTCGGCTTGTGTGCGTGCTGCTTACCAAGAATCCGTCTTGGTACTCAGGGTCACCAATGTAGCGACACAAGAAGTCACGTTAAAACAACTTTATTGATAGAGCGAAATGGCACGTGTGTCAATCGTTTGTAGCCGGAAATGCGAGAGTCACTAAGGGGTGCTATCATAAGTAGCCGACCGCTACACACGGTCTCCAGCCGCCAGAGTTCTTTGGCACCATGTGCAAAGGTGACGCCCACGGACTGTCAGATCGCCTGATGATGCCCATTTCTTCCATAGTGTTAAACTCTGCTTTGGCCACTGCGAGTTTATCAGGTGGTAATCTGCGGGCCTTGGCGTATACGGGAGGGCCTGTCGTTGTGATGAAGTGTTCAACGCCGTGGCGAACGGAAGGGCTCGCAAACTCAGGGCGTGTAATAGCCGGAAACTCGTCGAGTATACGCATGTAGGGGTCGTCTGAAGTGACGTGGTGCAGATGTAGGGCCGGCTCGTCAGATTGCTGTAGTGCTGATGACGCGAATGAAGTGGCGTTTATCAGACGTCGGCTTTGTAGATCGACGAGTAGTGCGTTGGCCTGTAGGAAATCTGCGCCAAGAAGCGGTGTCCTCACATCAGCGATGATGAAAGGCCACGTGTAGTTGCGCCTGTCTAGACTGAGAGACATCTCTCTGGTTCCGTATGTAGCGATGTTCGTCCCGTTGGCAGCGACAAGGGAAGGCGTGCGTACGCCACCGTGTCTGTCCTTGTGCGAGGCAGTAAACACGCTGACGGATGCTCCCGTGTCAACCAGGAAACGCTTGGCTGAGATGTCGTCCACGATGAACAACAGGCTGTTGCGTTGGCCGGCCGCCGAAGCTACTACTGACGACCGGCTCCGTCGTTTTCCGTGAACGTACACGGTGGTTTGCACTTCCTGGCCGCGTTGCCGAATCGCCGATGGTAGTAGCAGATGTCGGTCGCTATCGGTCGCGCGTTTCGTTGAGTGCGGTTGTTTGAAGTTGGTGGAGAGCGGTTATCTGCAGCAGACACCACGGATGCCTGTCCTCTTGCTTGCCACAGCGCATCGGCGGTCTTCGCGAGGGCTCGTGGGTCGTCGAAGCTGGCTGTTGTTAGTTGCATTCGCACGTCCTCTGGCATCGACTTCAGGAACAGGCTTTCGAAAAGCAGGCACGGTCTATGCCCACCGAGTAAGCCGAGCATCTCGTCCATCAGTTGAGATGGGCGCATGTCACCGAGACTGTGCGCGCCAAATTCGAGCAGACGATCCGCTCGCTGCCTCGGCGACAGGCCGAAAACATCCGTTAGGCGTCGCCTGAGGTTGTCGTATTTGCCATGCTGTGGTGGATCTTCCAGTACATCAATTACGCGCAGTGCAATGGTTTGATCGAGTGCGGCGACCACGTAGTGATATTTCGTCACGTCCGATGTGATATTTTTCAGCGCGAACTGGGCCTCCGCCTGTTGTAACCACACCCGGGGTTGGTCGATCCAAAAGACCGGCAGTTTCAATGCGACTGCGTTCGAGTCCGGCATTTCCATTGTGCTAGCCGTGCGCTAGCTGTGCAGTAGAGCGTGACCGGCGCGTTAAGCGCTGGTCTTCGGCTATTCAATGAATGTTCGGCAAAATGCGAATAACGTGTCCATTTTCGTACCAAAGTTCGGTTTCTCGGCTTGTGTGCGTGCTGCTTACCAAGAATCCGTCTTGGTACTCAGGGTCACCAATGTAGCGACACAAGAAGTCACGTTAAAACAACTTTATTGATAGAGCGAAATGGCACGTGTGTCGATCGTTTGTAGCCGGAAATGCGAGAGTCACTAAGGGGTGCTATCATAAGTAGCCGACCGCTACAGCTACCACATATACTAATGCCTACTCATATATACATTTATTTTTATTTTTATTATTACATAAAAATATTCTGTATTATTCCGTATTATTTATGATAGGATTATTTTTGTCATGGACTATATTTTAGAACAGTTATTGTTGGTGTAGTTTTAGTGTAATCATAACTTTAAATCCTATTAAAACCACACCAACTAAATCCTATTAAAACCACATCAACAATATCTGTTCTAAGATGTAGACCATGACAAAAATTAATTTTAACAAATAGTCCTGCCATAAATAATATATGACATTTTGTTAATGTAATAATAAATTATTAAATAATAATAAATAAATATACAAATGTTCACATCAGCATATTATAAAAAGGCTACTGTAAAAAAATTGTTTCGTGTTCTGTGCTAGTAACATAACATCAGTGTGTTTGTAGTCCTGACTAAATTCGGCAACCAATTCCACAGATAGCGATCACCGTACGTGACCGTCTGCGAAGCATACGGTCACGTACATAATCAATCCAAATAGTTTTGTTACCAACACGAACAAGTCACTCCACGTCATTTAAAATGATACAACATGTCTGGACAACACGTGCATATATTAGGTGTACCTTATAAGGTATACCTCAAGACCAGGACGCTCAATACTAGGCAACGGTTTATTACAGTACTCACGAAGACGTGACCATGACGTACGTGATTTTGAACCTTGGCTCGCGCCCACACAATCATATGATAACAATTACAATGTGTACAACATAATTGTCCACCCCCGTTAAATACCTACATGCAGGAATAAAATAGGAAATAATATGTCTTGGACGACACACCAGGACTGAAATGCTCGTACAACAATAAATAAAAAGGGCCGACATAGTCTCATAATGTAAACGTGGACACCTTACATATATACTGCGTAGTCACTGAACGGAGATATACAGCTGAAACCCACGAATGAAACCCGCATCAGAAGAGGCGTTCTCGCGACTTAAAACAAATCTCCTACCTAGTTCGTACGAGAACACGCACGAATAATGATGCAGTGGAGATCTGTACCGGAACCAGTCAAACGCCCCGGCTTCGAGAGAGACGCACCGAACCGACTACTTCGTTCACCGTTGAAAGCCGAAGTCTGGCCGCGTGAGCCGATTCAGCCAATTAAAGAAACGTTGGTGACCCAATTTCCGGGAAATGTGCTTCTTTTCATGCGATGTGTTTTATTATTCAATTAGTTATACATGAGTCAGTCAGTTTTTATTTATGCGTGATCCTCGACAATTGTTTAGTCTCTTCTGCTTGGTTAAACTGGTGAACAGAAAATTGGTATGCCTGTCTGTATAATTATTGTGCTATCTTTTCTTTTCTTGTTTGATCAAATCTCACATTTCCCACGTCTATTCTTTGTACACCTCTACGTCTGTGATTTCCAGATGTCTACACCAACGTTTAGCCATCCTTTGTGTAGGAATGACTGAATGATGGAGTTTCTGGGAAATTAGGTCGTTTCTGTTACCAGCGGCAGTGGCGCGTGTTACTTCCGGCTTGGTTGAAGCAACGAACAAAAAGCAGTTCACCCAGTTCTGCTCTGTTGATTTTCAGTAGGCGTTGTTGTAATAGTTATTCGAGATTTCATATTTCAAATGGTGACAGGACAATATACCCTCCGGACATTACCCGTCTGGGAATCAGCTTCTGAACATTAACCACCTAGTTGTGGTCTTTTTGAGGTCTTAGGATTAGCTTCAAGGGAAACGTTTATTCCATTTAGGAATTATTCTAGGGTTAAATTATTATTATGATCTAGATTAGGGGTTAGGAGTAAGATTTCTTCGGTTATAGTTTAAAGCATACACTGTCTTAATGTGTTTGATCGGGGGGGGGGGTTTGCATTACTCCCTAGGACATTAGTCCCGTTGGGATATTGTCCAGGGGCAATGTCCAGAAGGGTAATGTCCAGGGGGTAAAGTCCAGAAGGGTAATGTCCAGGGGGTAAAGTCCAGAAGGGTAATGTCCAAGGGGTAATGTCCAGAAGGGTAATGTCCAGGGGGTAAAGTCCTAAGACCATTTCAAATAAAAGACGACATTATTGCACAGTGAAACGTTTGTACTTAAACATAGTTGATCGCACTGTTTGTCGATACATCTCGTCGGTTCAGTGGCGATATAATAACAAAGAGAATTGTCTTATTTTTCATAAATATTTCACATTTATTCAGCTCTTCAGTACATCTTTCGTTGGCACAACACGCGTCGATTTATTTTTAAATCGAAATATACTGTGTCAAATCAGAAAGGTTTTCGCTGTGTAGCCGTGGAAAAAGAAGGCAAGGAAAAATATTCCATTCCAATTCAACATAGGCCGCCATTCAATATCCTAGCATATGTTGCGTTACACGGTGGTGTTTAAAAATAAATATTTCCTCAAGAAAGCCTCCGATTAAGCTATACATTATTTTTTCCATGGTTGGGTGATTTTACCTATTTTTTATTAAAACTAATAAAAGACGACATTATCGCTACTAGCGCAGACACCACAATCTCCCAAAGTGCATCATTCGTCAGCTGTGTAAAATGCGTAAAATTATATCCGCCTAAAGGTCAATGGTGGATTCATGGACGTTATAAGCAACACAAAGTAGTTTTAAAATACCCGGACTATTTGTTGACAGTAGCCACAAAACATTATCATTGGCACATCAAGTGTTAACGCATCACGGGTTCTTAGTCCATATTGTATATTTATGGTGGTGAACATTTCTATCAACGTACCAAGGACCATAACCATGTCTTGCATTGATCTTAGTACTGAACTCGACTGGCAGCCTAAATCTTGATACTGAACTCGACTGGCAGCCTAAATCTTGATACTGAACTCGATTGTCAGCCTAAATCTTGATACTGAACTCGACTGACAGCCTAAATCCAGGCCGTGGCCAGATTAGTGAGTTGGTACAAAAACACGTTGGGTTAAACCATACATAGTCAGTTAGCAGACTTCTTCACAAGTCACAAACTGGTCAAGTCTCAAGTCATTGACCTGCAAGTCAAGTCAAATATCAAGTCAATAACCTGCAAGTCAAGTCTCGAGTCATCTATCTGAATTCCATGTCAAGTCATAAGTCAGGAAAATATGCGACTCGAGTCAGCCCATCTGACTCGAGTCATGAAGTCTGTCAGTAAGTCACACATCCTTAATCCTGTCAGCTATCAATCTAGCTATCACCAGTATCAATATCCACAGGTATATTAAAATCATATTTTATCAGGAGCGAATTGCAGGTCCAGATTACCTTGTTAACACCATTGCTCACCTTACTGGACGCATTGTATCTGTATAGATGACCTCTTCTGGTTGGCCACATTCTGGAAATGCCACTCATTATTAGGCGACGTTAAAATACCTCTTCCATACACAACTCAATGGCCTTGCAATGTAGGATATGTAGCCATAATGATTAATGCACCTAACTCGACACTAATTCAACTTATAGTGGTAAAGTTCGTTTGTTGTGATTACTCGTGGTCCAATTATACATTTTATTAACAACGTTATGGTAAGTTGGGGGATTTCATCTTGGATTAAACCTAAAAGCGCCTCTCAGTGTTCACGCGGAATGTGAGAAACTGTTCTCAGACGAAACAGTTACCGAGTCAGAATATGTTTGGTTGATGACCCTGGAATACTCATGGTTGAGCATAACAGGGTTGGGGGTCAAATATGTGTAACCTACGTATTCAATGCAGGGCATATTACATCTGCAGAAAGTAGCGCAACATTACCCGATTACGAGGCGATGAATCGCGAAGTAAAGAAGTACGGAAATAGCTATATATGTTGCTATGATTCATAATAGGTTTCATGGGCTGATCCAAGGGATGTTCATCGGGGGTCCGAGCACCCCCCCTTTTTTGCCGGATTTGTTTTCATCAAGTCAAAATTAATGGTCTACGAAGGTATGAAAAGTCTATTTCCTGATTTAATAAGTTACAGCAGTGGCGAACTTGTCTAATTTCACCCAAAGTGACAAGGAAGCTCGAAAGTTTGATCACAACATCGGTGTCAATCGCACCGAGTTTATGCACCTTTGCATGACGCGACGAGTTCATCGCATTGATACACATGTGCTAGCACAACACAGTCAAACTAGAATCGATTGAATGATCATGGCGATGAGTCGTGGTTTGAATTAAGAAACCATGAATTCGCATAAATTGATAAACAAACAATTATTCAATCTATTTGGTAAATAAATCGCAAGCACAATTTACTGTAGTTTATACATACAGTGTTCCCCTCTTATTAGACAAGAAGCCACCGCCTCACCAGAGGTCACCTTACCATGTAGTAAACGAGGCTTACTCGTGACAGTTTCCCCTCACGAAGGCCACCCCTCTTTTATAAGGTCAATGCCCCTTTCCATAAGGAATGGCCTTATATGAGGGGGTCTGTGTGTGTGTGTGTGTGTGTGTGTGTGTGTGTGTGTTGTGTGCATGCGTGCGTGCGTGCGTGCGTGCGTGCGTGCGTGCGTGCGTGCGTGCGTGCGTGCATATCATATAGACATTTGGATATCAAGAAGACTTGTCACCTGGTGTCGTTTTGGGGGAAACTGGGCATCCCCTTTTTCAGGGTTTGGTCCGTTCACTTGTTTGCATTGTTCTTCTGTGTGTCAGCTACTCGAAATGAACGCGCACAATCTCTGAGAAAAAATGGGTTTCGCAGAGACATACACGCCTCCTTTATTACAGCCCTGTCTTGGCAGAAACTCAACGTTGGCATGCGTGGCAAGACGTCCACGTAGTCAGTGTGACAGCGCCTGCAAACAACAGAGCAGAGTGACAGGCAGCATTTAAATATGCAGCTCTTTACCCGTGAAGATGTAAACGACCCTGCTAATATGTAAAAGTGCCATCTGACGTTTATGTTATCGCGTGAATCATCCGGGTGATTAATGTATGAAATACAGTTACCAGAAAACTAGGTCAGTTTCGCTTTTCGGGAAACCGCGGAACGTTCGCGAACATTATCTTTCAGCGGCTTCTTAGGGAAGATCCCAAAACATCGATGTACACGAAACTGGTTTATTTGGGGGGGGGGTTAGCGGCTGTTTAGCATCGTACTTCGGTGTATTTCCCCACAAACATAGTTGGTTTTCCGATCACAGTTCATACCCGTCCTCGGTGGGGGGGGGGGGGTTCGAACGAACCGCCCTTTTTCAGAAATCATCCCAGAAATTCGCGGCTGATTGTGTAAGCTCGACCCCCCTTTTCAAAACACAGAGAACGGGCCTGCAGTCCATAATGACAACATGAACGGTATATGATGGTTACAGCAGGAAGGATTAGGACGGGTATACACAGGTCGATGTAATAAAATATTTCATGTAGCGGTGGAAGGGGTCTGAGGGTAGATGACATCGGTTTTGTGTAATGGCGTACATCAGTGTTTTGAGATGATCCTTTAGTTTATCGATTGCAGAAAAGTTGGCCTACTGGCGAGTCACGCATGACGACTTCTACCTGCAGTAAATAATGTATCTGCGGATGCGGCTTCGAACTGTATTAATATCGATCGGTGTCTGTCAGTGAAGCAGCAATCTCATGGTTCAATTCAATTCAATTCAATGTATGTATGTATGTATGTATGTATGTATGTATGTATGTATGTATGTATGTATGTATGTATGTATGTATGTATGTTTCTCTCTTCCTCGGAACAGTGCCGCACTGTGGTGACTACATGCAACGTGAATGTTGGGCAGGTTAACATCGGGATAACATTTGTGCTAAGTCCTTAAACATTCAGCGTGATCGTCTGTTGCTGGCGGCTCGTCAGTTACGGAAGCTTTTCTTTAAAGCCACCCACAATACATAACTGTCTCGGTGTAGTGACACTGAAGAACCATCCAGAAGAAATTGGTTTAGGCATAGACTGGACATTATAGTCGCCGCCACAACAGAGCATTATGACAACAATAAGGATCAGAGGCTAACTGGGTGGAGTCTGCCGAGAGAATTTAATTGGAATTCATAGAAGAGTTGACAAATGTCACATGTTGACAGCCTAACAATTGCAAAAAAAAAATAAAAAAATTAACGTCCACTATACAAAGTAACGGACACGTTATGACAGTCCCATATGAGTCGATGTCTTCCTCTTTTCCTTTTACCAAATGCAAGTCATTAAAATGTTGATATTCATATCTAAGTTGACCACAAGTGTCAATGAAGTTTATTTCAGTTCAAAGAGTCCCCTAAAGACTGGCTCAAGGCGCAAGATTCGCTCCAGTCTGTCTCTAATGTTTTCGATAGTCATGGGCGCAATTCCATCGAGGAGATTGATCTGTGGAACGAAGTAGTGCGGCTGACGACCTTGCTCCATGGCTCGGTAGAGACGACGAAGGACGCCGATCAACCTCGGACCGAGCTCAGACTGGCTCCAGTTGCTAACTTCCTTCATCTCGTAGAAGAGCGCCGTCTTCAGATGATATGACGTCAACTTCTTCAGACCGTCTTCTCGGTTACGTACAACTTTGAGGATGCGCAAGACGTGCCTGCGACAGCCCTTGTCACTGTCCATGCCGTCGAACAGCGACTTCTCGTCCAGAGAGAACGACAGACGCCACGTATCCTTCTCCTGCGCCTGCTTCCCGTCGGCCGTTTTGAGCTGCTTGGCTACAAATATTCGCTTTCGCGGACCTAGCTGTACCTCGTGCGCGAGAACGACATCGACGGAATACCACGGCACGTCTTTCCCTCGGGACACGTCCATCTGGATAGCCGGGCCGTGCCGTCGGAGTGTCACGTCGCGCAACCGGTCTGAGTGTTTGTTGATGATTTTCTGCAACGTGCCGTAAAATCGGTCGACAGTTTTAATGGGAGAAAGACAGCGGTTGTCGCCGAGAGCATCCTTAAACACGTCGGGTCCTGTTACCACGTCTGCAACCTTCAGCTTGTAATAGCCGGGATTGCGCGCTGGTACGGGTGTTAGATTCTAACTCCCGGCAGTCCGGATCACCATGATGTCGAATTCGAGGTCGTTGGACACCTTCACTCCCTCGTACGAACTGCCGGTGTATTCGATGCGGGAACATTTCCCCTGCGCCCGCAGCTCGCTGGCGATGAGTTCCGTGTACTCCGTGTGTCGTTGTTTGGCCTCAACAATTTCCTTCTGTGGCTGGCGGGCGTGTTTCTCGTGAAACTCTCGCAGCAGCTTCGTTGTTTCCGGTTTATTGTGCCAGGCTAGTTTGTCCATCTTTCATCCGTGAAATCTACCTACAAACAAGAATACATTTTAGCTTCTATTTATTGAAGAAAAAAAAACTTTTCGGAAAATGGTATTGGTAAACTAACGAGTGACTAATCTTGCCCCCCCCCACGGCCTCCCCCTTTGCGATATCCTAGTTACGCCAATGGAGACTTCAAAAGAAATGGCATTCGTTTGGTGTGCGTGCTCGGAAAAATGTAAGACATTATAGACTTATAGACAACATTCAGCTGCACTCATCAGACTGACCACACCTAGATGGTTACGACGACATCAGATATGAGCCGCCCACCGAGAGACCGTGGCCGGGGGGGGGGGGGCACACCAGAGACAACACTTGCGCATGATGACTACCGTGTCACCTGCTAGACTTAGTCATGCAGTCCGATGAAGGCAGCCAACAGCTGTCGAAACGTCGCAAAGAAAAGATTAATAGATATGGTAGGCTTGCTGACGTGACACGACGTGGATGAGAATCTGCGAGACGATAATAAACTTGGCTGGCGAGACCCCGTCGTTGACCGTAGGCGGCGTAGACAAAACACGGCTCTTACCTGTGATGATGTTCGCACAGTACAGTCGATCGAACAGACAGACCCAACCGACGCCCGCTGATGTGTAGACACTATTGCCTTTCGCGCACGCGTGACTATTCAGATAATACGAAAATAAACATCGAGTTTCCGGGAAATTAGGTCGGTATCGTTTTTTCTGTAAACTGGCGACTGTCAGTTACCTCATTTGCGTCACGCGTTAGCGAACACCGGGATACACATCCGGTTCATAGCAGAGAGAAGTATGAAGCGCTGTAGCGGGCAAAAAGGTGATAAAACGACGACACTTTTTGAAACGGCGCGACTGTTGGTTGAAACTGCGCGAGTGCGGGTGGAAAATCAATAATTTAGAGTATATGACGTTTGCCATTTCATGCATTGTAGCGTGTTGTTTAACGTCATCTATCCGGACACTAATATCGAATTGACACTTGTTTCATGTTGTTAATGAAATGTCAAAATCCCAGGCCGCACTCAGGTCAATTACACCCTCCAGGGGCGGATCTAGGATTGTTGACAGGGGGGTCTCAGTCAGTTGTAGTCATATATCGTTCTAGTTATGAACCGGGGGATGGGGGGGGAGGGACTACACAAGTGTCGTTATACTTACAGAAGGGTTAATACGGTAAGAACAACATGTACATTTGATGCCAATTTATTTTTTACAGCTTCAGTCTATCATAGACAGTTTTTCCAATACTTGCTCAGTGTTTGGCTTCAACATCATTGTCAAAAAGACTGTCATCATGAGCCACGGGACTCAAGCAGCCAAAATCACTCTCAGTGATGAAGCACTCAAAATCGTGGAGAACTTCTCATACTTAGGCTCCATCTTGTCCAACAATTTCACCCTTGACAAGGAACTTAACACACGACTAGGTAAAGTTGCAACATCCTTTGGAAGACTCTCAAAAAGAGTTTGGTCCAACAATAGCCTGACACTACATACAAAACTGAAAGTGTATCATGCATGCGTGCTAAGCATCGTTTTGTATGGTGCAGAGACCTGGACTACCTATCGTAAACAGGAATTGAAATTAAACAGTTTCCACCTACGCTGCCTACGTACTATCCTTGGCGTGAAATGGCAAGACAAAATTACCAACCTGTAAAACCTACAACTCTGCAACTCAACTCCACTAAGCAGCATTCTCAAACAGAGACGGCTACGTTGGCTTGGTCATGTACACCGTATGCCCATTGACCATCTTCCTAAACAAATGATGTGTGGGGAGTTAACTGGAGGCAAACGAACAGTTTGCCGACCCTAATTGCGATACAAAGATGTCATAAAAAGAGACCTGAAAGATTATGGCATCGATCCTATGCACTGGCAAACAGTTGCTGAAGAACGACCTACCTGGCGAACCAGTCTTACTGACGGTTCTGCTATAGACATCAAAGCATACCAGATTCACCAGGAGATCAAGCGTGCGAGGCGCCATGCTCGCAATCAACCGACATGACGCAGCAAATACAAGCATTGTCTCGCGAGACAGAAGCTGGCCGCTACTACTACTATTTTATGATGTTGCATAATACTTTAATCTTTAGAGTGAAACTAGTTCCGATGTAGGCCTATATACGTGTTCCTTTGCCACGGACACAGGGGGGTCTAAACCCCCTCCATGGCCTAGGGGGTCTTGAGACCCATAAGACCCCCCTGGAGCCGCTGCTGCGCTAGAATGAACAGTAATTATTAAATTTATTGTACAGCCATAAAGCAAGCACCACATATTTAGTTTTCTTAAAGTGTTGAAATTCGTGGTAATACGTTGACGCAATCGATCGATGAATAAGCGCCATAATAGTGCATCAGTATGTTTTCGTAAACGTTGTGATGCTACAGTATGTAACCATAAACATCGAGATGCTACAGTATGTTACTGTAAATATTGTGATGCTGCAGTATATTACTGTAAACATTGAGATGCTACAGTATATTACCATAAACATTGTGATGCTACAGTATATTACTGTAAACATTGTGATGTTACAATACATCACTGTAAACATTGTGATGTTACAGAATGCTACTGTAAACATCAGGGTGTACAGCGTATTGAGTGATATATACTACTGAAATGAACATCTCTTACCTGTGAAGATGCTCGCTCTGATGGTGAATCGTGCAGACGTAAACTACCCTTGCAGGTGTGCACAGCGCTTTCGGTCTCAATGCCAATGTATCAGGCTATTGCGCTAGATAAGATCAGAACATTTGTATAGCGCCGTAACTCTAGATAAATCCATTCGGAGACGATTAAAATGCATTTTTATGCACAACTTTAATAAGTTCTGTAAATTATGATAAATGAATTCAGATAGAACAGAATATATTAAATTAAAAGAATAAGTTACATAGAAGATAATTTTTAAAGATATATGATAATAAATAAGTGAACACATGGTGTAAGATTGATATAAAAACATATAAAGATAATAGTAATAATAAATTAATATTAAATATAATTAAGTATTGAGAAGCAAATTTTTTTTATAAATAAGTAGTGCTTATGATGCGCATGCATCCCGGAAAAGATGAGTTTTGGGGAGTTTTTTAAAAGTCACAAGACAAGAGATTGTCTTTATCTCGCTTGGAAGTGCATTCCACATTCGTGGAGCAGAAATCGAGAAAGTTCTGTCGCCGTATCGGCTACGACATGTCGGCACACAAGTAATTGTTTGTAGCAGAACGCAACACTCGAGTAGCTCGTTGTTCGTGGAGTAGGTCAGTTATGTAAGCTGATGCCAGTCTGTGTTGAACACGAAACGTCAGTAGCAGAATTGCGTAATGAATGCGTTGCTTCACGGGAAGCCAGTGCAGTTTCTTGAGTGCCGGTGTGATGTGGTTCCATCTGTGGCAGCGGACCACCAGCCGAGCAGCAGCATTTTGCACTCTTTGCAGCTTGTTGATCAGGCAATCAGGGATGCCGTGTAGGAGACAGTTCCCATAGTCAATTATCGATATGGCGAGTGAGTACATCAGACGGTACCACCGGTAGTCATCCACTTGACACATTAATTAAAAATGAAGTTGTCGAGAAACCAGGTTTGCTTTCCAGGAAATCACTGAACGTTCGCGAACATCAGAATTGACCGCTTGTTCGTTTATCGATCGATCGCTGTCGTCACACGCCAGGTGCAGATCGATCGCCACCAACAGCTCTGCTGCCTGTCGTCGCTGGGACAACGCCACCTGACATCCGCTGCAGCAAACAGTGCCTCGCAATAACCCACCTTACTGAAGCAGATGAGCAGCATATAGAAGTATATTCTGCACACTACGGTCATAGCTGCTGTAGTTGGTGCGGTCTCGACGACCCTTCTTGGCACACACACGCCACATCATCAGCGACGCAGCCAGGAAGAGCACTACCGAGGGGTATAATGACGCATAGAATGAAACCCCGTGTCGACTCTGAGAAGTTCTCCCAGTACCACCAGAGAAACCAACCCGCCACTACCTCAGCCGATGCTCACTGTTGCGCAACAACCGATTAAAAACTGGATACGGTTGGTTCAACCACAACACTGCACCACTACACCGGGGACCTGATCGGGATGGACCAAACTGCACGTGCCTGGCTTCAGGACCTGGAGATCACGACATATAAAAACAGTTGGATTTTTGTATGTACCCACTAGTTGTAAGCCTTTTACTCCATGTGTATGCATACAATAAACCACCTCTAGACGGACGGATGTAGTTGTCAAACCGATTGTGAAGAATGGCGTTCGCCAAGGAGGCACACTGTCTCCACTTCTACTTGGAGTGTTCATGGGTGGGCTGTTGGATTAAATAAAATACCTTGGTATTGGCTGCTTTTTGGGGCAACATTTGTGTGGAGCTGTAGGATATGCAGATGACATTATTCTTCTCTGTCCTACCGTTCTACTACATAACCGTTCACTATTTTAAATACTTCTATTTGGTCCCCTCTTAGTCTGCTGGTCTCTAGTGTTATCAAACCACATTTTAATAAGCGACTTTCGTAATTCGTAATTTCGATAAGGATTAAATTAGTGGATATCCAAGATCATGGGCGTGACCTCCATCCTCTCGCCGGCCACATGACAAAGTTACGAAACTTCACTTAGGAGCAAAATCGTGATTTTTCAGCATTTCGATTTTCACTTCAGTAAATGTTTGAACAAGCATTAACTAATTTAATAGTTTGTAGACAGTAGTACACTGATAGCATTTCACAAAAACTACATACAAAAGTTTAACAAACGAGCTAGCATGTTGTAGTGGATCCTAGGTAGGTTTGTTTTTTCGCAAACTTAATTTGAAATGAGACTAGCAAAAAAATCGATTTGATTAAGCACCTGAAAGAATGTGATGCTGTGATTTTTTGGCTGGTGCCATTGTGAAGTTCAATAGTGAGCATGACCAACCTCATGGTGTAGGCCAGTGCTTAAATTTTATCATTTTCTTGCAGGTCAATGACTAGAGACTTGACTTGACAGTCATTGCCTTGAGACCATCATTTACTTGCAATGACTAGAGACTTGACTTGCCGGGTTGTGACTTGCCGGTTTTGGCGAATGCAAACAGTTAACGTCATCCAATTAAGTTGCCTCTGTTTCGTCTTTGTCTTGGTATTGCTTACAATCTATGAAAATGTAAGACAATTACTCGCCCCAAAGCGAGTAGAAGCATATTGTTGACACACTTAAAATAACATAGCTGGGGTCGCTTTGTAGAATGAATAACACGTCCAAACCATTATTGTTCCACAATTTTATACGATTAACAGTAAATTGCAACGCCAAACAAAACAGATTATGAACATATACACATGATTATTTGCTTACAGTAATCCGATAATGAATTCAATCTATCTTATGTGATTATGAACCCGACGTACCATACTCAGTCATGAGCCTGACGTACCCTATTTGGTCATGAACCCGACGTACCCTACTTGGTCGTGAACCCGACGTACTCTACTTGGTCATGAACCCTACTTGGTCACGAACCCGTGCCCTACTTGATCATAAACCCGACGAACCATCAATGGCTATGAACCACACACGATAAGTATGTGATTATGATTATGAATCCGACTTGATTACGAATCCAGCGTACCCTACCTATTGTAACCATGAACCCGACGCACCTTACGTCATCACGAACCCAAAAAGTGCATTACTTGGTTATGAAACGGACATACCTTACGAACCCAAAACCACATGAAATAGTATACTTCCAGCATGTGTAATAAAGATAAATATACCTTAGCACACGAAAAAAGCAGCACTCTAGAAACTGTGTGTACATGCGTGCGTGCGTGCGTGCGCGCGTGCGTGCGTGCGTGTAAATACTATAAGTGTACTACTGTCTCTAGTGTTTCTTAGAAACCTGTCGATATAAGCAAACGAACGACTTTTACAACAAGATACATCCCCAGCCTGCGTCAGACTCGCATTCCGCAACATCGCCGTTACCTGTTCTAAATACTTCAGTGAAGACGTACTTAAGAAGCATGATACGCTCCAGTCTGTCTCTAATGTTTTCGATAGTCGATCGATTCATTCCATATATCACCACAAGTGTCAATGAAGACTATTTCAGTTCAAATAGTCCCCTGAAGACAAGCTCAGTGCACAAGATGCATTTCAACCTGCCTTTTATGTTTTCGATAGTCATGGGCGCAATTCCATCGAGGAGATTGATCTGTGGAACGAAGTAGTGCGGCTGACGACCTTGCTCCATGGCTCGGTAGAGACGACGGAGGACGCCGATCAACCTCGGACCGAGCTCAGACTGGCTCCAGTAGCTAACTTCCTTCATCTCGTAGAAGAGCGCCGTCTTCAGGTGGTAGGACGTCAACTTCTTCAGACCGGCTTCTCGGTTACGTAGAATTTTGAGGATGCGCAGGACTTTCTTGCGGCAACCGTTATCCCGATCCATGCCGTCAAATAGCTCCTTCTCTTCCAAGGAAAAAGACAAGCGTCAAGCGTCGTTCACTTCTGGCTCGCCTTCCACAGATTTAAGCGGTTTCGCCACAAGTAAGCATTCCTGTTGGTCTAGTTTAGCCGCATACGATAGGACGATGTCGACTGAATACCACACGTTGTTTCGCATTCTGTCCATCTCGCTTCTGTAAACATCCATCTGAACGGCCGGGCCGTGGTAACGTAACATCACGAGACGCGACATATCTGGGTGCTTATTAATTAGCTTCTGTAGGGTACCGCAGAAATCAGTTACATTCTTGTCGGGGGAAATGTTGCTGCTGTTTTCCTCTTGTAAATAGTAGTACCCAGATTTTGGCGTTTGTACGACTTTTATTGTTTGTTTCTTGATCACCATGATATCAAATTCAATGTCGTTCGACACCTTTACCCCCTCGTACGCACTGCCTGTGTACTCGACTCGCGAACAGATTTCCAATTTCTGCAGCTCATTGGCCAAGTAGTTGGTGTACTTTGTATGAGTTTATCTCGCCTCGTCAATGGCCGCCATCGGTTGACGGGCATATTTCTCGTGGAACGTCTGCAACATCGTCGTCACTTCCGGTTTGTTGTGCCATGCTTGTTCTGCCATCTTTTATTGATGACATACACTCTACAACCAAAAACAGGATATATAAAAAATATGTGCCAATACAATAACTGTACGTCTTCAGTGCCACGGCGCATTGGATATAGTAGAACGTAAATTCTCACTATCATCGATTAGTCTTTTACTTCCGCGCCAAAGTACATGAATTAATGAATAATTGAATGAATCAATTACTCTTATTTTCAACAACAACAGTAATGAACAAACATAGTAGAAGTAGCGATGTCATTGCGCTATTACATAACTATAAAATTATCAAAACAGGCAACAGGGCATGACACGCACACACGCACACACGGACACGCGCAAACGCGCACACGCGCACACACACACACACACACACACACACACACACACACACACACACACACACACACACACACACACACACACACACACACACACACACAACACACACACACAGCTAAAGAGTTTTCCAAGTAGCTGATCTCACACAATGTCTTTTTATTTAGCATAGCATAGATACTGGTCGCTGTGTACAGTCTACTATCGATTTCTCATTGAAACAAATGCTAAAAGTGAGTCAAATAATAATTCCACAATGTGCAAAAAATTACGAATCGGTTTTAATAAAAAATATCTTTGACAATAGATGTTTGTCTTAAAATCTATTTGCAGTAGCATTTTCATTAAATCCTAATTTTTTCTCTAAATAAAATTAACATCGAATATGCTCCTCGCCATTTCTCGCCCAAACATCGTGCAATTACCGAACAATGTCAATACTAAGCCATAGTGCAGGACAGAACCACCTTGCCAGTACCGTGCCACCGTGCCTGTACTAAACTACACTGTCAATACCGAGCTACTATGCCAGTACTAAGTCACCGTGCCTGTACCGAGCCACCGTGCCAGTACTACGCCACCGTGCCAGTACCAAGTCATGGTGCTAGTACCGAGCCACGATGCCAGCACTGAGCCACGGCACCAGTACTATGCCACAATGTCAGTACTAAGCCACCATGTCAGTACAAAGCCACCATGCCAGTATATAGCCACCGTGCCAGTACTAAACCACAGGGCCAGTACCATGCCCCCATGCCAGTACTGATCCACCATGTCAGTACTGAGCAGGCAAGTTGTTGCACTCGTGAACGGTTATGTAGTAGAACGGTAGGACAGAGAAGAATAATGTCATCTGCATATCCTACAGCTCCACACAAATGTTGCCCCAAAAAGCAGCCAATACCAAGGTATTTTATTTAATCCAACAGCCCACCCATGAACACTCCAAGTAGAAGTGGAGACAGTGTGCCTCCTTGGCGAACGCCATTCTTCACAATCGGTTTGACAACTACATCCGTCCGTCTAGAGGTGGTTTATTGTATGCATACACATGGAGTAAAAGGCTTACAACTAGTGGGTACATACAAAAATCCAACTGTTTTTATATGTCGTGATCTCCAGGTCCTGAAGCCAGGCACGTGCAGTTTGGTCCATCCCGATCAGGTCCCCGGTGTAGTGGTGCAGTGTTGTGGTTGAACCGATCGTATCCAGTTTTTAATCGGTTGTTGCGCAA
Organism: Lamellibrachia columna; assembly: GCA_963662155.1. Taxonomy (NCBI): domain Eukaryota; kingdom Metazoa; phylum Annelida; class Polychaeta; order Sabellida; family Siboglinidae; genus Lamellibrachia; species Lamellibrachia columna. The sequence goes on along the minus strand of OY759271.1, from coordinate 15,573,484 downwards.
CAGTGAGCATCGGCTGAGGTAGTGGCGGGTTGGTTTCTCTGGTGGTACTGGGAGAACTTCTCAGAGTCGACACGGGGTTTCATTCTATGCGTCATTATACCCCTCGGTAGTGCTCTTCCTGGCTGCGTCGCTGATGATGTGGCGTGTGTGTGCCAAGAAGGGTCGTCGAGACCGCACCAACTACAGCAGCTATGACCGTAGTGTGCAGAATATACTTCTATATGCTGCTCATCTGCTTCAGTAAGGTGGGTTATTGCGAGGCACTGTTTGCTGCAGCGGATGTCAGGTGGCGTTGTCCCAGCGACGACAGGCAGCAGAGCTGTTGGTGGCGATCGATCTGCACCTGGCGTGTGACGACAGCGATCGATCGATAAACGAACAAGCGGTCAATTCTGATGTTCGCGAACGTTCAGTGATTTCCTGGAAAGCAAACCTGGTTTCTCGACAACTTCATTTTTAATTAATGTGTCAAGTGGATGACTACCGGTGGTACCGTCTGATGTACTCACTCGCCATATCGATAATTGACTATGGGAACTGTCTCCTACACGGCATCCCTGATTGCCTGATCAACAAGCTGCAAAGAGTGCAAAATGCTGCTGCTCGGCTGGTGGTCCGCTGCCACAGATGGAACCACATCACACCGGCACTCAAGAAACTGCACTGGCTTCCCGTGAAGCAACGCATTCATTACGCAATTCTGCTACTGACGTTTCGTGTTCAACACAGACTGGCATCAGCTTACATAACTGACCTACTCCACGAACAACGAGCTACTCGAGTGTTGCGTTCTGCTACAAACAATGACTTGTGTGCCGACATGTCGTAGCCGATACGGCGACAGAACTTTCTCGATTTCTGCTCCACGAATGTGGAATGCACTTCCAAGCGAGATAAAGACAATCTCTTGCCTTGTGACTTTTAAAAAACTCCCCAAAACTCATCTTTTCCGGGATGCATGCGCATCATAAGCACTACTTATTTATAAAAAAAATTTGCTTCTCAATACTTAATTATATTTAATATTAATTTATTATTACTATTATCTTTATATGTTTTTATATCAATCTTACACCATGTGTTCACTTATTTATTATCATATATCTTTAAAAATTATCTTCTATGTAACTTATTCTTTTAATTTAATATATTCTGTTCTATCTGAATTCATTTATCATAATTTACAGAACTTATTAAAGTTGTGCATAAAAATGCATTTTAATCGTCTCCGAATGGATTTATCTAGAGTTACGGCGCTATACAAATGTTCTGATCTTATCTAGCGCAATAGCCTGATACATTGGCATTGAGACCGAAAGCGCTGTGCACACCTGCAAGGGTAGTTTACGTCTGCACGATTCACCATCAGAGCGAGCATCTTCATAGGTAAGAGATGTTCATTTCAGTAGTATATATCACTCAATACGCTGTACACCCTGATGTTTACAGTAGCATTCTGTAACATCACAATGTTTACAGTGATGTATTGTAACATCACAATGTTTACAGTAATATACTGTAGCATCACAATGTTTATGGTAATATACTGTAGCATCTCAATGTTTACAGTAATATACTGCAGCATCACAATGTTTACAGTAACATACTGTAGCATCTCGATGTTTATGGTTACATACTGTAGCATCACAACGTTTACGAAAACATACTGATGCACTATTATGGCGCTTATTCATCGATCGATTGCGTCAACGTATTACCACGAATTTCAACACTTTAAGAAAACTAAATATGTGGTGCTTGCTTTATGGCTGTACAATAAATTTAATAATTACTGTTCATTCTAGCGCAGCAGCGGCTCCAGGGGGGTCTTATGGGTCTCAAGACCCCCTAGGCCATGGAGGGGGTTTAGACCCCCCTGTGTCCGTGGCAAAGGAACACGTATATAGGCCTACATCGGAACTAGTTTCACTCTAAAGATTAAAGTATTATGCAACATCATAAAATAGTAGTAGTAGCGGCCAGCTTCTGTCTCGCGAGACAATGCTTGTATTTGCTGCGTCATGTCGGTTGATTGCGAGCATGGCGCCTCGCACGCTTGATCTCCTGGTGAATCTGGTATGCTTTGATGTCTATAGCAGAACCGTCAGTAAGACTGGTTCGCCAGGTAGGTCGTTCTTCAGCAACTGTTTGCCAGTGCATAGGATCGATGCCATAATCTTTCAGGTCTCTTTTTATGACATCTTTGTATCGCAATTAGGGTCGGCAAACTGTTCGTTTGCCTCCAGTTAACTCCCCACACATCATTTGTTTAGGAAGATGGTCAATGGGCATACGGTGTACATGACCAAGCCAACGTAGCCGTCTCTGTTTGAGAATGCTGCTTAGTGGAGTTGAGTTGCAGAGTTGTAGGTTTTACAGGTTGGTAATTTTGTCTTGCCATTTCACGCCAAGGATAGTACGTAGGCAGCGTAGGTGGAAACTGTTTAATTTCAATTCCTGTTTACGATAGGTAGTCCAGGTCTCTGCACCATACAAAACGATGCTTAGCACGCATGCATGATACACTTTCAGTTTTGTATGTAGTGTCAGGCTATTGTTGGACCAAACTCTTTTTGAGAGTCTTCCAAAGGATGTTGCAACTTTACCTAGTCGTGTGTTAAGTTCCTTGTCAAGGGTGAAATTGTTGGACAAGATGGAGCCTAAGTATGAGAAGTTCTCCACGATTTTGAGTGCTTCATCACTGAGAGTGATTTTGGCTGCTTGAGTCCCGTGGCTCATGATGACAGTCTTTTTGACAATGATGTTGAAGCCAAACACTGAGCAAGTATTGGAAAAACTGTCTATGATAGACTGAAGCTGTAAAAAATAAATTGGCATCAAATGTACATGTTGTTCTTACCGTATTAACCCTTCTGTAAGTATAACGACACTTGTGTAGTCCCTCCCCCCCCCCATCCCCCGGTTCATAACTAGAACGATATATGACTACAACTGACTGAGACCCCCCTGTCAACAATCCTAGATCCGCCCCTGGAGGGTGTAATTGACCTGAGTGCGGCCTGGGATTTTGACATTTCATTAACAACATGAAACAAGTGTCAATTCGATATTAGTGTCCGGATAGATGACGTTAAACAACACGCTACAATGCATGAAATGGCAAACGTCATATACTCTAAATTATTGATTTTCCACCCGCACTCGCGCAGTTTCAACCAACAGTCGCGCCGTTTCAAAAAGTGTCGTCGTTTTATCACCTTTTTGCCCGCTACAGCGCTTCATACTTCTCTCTGCTATGAACCGGATGTGTATCCCGGTGTTCGCTAACGCGTGACGCAAATGAGGTAACTGACAGTCGCCAGTTTACAGAAAAAACGATACCGACCTAATTTCCCGGAAACTCGATGTTTATTTTCGTATTATCTGAATAGTCACGCGTGCGCGAAAGGCAATAGTGTCTACACATCAGCGGGCGTCGGTTGGGTCTGTCTGTTCGATCGACTGTACTGTGCGAACATCATCACAGGTAAGAGCCGTGTTTTGTCTACGCCGCCTACGGTCAACGACGGGGTCTCGCCAGCCAAGTTTATTATCGTCTCGCAGATTCTCATCCACGTCGTGTCACGTCAGCAAGCCTACCATATCTATTAATCTTTTCTTTGCGACGTTTCGACAGCTGTTGGCTGCCTTCATCGGACTGCATGACTAAGTCTAGCAGGTGACACGGTAGTCATCATGCGCAAGTGTTGTCTCTGGTGTGCCCCCCCCCTCGGCCACGGTCTCTCGGTGGGTGGCTCATCTGATGTCGTCGTAACCATCTAGGTGTGGTCAGTCTGATGAGTGCAGCTGAATGTTGTCTATAAGTCTATAATGTCTTACATTTTTCCGAGCACGCACACCAAACGAAGGCCATTTCTTTTGAAGTCTCCATTGGCGTAACTAGGATCTCGCAAAGGGGAAGGCCTGGGGGGGGGCAAGATTAGTCACTCGTTAGTTTACCAATACCATTTTCCGAAAAGTTTTTTTTTTCTCAATAAATAGAAGCTAAAATGTGTTGCAATTTATGAACAACACGAAACGCATCAAATCGTACGGATGAGTGCGTGCGTGCGTGCGTGCGTGCGTGCGTGCGTGCGTGCGTGCATGTTTTTTTATGTATAAACAATGTAAATAAATGCATATTCGATTCTTGTTTGTAGGTAGATTTCACGGATGAAAGATGGACAAACTAGCCTGGCACGATAAACCGGAAACAACGAAGCTACTGCGAGAGTTTCACGAGAAACACGCCCGCCAGCCACAGAAGGAAATTGTTGAGGCCAAACAACGACACACGGAGTACACGGAACTCATCGCCTCCGAGCTGCGGGCGCAGGGGAAATGTTCCCGCATCGAATACACCGGCAGTTCGTACGAGGGAGTGAAGGTGTCGAACGACCTCGAATTCGACATCATGGTCATTCGGACTGCCGGGAGTCAGAATCTAACACCCGTACCAGCGCGCAATCCCGGCTATTACAAGCTAAAGGTTGCAGACGTGGTAACAGGACCCGACGTGTTTAAGGATGCTCTCGGCGACAACCGCTGTCTTTCTCCCATTAAAACTGTCGACCGATTTTACGGCACGTTGCAGAAAATCATCAACAAACACTCAGACCGGTTGCGCGACGTGACACTCCGACGGCACGGCCCGGCTATCCAGATGGACGTGTCCCGAGGGAAAGACGTGCCGTGGTATTCCGTCGATGTCGTTCTCGCGCACGAGGTACAGCTGGGTCCGCGAAAGCGAATATTTGTAGCCAAGCAGCTCAAAACGGCCGACGGGAAGCAGGCGCAGGAGAAGGATACGTGGCGTCTGTCGTTCTCCCTGGACGAGAAGTCGCTGTTCGACGGCATGGACAGTGACAAGGGTTGTCGCAGGCACGTCTTGCGCATCCTCAAAGTTGTACGTAACCGAGAAGACGGTCTGAAGAAGTTGACGTCATATCATCTGAAGACGGCGCTCTTCTACGAGATGAAGGAAGTTAGCAACTGGAGCCAGTCTGAGCTCGGTCCGAGGTTCATCGGCGTCCTTCGTCGTCTCTACCGAGCCATGGAGCAAGGTCGTCAGCCGCACTACTTCGTTCCACAGATCAATCTCCTCGATGAAATTGCGCCCATGACTATCGAAAACATTAGAGACAGACTGGAGCGAATCTTGCGCCTTGAGCCTGTCTTTAGGGGACTCTTTGAACTGAAATAAACTTCATTGACACTTGTGGTCAACTTAGATATGAATATCAACATTTTAATGACTTGCATTTGGTAAAAGGAAAAGAGGAAGACATCGACTCATATGGGACTGTCATAACGTGTCCGTTACTTTGTATAGTGGACGTTAATTTTTTTATTTTTTTTTGCAATTGTTAGGCTGTCAACATGTGACATTTGTCAACTCTTCTATGAATTCCAATTAAATTCTCTCGCGAGACTCCACCCAGTTAGCCTCTGATCCTTATTGTTGTCATAATGCTCTGTTGTGGCGGCGACTATAATGTCCAGTCTATGCCTAAACCAATTTCTTCTGGATGGTTCTTCAGTGTCACTACACCGAGACAGTTATGTATTGTGGGTGGCTTTAAAGAAAAGCTTCCGTAACTGACGAGCCGCCAGCAACAGACGATCACGCTGAGCGTTTAAGGACTTAGCACAAATGTTATCCCGATGTTAACCTGCCCAACATTCACGTTGCATGTAGTCACCACAGTGCGGCACTGTTCCGAAGAAGAGAGAAACATACATACATACATACATACATACATACATACATACATACATACATACATACATACATACATACATACATATATACATACATATATTGAATTGTATTGAACCATGAGATTGCTGCTTCAAAGGTACACTGACAGACACCGATCGATATTAATACAGTTCGAAGCCGCATCCGCAGATGTATTATTTACAGCAGGTAGAAGTCGTCATGCGTGACACGCCAGTAGGCCAACTTTTTTGCAATCGATAAACTAAAGGATCATCTCAAAACACTGATGTACGCCATTACACAAAACCGATGTCATCTACCCTCAGACCCCTTCCACCGCTACATGAAATATTTTATTACATCGACCTGTGTATACCCGTCCTAATCCTTCCTGCTGTAACCATCATATACCGTTCATGTTGTCATTATGGACTGCAGGCCCGTTCTCTGTGTTTTGAAAAGGGGGGTCGAGCTTACACAATCAGCCGCGAATTTCTGGGATGATTTCTGAAAAAGGGCGGTTCGTTCGAACCCCCCCCACCGAGGACGGGTATGAACTGTGATCGGAAAACCAACTATGTTTGTGGGGAAATACACCGAAGTACGATGCTAAACAGCCGCTAACCCCCCCCCCCAAATAAACCAGTTTCGTGTACATCGATGTTTTGGGATCTTCCCTAAGAAGCCGCTGAAAGATAATGTTCGCGAACGTTCCGCGGTTTCCCGAAAAGCGAAACTGACCTAGTTTTCTGGTAACTGTATTTCATACATTAATCACCCGGATGATTCACGCGATAACATAAACGTCAGATGGCACTTTTACATATTAGCAGGGTCGTTTACATCTTCACGGGTAAAGAGCTGCATATTTAAATGCTGCCTGTCACTCTGCTCTGTTGTTTGCAGGCGCTGTCACACTGACTACGTGGACGTCTTGCCACGCATGCCAACGTTGAGTTTCTGCCAAGACAGGGCTGTAATAAAGGAGGCGTGTATGTCTCTGCGAAACCCATTTTTTCTCAGAGATTGTGCGCGTTCATTTCGAGTAGCTGACACACAGAAGAACAATGCAAACAAGTGAACGGACCAAACCCTGAAAAAGGGGATGCCCAGTTTCCCCCAAAACGACACCAGGTGACAAGTCTTCTTGATATCCAAATGTCTATATGATATGCACGCACGCACGCACGCACGCACGCACGCACGCACGCACGCACGCACGCACGCACGCACGCACGCACGCACGCAAGCACGCACGCACGCACGCACGCATGCATGCATGCACACAACACACACACACACACACACACACACACACACACACACACACACACACACACACACACACACACACACACACACACACACACACACACACACACACAAACACACACACAGACCCCCTCATATAAGGCCATTCCTTATGGAAAGGGGCAATGACCTTATAAAAGAGGGGTGGCCTTCGTGAGGGGAAACTGTCATGAGTAAGCCTCGTTTACTACATGGTAAGGTGACCTCTGGTGAGGCGGTGGCTTCTTGTCTAATAAGAGGGGAACACTGTATGTATAAACTACAGTAAATTGTGCTTGCGATTTATTTACCAAATAGATTGAATAATTGTTTGTTTATCAATTTATGCGAATTCATGGTTTCTTAATTCAAACCACGACTCATCGCCATGATCATTCAATCGATTCTAGTTTGACTGTGTTGTGCTAGCACATGTGTATCAATGCGATGAACTCGTCGCGTCATGCAAAGGTGCATAAACTCGGTGCGATTGACACCGATGTTGTGATCAAACTTTCGAGCTTCCTTGTCACTTTGGGTGAAATTAGACAAGTTCGCCACTGCTGTAACTTATTAAATCAGGAAATAGACTTTTCATACCTTCGTAGACCATTAATTTTGACTTGATGAAAACAAATCCGGCAAAAAAGGGGAGGTGCTCGGACCCCCGATGAACATCCCTTGGATCAGCCCATGAAACCTATTATGAATCATAGCAACATATATAGCTATTTCCGTACTTCTTTACTTCGCGATTCATCGCCTCGTAATCGGGTAATGTTGCGCTACTTTCTGCAGATGTAATATGCCCTGCATTGAATACGTAGGTTACACATATTTGACCCCCAACCCTGTTATGCTCAACCATGAGTATTCCAGGGTCATCAACCAAACATATTCTGACTCGGTAACTGTTTCGTCTGAGAACAGTTTCTCACATTCCGCGTGAACACTGAGAGGCGCTTTTAGGTTTAATCCAAGATGAAATCCCCCAACTTACCATAACGTTGTTAATAAAATGTATAATTGGACCACGAGTAATCACAACAAACGAACTTTACCACTATAAGTTGAATTAGTGTCGAGTTAGGTGCATTAATCATTATGGCTATATATCCTACATTGCAAGGCCATTGAGTTGTGTATGGAAGAGGTATTTTAACGTCGCCTAACAATGAGTGGCATTTCCAGAATGTGGCCAACCAGAAGAAGTCATCTATACAGATACAATGCGTCCAGTAAGGTGAGCAATGGTGTTAACAAGGTAATCTGGACCTGCAATTCGCTCCTGATAAAATATGATTTTAATATACCTGTGGATATTGATACTGGTGATAGCTAGATTGATAGCTGACAGGATTAAGGATGTGTGACTTACTGACAGACTTCATGACTCGAGTCAGATGGGCTGACTCGAGTCGCATATTTTCCTGACTTATGACTTGACATGGAATTCAGATAGATGACTCGAGACTTGACTTGCAGGTTATTGACTTGATATTTGACTTGACTTGCAGGTCAATGACTTGAGACTTGACCAGTTTGTGACTTGTGAAGAAGTCTGCTAACTGACTATGTATGGTTTAACCCAACGTGTTTTTGTACCAACTCACTAATCTGGCCACGGCCTGGATTTAGGCTGTCAGTCGAGTTCAGTATCAAGATTTAGGCTGACAATCGAGTTCAGTATCAAGATTTAGGCTGCCAGTCGAGTTCAGTATCAAGATTTAGGCTGCCAGTCGAGTTCAGTACTAAGATCAATGCAAGACATGGTTATGGTCCTTGGTACGTTGATAGAAATGTTCACCACCATAAATATACAATATGGACTAAGAACCGTGATGCGTTAACACTTGATGTGCCAATGATAATGTTTTGTGGCTACTGTCAACAAATAGTCCGGGTATTTTAAAACTACTTTGTGTTGCTTATAACGTCCATGAATCCACCATTGACCTTTAGGCGGATATCATTTTACGCATTTTACACAGCTGACGAATGATGCACTTTGGGAGATTGTTGTGTCTGCGCTAATAGCGATAATGTCGTCTTTTATTAGTTTTAATAAAAAATAGGTAAAATCACGCAACCATGGAAAAAATAATGTATAGCCTAATCGGAGGCTTTCTTGAGGAAATATCTATTTTTAAACACCACCGTGTAACGCAACATATGCTAGGATATTGAATGGCGGCCTATGTTGAATTGGAATGGAATATTTTTCCTTGCCTTCTTTTTCCACGGCTACACAGCGAAAACCTTTCTGATTTGACACAGTATATTTCGATTTAAAAATAAATCGACGCGTGTTGTGCCAACGAAAGATGTACTGAAGAGCTGAATAAATGTGAAATATTTATGAAAAATAAGACAATTCTCTTTGTTATTATATCGCCACTGAACCGACGAGATGTATCGACAAACAGTGCGATCAACTATGTTTAAGTACAAACGTTTCACTGTGCAATAATGTCGTCTTTTATTTGAAATGGTCTTAGGACTTTACCCCCTGGACATTACCCTTCTGGACATTACCCCTTGGACATTACCCTTCTGGACTTTACCCCATGGACATTACCCTTCTGGACTTTACCCCCTGGACATTACCCTTCTGGACATTGCCCCTGGACAATATCCCAACGGGACTAATGTCCTAGGGAGTAATGCAAACCCCCCCCCGATCAAACACATTAAGACAGTGTATGCTTTAAACTATAACCGAAGAAATCTTACTCCTAACCCCTAATCTAGATCATAATAATAATTTAACCCTAGAATAATTCCTAAATGGAATAAACGTTTCCCTTGAAGCTAATCCTAAGACCTCAAAAAGACCACAACTAGGTGGTTAATGTTCAGAAGCTGATTCCCAGACGGGTAATGTCCGGAGGGTATATTGTCCTGTCACCATTTGAAATATGAAATCTCGAATAACTATTACAATAACGCCTACTGAAAATCAACAGAGCAGAACTGGGTGAACTGCTTTTTGTTCGTTGCTTCAACCAAGCCGGAAGTAACACGCGCCACTGCCGCTGGTAACAGAAACGACCTAATTTCCCAGAAACTCCATCATTCAGTCATTCCTACACAAAGGATGGCTAAACGTTGGTGTAGACATCTGGAAATCACAGACGTAGAGGTGTACAAAGAATAGACGTGGGAAATGTGAGATTTGATCAAACAAGAAAAGAAAAGATAGCACAATAATTATACAGACAGGCATACCAATTTTCTGTTCACCAGTTTAACCAAGCAGAACAGACTAAACAATTGTCGAGGATCACGCATAAATAAAAACTGACTGACTCATGTATAACTAATTGAATAATAAAACACATCGCATGAAAAGAAGCACATTTCCCGGAAATTGGGTCACCAACGTTTCTTTAATTGGCTGAATCGGCTCACGCGGCCAGACTTCGGCTTTCAACGGTGAACGAAGTAGTCGGTTCGGTGCGTCTCTCTCGAAGCCGGGGCGTTTGACTGGTTCCGGTACAGATCTCCACTGCATCATTATTCGTGCGTGTTCTCGTACGAACTAGGTAGGAGATTTGTTTTAAGTCGCGAGAACGACTCTTCTGATGCGGGTTTCATTCGTGGGTTTCAGCTGTATATCTCCGTTCAGTGACTACGCAGTATATATGTAAGGTGTCCACGTTTACATTATGAGACTATGTCGGTCCTTTTTATTTATTGTTGTACGAGCACTTCAGTCCTGGTGTGTCGTCCAAGACATATTATTTCCTATTTTATTCCTGCATGTAGGTATTTAACGGGGGTGGACAATTATGTTGTACACATTGTAATTGTTATCATATGATTGTGTGGGCGCGAGCCAAGGTTCAAAATCACGTACGTCATGGTCACGTCTTCGTGAGTACTGTAATAAACCGTTGCCTAGTATTGAGCGTCCTGGTCTTGAGGTATACCTTATAAGGTACACCTAATATATGCACGTGTTGTCCAGACATGTTGTATCATTTTAAATGACGTGGAGTGACTTGTTCGTGTTGGTAACAAAACTATTTGGATTGATTATGTACGTGACCGTATGCTTCGCAGACGGTCACGTACGGTGATCGCTATATGTGGAATTGGTTGCCGAATTTAGTCAGGACTACAAACACACTGATGTTATGTTACTAGCACAGAACACGAACCAATTTTTTTACAGTAGCCTTTTTATAATATGCTGATGTGAACATTTGTATATTTATTTATTATTATTTAATAATTTATTATTACATTAACAAAATGTCATATATTATTTATGGCAGGACTATTTGTTAAAATGAATTTTTGTCATGGTCTACATCTTAGAACAGATATTGTTGATGTGGTTTTAATAGGATTTAGTTGGTGTGGTTTTAATAGGATTTAAAGTTATGATTACACTAAAACTACACCAACAATAACTGTTCTAAAATATAGTCCATGACAAAAATAATCCTATCATAAATAATACGGAATAATACAGAATATTTTTATGTAATAATAAAAATAAAAATAAATGTATATATGAGTAGGCATTAGTATATGTGGTAGCTGTAGCGGTCGGCTACTTATGATAGCACCCCTTAGTGACTCTCGCATTTCCGGCTACAAACGATCGACACACGTGCCATTTCGCTCTATCAATAAAGTTGTTTTAACGTGACTTCTTGTGTCGCTACATTGGTGACCCTGAGTACCAAGACGGATTCTTGGTAAGCAGCACGCACACAAGCCGAGAAACCGAACTTTGATACGAAAATGGACACGTTATTCGCATTTTGCCGAACATTCATTGAATAGCCGAAGACCAGCGCTTAACGCGCCGGTCACGCTCTACTGCACGGCTAGCGCACGGCTAGCACAATGGAAATGCCGGACTCGAACGCAGTCGCATTGAAACTGCCGGTCTTTTGGATCGACCAACCCCGGGTGTGGTTACAACAGGCGGAGGCCCAGTTCGCGCTGAAAAATATCACATCGGACGTGACGAAATATCACTACGTGGTCGCCGCACTCGATCAAACCACTGCACTGCGCGTAATTGATGTACTGGAAGATCCACCACAGCATGGCAAATACGACAACCTCAGGCGACGCCTAACGGATGATTTCGGCCTGTCGCCGAGGCAGCGAGCGGATCGTCTGCTCGAATTTGGCGCGCACAGTCTCGGTGACATGCGCCCATCTCAACTGATGGACGAGATGCTCGGCTTACTCGGTGGGCATAGACCGTGCCTGCTTTTCGAAAGCCTGTTCCTGAAGTCGATGCCAGAGGACGTGCGAATGCAACTAACAACAGCCAGCTTCGACGACCCACGAGCCCTCGCGAAGACCGCCGATGCGCTGTGGCAAGCAAGAGGACAGGCATCCGTGGTGTCTGCTGCAGATAACCGCTCTCCACCAACTTCAAACAACCGCACTCAACGAAACGCGCGACCGATAGCGACCGACATCTGCTACTACCATCGGCGATTCGGCAACGCGGCCAGGAAGTGCAAACCACCGTGTACGTTCACGGGAAACGACGGAGCCGGTCGTCAGTAGTAGCTTCGGCGGCCGGCCAACGCAACAGCCTGTTGTTCATCGTGGACGACATCTCAGCCAAGCGTTTCCTGGTTGACACGGGAGCATCCGTCAGCGTGTTTACTGCCTCGCACAAGGACAGACACGGTGGCGTACGCACGCCTTCCCTTGTCGCTGCCAACGGGACGAACATCGCTACATACGGAACCAGAGAGATGTCTCTCAGTCTAGACAGGCGCAACTACACGTGGCCTTTCATCATCGCTGATGTGAGGACACCGCTTCTTGGCGCAGATTTCCTACAGGCCAACGCACTACTCGTCGATCTACAAAGCCGACGTCTGATAAACGCCACTTCATTCGCGTCATCAGCACTACAGCAATCTGACGAGCCGGCCCTACATCTGCACCACGTCACTTCAGACGACCCCTACATGCGTATACTCGACGAGTTTCCGGCTATTACACGCCCTGAGTTTGCGAGCCCTTCCGTTCGCCACGGCGTTGAACACTTCATCACAACGACAGGCCCTCCCGTATACGCCAAGGCCCGCAGATTACCACCTGATAAACTCGCAGTGGCCAAAGCAGAGTTTAACACTATGGAAGAAATGGGCATCATCAGGCGATCTGACAGTCCGTGGGCGTCACCTTTGCACATGGTGCCAAAGAACTCTGGCGGCTGGAGACCGTGCGGCGATTATCGGAGACTTAACGATATCACTGTGCCTGACAAGTATCCAGTTCCACATATTCAGGACTTTTCCTCGCAACTTGCGGGCGCCACTCTCTTCTCGAAGATCGACCTAGTACGTGGGTATCACCAGATCCCTGTCGCGCCAACGGACATCAGCAAGACGGCCGTCATCACGCCGTTCGGCCTTTTCGAGTTCCTGCGTACACCCTTCGGCCTTAAGAATGCAGCACAAACCTTCCAACGCCTCATGGACACTGTCTGCAAAGGACTCACGTTCGTGTTCGTCTATCTAGACGACATCCTGGTTAGTAGCGCAACTGCCGAGGATCACGTGTCGCACCTACGAACAGTTTTCGAGCGCTTGGCTTCACACGGGTTGGTGATCAACGAGAGCAAGTGCCAGTTTGGAACACCGACTATCGACTACCTCGGTCATCACATCACACGTGAAGGAGCAATTCCGCTACCCGCTAAGGTAGACGCTATTCGAAAGTTTGAAAGACCGACAACAGTGAAGGGACTCCAACAGTTCGCCGGTATGGTCAACTTCTACCATCGTTTTGTACCGAACGCTGCTCACATCATGCGTCACATCTACGCTGCGTTGGCTGGCAATCCTGTCCACTTGGAGTGGTTGAGCGACCCCGAAGACGCTTTCAACGCCGCCAAAGAAGCTCTAGCAAGGGCAACGATGCTCGTGCACCCACGCGCCGATAGACCCACCGCACTGACAGTTGACGCATCGGGAACAGCGATTGGCGCCGTTCTTGAACAGGACCTTGGTTCGTGGAAGCCAGTGGCGTTCTTCAGTCGCAAACTTCGACCTGCAGAACAAAAGTACAGCGCTTTCGATCGCGAGCTTTTAGCTATGTATCTAGCCATTCGTCACTTTCGATATTTCCTCGAAGGCCGCACCTTCACGCTTTACACGGACCACAAGCCTCTGACCTTCGCGATTTCTAAAATCAGCGATCCGTGGTCGCCGCGACAACAGAGGCACTTGGCATACATCTCCGAATTCACCACAGATGTGCGACGCATAGAGGGGAAGAATAACACCGTGGCAGACACCTTATCTAGAGACGGCATCTCAGCAATCAAGGCACCTCTTCATGGTGTGGACTACGAGGCGATGGCAGCAGCCCAGCTCACGGATGACGGCATTGCCAACATGCGGTCAGCTCCGACGGGTCTTGTCGTACGAGAAATTCCGCTCAATACGAACGGCCCATCGATCTACTGTGACGTCTCCACTGGCCGACCTCGACCTCTCGTCCCCGACACGTGGCAGCGCACCGTTTTCGACGCAGTGCACGGCCTCTCTCATCCTTCGATCCGAACCACAAGGAAGATGATCGCAGAAAAGTTCGTATGGAGAGGTCTCAACAAGCAAGTCGGCGCATGGGCTAAGTCATGCCTCCGTTGTCAGGCAGCTAAAGTCCATCGGCATACAGCGTCTCCCGTGGCAGACTTCGCCCCAACGACGCGTCGTTTCGACCATGTGCACGTGGACTTAGTCGGCCCCCTTCCGCCTTCGCAGAACCACCGCTACCTGTTCACCGTCGTTGACAGGTTCACGAGATGGGCGGAGGCAATTCCTCTAGTCGACGCACAGACCACCACATGCGCGAGAGCCTTTGCTGCTCACTGGGTGGCTCGTTTCGGTGTGCCAGCGGACATGACGTCTGACAGAGGATCGCAGTTCACATCTGAATTATGGTCGGTACTGTCGCAGCTACACGGTACACGTTTACACCGCACCTCCGCGTACCACCCACAGTCGAACGGACTGGTGGAAAGGTTTCACAGACACCTCAAATCCGCACTGATGGCTCGTCTCGATGGACCTAATTGGCTCGACGAACTGCCATGGGTCCTGCTCGGTATTCGCACTGCGCCCAAAGAAGATCTCGGGTGTTCATCAGCGGAGCTGGTCTACGGCGCGCCACTGACGGTCCCGGGAGATTTCATCCCTCGTGGGCAAGAGACTCAGGAGGCAGCACGGTTCCTTCCGCGACTACGCGAAAGGGTTCGCGACCTGGCACCGAGACCTTCCATCCCGCACGGCACCAGACCGTCGTCTGTGCCGTCCACTCTGGCACACAGCGCCTACGTCTTTGTGCGCCGCGACAGCCAAATGTAGCGACACAAGAAGTGTTGATTGTAGTATATATTTCTATATAGGCCTTTTATGTAATAATAAAAATAAAAATAAATATATATATGAGTAGGCATTAGTATATGTGGTAGCTTTGATTATGATCTTGCAGAATTGTAGTATATATTTCTATATAGGCCTACTGCGATACTATATCGAGCTTAACTTAATTGCCATTAATTTAGTTTTTGAACCTATTGCTCGATATGAATGGATTCATTTCGTTTTTCAATGATATGTAACAACAAAATACAACTAATTCATATAGGCCATTAATATGTATACCTGTACATGTTATGTTTGTACTGGGGAAGTGCTAACAAAATAATATTGCACTTCAGCGTTACCCTTTTCTATTTGAAAATATTCTATGTGTTAGTCTATATTCTTTGTATGTGTAATTAATTTTCATTTGGGATTAAAGTTGATTGGTTAATAAATAAAACAGTAGACATTTTAGCTCAATTTAGAAAACATTTAATATTTGACACAAAAGGAGTATTGTCACTTCATTAAGACTATGCCAAAATGATAATTTATTATTTATCTCAATAAAAAGGCAAACAGGTTGGGGGCCTGTGGAAATTGTTTAAATACCTGACACAGTAATTACTATGTCAGCAGCACAATTAGCACAATTATTACCAAAACCCAAATTTGACCAACAAGGGTCTATATACACAAAGACTGCAAACATTGAGAAGGCACCATCCTAACCAAACGTTCTTATAAAATGCCATATCATGGCAACGTTGCTATCAAAACCCAAATTGACCCACAAGGAGTAATGTCGTTTCAGTAAACGTTGACCAAAATGTTCATTTATTATTCATCTCTATATACATAGATAAAACATCATGAAGTGCCAGGCAAAAATTTAGGTTTTGCTATCTTGAAATTATGCTTACTTATCTTCTTTGTACCCTAATCAGTGCATCAGGCCACTTAATAACTTCACCCTAGTCAGTGCATATGACCACTTAGTAACTTCACTCTAGTTGGTGCATCAGGCCACTTAGTAACTTCACCCTAATCGGTGCATAAGGCCACGTAGTAACTTCACCCTAGTCAGTGCATCAAGCCACTTAGTAACTTCACCCTAGTCAGTGCATATGGCCACTTAGTAACTTCACCCTGGTCAGTGCATCAGGCCACTTAGTAACTTCACCCTAGTCAGTGCATATGGCCACTTAGTAACTTCACCCTAGTCAGTGCATATGGCCACTTAGTAACTTCACCCTAGTAAGTGCATATGGCCACTTAGTAACTTCACCCTAGTCAGTGCATATGGCCACTTAGTAACTTCACCCTAGTCAGTGCATATGGCCACTTAGTAACTTCACCCTAGTCAGTGCATCAGGCCACATAATAACTTCACTCTAGTCGGTGCATATGGACACTTAGTAAATTCACTCTAGTTGCTGCATATGGCCACTTAGTAACTTCACCCTGGTCGGCGCATATGGCCACTTGGTAACTTCACCCTGGTTGGTGCATATGGCCACTCGGTAACTTCACCCTGGTTGGTGCATATCGCCACTCGGTAACGTCACCCTGGTCGGTGCATATGTCCACTCAGTAGCTTCACCCTGGTCGGTGCATATGGCCACTCGGTAACTTCACC
Source organism: Lamellibrachia columna (assembly GCA_963662155.1). Lineage (NCBI taxonomy): Eukaryota > Metazoa > Annelida > Polychaeta > Sabellida > Siboglinidae > Lamellibrachia > Lamellibrachia columna. The sequence continues at coordinate 15,556,473 of OY759271.1, read as the reverse complement.
CTGGTCGGTGCATAAGTCCACTCAGTAGCTTCACCCTGGTTGGTGCATACGTCCACTCGGTAACATCTGAAGATGCCCTGAGTATCGAGGAATAAACTCTACATCTCTACGCCATATTCCAGGAACTCCATCTCACTTGGTTTCCCTCTGCTTCCACAGTCCTTCTCCATGTTCATTTTGGCCTTCTTCTTTTGCTTATACCTGCAGGGGCCACACTCCGAACTAAAATTAATGTTCTGTAACGAATCCACACAAAAAAAATATATATAAATGATTTGGAAGATGACATATCTAGCAAAGTACTCAAATTTGCAGATGACATAAAAGTATTCAGAACGGTTACTAATGATACAGATAAACAAAGTTTACAGGATGATCTAGATAAATTAGTTAAATGGTCAGAAAAATAGCAAATGTTATTCAATTTTGGGAAGTGTAAATGTATACACATAGGACATGGAATCATGGATGAAGAATATAAAATGGGGGATGCTGTACTAGGTAGAACCACACAAGAAAAGGACTTAGGAGTAAAATTTAGTGATGACATGAAAGTTTCAGAGCAATGTGGGATTGCTGCTTCGAAAGGAAATCAAATTCTAGGGCTAATTAGGAGAACTATCATGTATAAGGAGAAACAGCTAAATGTACCCCTGTACAAAGCAATAGTTAGACCTCATTTGGAATATTGTATTCAAGCATGGAGGCCATATCGTAAAAAAGGACATAGACAAGCTAGAAAGAATACAACGAAGAGCAACTAAAATGATTCCAGAATTGAGAGACCTTAGTTACGAAAGTTGCTTATTACAGTGTGGTTTGACAACACTAGAGACCAGGAGGCTAAGAGGAGACCAAATAGAAGTGTTTAAAATAGTGAATGGTTATGAGGATGTTGATAGGAATATGTTCTTCAAACTTAAAGAAGGCAGTAGAACCAGAGGACACAAAGAAGCATTAGTTAAGGAGCAATGTAGGTTGGACATGAGAAAGTACTCTTTCTCACAGAGGGTGATAAATGAATGGAACAAATTGCCAAATGATTGTGTTAATGCTAGTAGTGTGAATATGTTTAAAAATATAATTGACAGATATTTGATAAGGGCGGGCTACACATAAATGAGAAAATTGTTGGACTATCGGTAAGCCAATGGCTTCCTTGTCTACTTGCCATCTAGAACTTGTTGTTTGGGGTGGCAATCTTGTTAAATCTTGTTAAATCACAACATATGTTTTCCGCAAGAGGCCGCCACTTGAATAACGTGTATATCCACAAGAAGCCGCCACTTCAATAACGTAATTTATAATGTATTCTGTTTTTATTAATGTTCTTCAATATATATATATAATTCACACACACACACGCACGCACGCACGCACGCACGCACGCACGCACGCACGCACGCACGCACGCACGCACGCACGCACGCACGCACGCACGCACGCACGCACACACACACACACACAAACATCATTTTTGTTTACTGTTGGCATTATGGACGTGGTTTCAATCCACATAATAACCTCTGTGTTGATTTCATGTTACTACTGCGATGCTCAGACCGATGCTCAGTTAGCTTGAGTTCAGGGTAGGCGCCTACCTGAAACGAATATTTTAGTTTCTGGTTAGAAATATACTATTTAGTAATCTGCTTAGTGAATATGTAAACATCTATATTGTAAATCTAGGGACAAGACGATTGTGTTTAGGTTGTCCTTGACTCGTTTCAAGTGATGTATCTATTGCGATAGGCCAGCGATAGTTTATTGCATGTGAATATATCTGCGCATTTACAATGTGTCTTTGTTTGCAACTCTCCGCACATGAACCAAAACACACGTGCATGCAGGCACACACACAGGCACACACAAACACGCACGCAGGAACACACGCACACCCTCACGCACTTTCATGGTGTTGTCACATTTCAATGAATGACCTTTACTTTGTAGGCCCTGCATGACCAGCCAAAATGGCTGAACAAATGTGGCACGATCAACCGGAAATTAAGACGTTGCTGCAAAACTTCCACCGGAAATACGCCCGGTATCCGACAAGTCGCATAAGAAAAGCTAAGAAACGTTTCAAAGTGTATACCAACTACCTGGAAACCAACCTTCGGGCGCAAGGTATGTGCTCCCGAATTGAATACACAGGGAGTGTTTATCAAGGGGTGGTTGTGCCGTACACCAATATGGATTTCGACATTGTGGTTATTCAACCTCCCGACATCAGTCTAAATCTGACGCCCGTATATCGCTCCCCGGGGTATTACTCTCTAAAGACGGCCGATGAAAAAGCTGGTCTGCTCATGGATCCGAATCTACTGGACGACAAAGGCTTCCTTCTGCCTGTCGAGTCGCTAGACAACTTCTTCGGCATCTTGCAGGACATCATCAATAACCATGGAGAGATGTCAGAGGTGACGAAACTTAGACGCAGCGGACCGTCGGTACAGATGGACACGTGCAGAATGAATCGTTGTGGTATTGTGATGTATTCCGTCGATGTCGTTCTGGGGTTCGAGATTCTAGTAGGCGGACAGAAATGCGTTTTTGTAGCGAAACCACCAAAAACCTCGGATACGCAGACAAGCAACGCGTGGCGCAAGTCGTCGTCCTTAGAGGAGAAGGCGCTGTTCCGTGGCATGGACAGAGACCATGGCTGTCGTAAGATGGTCCTGCGCATTCTGAAAATTATGCTCAAGAGACAAACCGAACTGGAAGGTCTGACGTCTTACAACCTGAAGACGGCGCTGTTGCATGAAGTGAGGAACGTTTCTAGTTGGAAACAGAGCGAGCTTGTCCCGAGGCTGATCGCTGTCCTCCATCGACTATGTCGGGCACTGGAGGATAAAACTCAGTCAGACTACTTCGTGCCCGAGACCAATCTCCTCGCCAAATTGTCCTCTGCTGCAATGACCGCTATGGGAAATAGGCTACGTGCAATCACGGACAACAAGGATGACTTTATAAATGCATTTACGTAATAGACTCTGCACTCGGTGTTTCGTGACATTGAAATTACATTTCTTGAAACTATTTTATTCAGTCTGTCTAGAATAAATAATAGGTATAATCTATTTCAATGGGATGATTTAGTATAGAAATCAATTTACATGGGCCTTATATGACCGCATTCTCTGTATGTTTTGGTTTTAACAAGCTATCAACAATAATTATAGTAGCACTTGCTTGGATATTAGCTTCATTATTTTGTCATGTAAGGCCCCAAGAATGTCAAACAACCAGTGCTAGAAGGCTTCAATTGCACTGAATGGGAGATGGACATTGCATTTGCCCTAAATAATAATCCGACTAATTTTGCATTAGTTTCTAATGGTAAAGTTTTGTTGTCTCATACTAAATAGACGTTGTGCTTTATTTGCAGCACATTTCACACAACGTATCTCATCTGATGTAATAACCTCTAATTTCAATAAAAATATGTTAAACTTTTAAACAGTTGTTTGATATTTAAAGTGTTGCTCATAGTATAGCAGTATATTTGATTCCATGATGACATCTGTGTAGATTGCGTACCTACAGCTTATAGAACCATAATGTTGTAAAGCATGTTGAGGTTGTCGTATTTGCAATTACTTATGTTATATAAATACTCAGCATTTGCTTTGTTGCCAACCATGGAACCGCTGTTTCAAACCAACTCAAGATTGAAAGTATTTACACACAGCACATGTTAGATAGGCTCACCACGTCAAACTTGTAACGTGTCCGTGCAGAAGATGTGGGCTAGACGTAACGTCCCAAGAGGTTCGGCTACTTGATACTGGTAGGCATATAACACAATAACATCATTGGTTGAAGACTTGTGGTTGGGTTACACGTTTACACATGTGGCGTACTGAACCTCGCCATATAATTAATAATCAGCCATGTATTACTTTCTTTGATATGTGTATGGGGAAATAACTTTTAATTAATAATCAGCCATGTATTACTGTCTTTGATATGTATATGAGGAAATAACTTCCGCAAGATTACATCTCAATTTCTACGAAAAAAAGGTGCAAAATAAAATCGTTCTGAAGAGGTTGTTGCTGCGGTTGCTGCTTCTATTGATACCTCAAACGACTGACTTTCATTGTTATGTACAGTTGAGGCGATCTTCCTCATAAAGCGTTAAACGGTATATTGTATATAGGATTTTTTGAATAAATGTTTTATAAATAAAAAAAAAGTTATCAATGTTTAGATTGGACATTTACGTATAATTTTAGCATAGCACTAATTCATATTTATCGATTTAAAGAGCTTTATTAATCCGCAAAGTGGCAGCTGGTCGGCGCCCATGCATTCGGGCAGTGCGCTACGCGGACAACGCTTTGGTTGGTTAGTCAGATAAGGCATGTCTCGACTCACGACTGCCACGAAGCTGAGATGACCTAATTTCCCAGAAACTGTCATTCGTACGAATAGGAGTGACTGACGTCATGACTGCCGAAACACAATAAATCTACAAATGTGACGCATTTACATTTCAAACTAGGTAAGTATCGTTCATTTATAAATAGTGCCAAACTAACATCATTTGTCGACTGCGACAAGAAGTTTGTATGTTTGTTGGCCCTAAGCCAGTCTGTGTAAATCAACACATCGAAGCCGCGACGTTCGCTTAGATTCACCACGTTCTGATAAGGATCAATGTCGCCAGTTCTTTTCTTGTTGGACACAGCTAGTCTAATTGCCTACGTTTTAGGGCCTAAGACAACGACTGGTTTTTCAACCGTGTAGTAAATTTTAACATATGCTACTCATATGATTACATCATTACCTATACCATGGACGTTTAGTTTGAGTAACAATCTTTGATGTGGCCCTTTATCGAAAGCGTTCTGAAAATCTAAGTAGACAACATCCACTGGTGATCCGTCATGAACCCACTTTGTAATTTCTTAAAAAAACACAAGAGATTGGTTAGATATGACCTTGCTTTTAGGAACCCATGTAGAGATGTATTTATTAATTTATGTTTTACAAGGAATTCCACCATGTGGTCTCTAATTAATGTTTCGAGTAATTTACATACAACTGATGTTAAACTCACTGGTCTGTAATTTTCTGGCTTGTTCCTCGATCCCTTCTTAAATAGTGGCGTAATGTTTGTTTCTTTCCATTCTGAAGGAACTGTTCCTTCTTCTAGTGACAAGATAAACATTTTTTGCAAGTGGTGTACTAAGTTGCTCAACAATTTCCTTAAGCAGTTTTTGTGGTATCCCATCAACTCCAGGTGATTTATTATCTTTCATCTTCTTAATTTTCTTTGCTATCATTTCAGGAGTTACAAATAACTGCCCTAAATGTTCTGATTTATTGCCCTCAGATTTAGTCAATGGAACTGGAAGTGATCTTCTGTGGTAAACACTGAGCTGAAATACTCATTCAGGACCTCTGCCATTTGAAACCCGTCTGAAATTATGTTTCCCCTGTTGTATTCCAGTGGTCCGACCTTATCTCGAACTTACTGTTTACTCCTTACATAAGCATAGAAACTCTTGCTGTCATTTTTTATATTACCTGCCAATTTTTTTTCAAAGGTTCTTTTAGATTTTCTAATTTCAGTTGTAGCTAGGTTAGCCTTCATCCTTTCTGGTACGCCTATAAACCCTCCACATAGTTTGCTTAAACACTATTTTCTAATAGCTTCTTTTGACAAGTGTTTCTTTCTATACCGTTTTCCTTGTTTTTCAAGGGAACAAATTTATCGATGATACTCTCAATTTCATATTTTAGAATATTCCAACATTCAATTGCGGTCTTATTCATCAGCATGTTATTCCAATCTAGCTTTGCTAAGTATTTTCTCATATCTTCATAATTACATTAGTGTAAATTTCTCCTATACGTTTATTAATGTTTACTTTCTGATTTTACATTGATGTCAAAATGTATTTGATTGTGGTCACTGTTACCCAATGGTTCATGTATTTTTACATTGTGCACTAATTCTTTTTGTGATGATAAACCTATATCTTCCCTGGTTGGTTCTAGCACGTGCTGAGTAAGGAAGCTCTCCTGAATTAAAAATGTAAGTTGTTGGTCCTCACCCCCTGTACTCTCTAGAGATTTCCATTGTATGTGTCCATGGTTAAAATCTCCCATTATGATACATTCCCCTTTACTAACTTCCTTTATAGCATTTTGTATTTTTTTGTAATCCTCTTCGTTTATGTTTGGACTTCGGTAGACTAATCCAATAGTTAATTTTGAATTTCCTGAAACTATTTTGCTTCAAACAGCTTCATCGTAATCTGCTTCCCTTTCTAATTTTATTTCAGCCTGAATAGATTCTTTAACATATAAAATAACTCCCCCTCCCCTTCTTCCTATTCGATCTCTCCTAAACATTACGTATCCTGTCAATCCTAATTCAGCATCTGTTATGTCTGTGTTGGCCCATGATTCGGTAATACCAATTATGTGAGGGTCAATATCTTCTACCATAATGTTTAATTCGTATTTCTTATTTACTATGCTCCTAGCATTTAAACACACGCATCTATAACCTGCTTCAGCACTGTTTTTAGGGCATTTTGTTATTGGTTTGTCTGTACTGGTGGCCTCTTGTCCTGCTTGCATCTCTAAGTAACCCCCCTGCACTTCTAGTTTAAATAGTGTTTGCTACCAAAAATATTTGATATGCTACCCATGCCACTGTCTACTGCTGCTGAGAGTCCATCCGCAAATACTGCTGCCCCGTTTCCACTTAGATGAAGCCCGTCCTTCATGTACATATCAGCCCTTCCAACAAAACTTCCCCACACATCCACAAAACCAACTTCCTCTTCCCTACATAGCTTCTCGACTAGCATGTTAATTGCCATACCCCGGCAATTTCGATATCTATGACCCCTCCTTCCTATTAGTGGTAAAATCCCTGACAGTATTACCTGCTCAACCCGCGTCTGTTTTAGTGTTCTGACCAAATTCCTGTATTTCCTAACTATGGCAGTTGTACCTCCCTCTCTACGTTATTTGTCCCTACGTGTACTAAAACAGATCCACCCTTGCCCGAACCCACAATGTTTTCTACCCTCTCAGTTATCGCCTCTATTTTGGCCCCAGGCAAGCAAACTACAACGTCATCTCCCTTGATTAAGACTCTGTCGGCCGTCCTAACTATTGAGTCCCCCACAAATACCCTCGCTCTCTTTCTCACCCCCTCTATCACTGCCTTGGAATAGCTCTTCCGATGGATCCCCTCCATCACATTCTGTCCTGCAGCCTTGTCGCTTGGTGGCAGACTGTTATCAGGCTCTCTCTCACTAATCAACCTGTCACCTTTCCCTCCCGTCGCCTGGCTAACTTGCGCTCCCGTCGCCTTCCCTCCTGACACCTTCCCTCCCGTCTCCCTCACTCCCATCGCCTTAACTATCGTCTCTCCCCCCGACTCCTTCGTTACTGACTCCCCCACTCCCCTTTCCTTCTATCCATTTGTCTTCCCTCCCATTTGTTTCCTTCCCATCGCCTTTCGTCCTGTCTCCCTACGTCCCGTCTCCTTACGTCCTGTCTCCCTACGACCTGCCACCTTACGTCCTCTCAGCCTCCTCCCAGGCTGAGGTGAGCTCTCTCTAGCATCTCTCTCGTCGTCTTCCCCCACTTTATCATCTACTGTTCCCCCACCCTGAACCACTGGCACAACCCACCTGCTTCCTTCCCACCACTGCCACAACGAGCAGCCTCAGTTGTTCTAACTCCACCTCAAGTTCCTTCATCCTCGTACATCCCCTACACTCAAAACTAAAACTTTCTGCCTGAACCTCAGCCCAGGACTTCTCACACCTGGACTTGACAAAGTCCACCCAGTTGCTACAACTGCTGCATATTAAATGCCTGGTGGCTTTACCTGCCGTTTGCACGGCGCCATCAACAAATTTAGGCTTAATCTGGTTGTTACGTTAGCCTAGAATAAGGCTGTTTTTGTGTTCAAAAGAACACTTTAGCTAATAGAAAGTGGAAGTACCAACATGAATGTTCCCTTTAAAATGGTTCATATAGAAACTAGTATTTCTAGTGTTATGCCATTTTTCCTGCACCCCATTGCCTTGTATTGCCTGGGCAGATATCTAAAATGTGACATGATTTTTGTATATTTTCGATCAAGTTAAAAATATGACAGTAGTCACAACCACTGCTTTTAACAAGCACGCTACATAGTGCCTAGTATGGTCGTTTATCATCGTGACATCCTGACGAAGCACCAGCAATCTGATTACATAGGCATGACATTAGATCAGAGCATATATTATATTATCAGTTATTGTATATTACGGAGATATATTATATATCGATGTAATATTATAGCCTTATCCAATTTATAGTACTCCATTTTGCCCCCATTTCCCCTACAACACATTTGGATAATTATAACAGTAGTGTTGGAGGCTTTATGTGTGCGTAAGTGAACGTAACAAACGTTCACAACAAACGTTCACAAAACATCTTCTCCCTTCAGTGACGTCCACTGAAACTATTGATTGGGTCCGCGAACGATGGCTCTACCTCACTGGCCTCCCAGTGCCAGGATAAGGAACTACAGTGGGCCGTATCCAGTGAACGAGTTAGAGGAGGCCCGTGGTGTTCTCATCCGGTGTCTGGATGATCGACGCTCGGGTGTATCAACGAATCTCAAATGTCGTATTGGCATCACCAACTACAGATACCATTCTGAACAGCGAGATCAACATGTGTCTTTAGCGTCAGTTGTCCAGTGGCATCTCGACGAAGTAGCAGACAGCCGGGTGACAATCGCGGCCTCGTCAGGCCGGCCAGGTATGTGATATCACATTGCTGCGGTCTTGGTAACTGTGACGAAGATAATGAAACACATAACAAAGCAAAACAGCTGCGCGTTGTAACTCTCACTTACCATTCAGGGGTTTATGTAGACCCTGGTAGACCTATGTATTTGGACATAGCATACGACGTCTCGACCATTTCATATGACCAAACGTTTTCGTATGCTGTACATTGTGGTATATATTTTGCAGACGCACCGAGTGACGGAGACAGCGTCAGTGTGAGTGACCCTTTGAAGACCGTGTCTAGAACCTCCAACCCGGACCAGAGCAAGAGCACCACGGGTAGATGTGATCAGATTCTTGACAAAGAGACATGCAAAGAAGACGTGAACATGCTTATCAATCTCGATGGCGGCACCAAAGAATAGGGTATGTATCTTGTGTGATACATCCATCCATATACTGCTAGTGATCCCTATGAGAAGCTATGACACTACTGTCGTACCAAGCCCGTGGCGAAGGGGTGTTCAGTGGATTCACGTGAACCCCCTTTCTGTGCACCCCTTTTACCAAAATACGAACCCCTTTTTTCACAAATGTGGATCCCTTATCGCGAACCCTCCCCTCTCAAAAGCGTGAACTTCCAATAATTTGGAAATAATAATATTATTTTCATATAATTGGTGGGTTCGTGCTTTTTAAGAGGGGGGTTCACGCTTTAGAGATGAGGTTTTATGCTTTTGAGAAGAGGGTTAATTTTTTTGGAAAATGGCTTCACGTTTATGAAAATAATATATTCATATTATCGGGCGCTCACGCTTTTGAGAAGGGGGTTAACTTTTCTTGAAAAGGGGGTTCACGCTTATAAAAATGCTAAATAATAGGCCTACTGGGGGAGGGGTTCACGCCTTTGAGAAACGGGTTCACATTTATTAAAAAAAAAAATATTATCTCCAACTTATTGTGGGGTTCACACTTTTCAGAGGGGATTCAAATAAAATAATAAAATGTTATACAAATATCTAATTTGTTTGAAGTAGAGTCTTATTCCAGCTATGAATGCGCTACCAAGTCACCTTACATGTGGTCAGTTGGTAACAGTCATAGAGCAGTAGACAATGTAGAGACAGTCTCTATAACCGTTATTCAAACAACACGAAGACTTGTAGGCAGAACATTTTATGGTTTCAGAAAATATATGCTCACTGAAATAATGCAGAGTTAGCAAGCCAATTACTCTCTCTGTTGTGGTGGCGTGCTTTATGGCCTCCACACATTCATAACACACGCAGACGCACAACACGCACTAGTGCCCTGCACGGGCCTATAATTTGAGCCCAAACCCGGCCCGCAATTATCAGTTAGAATTAAGGCTTGGAACAAGCCCGCAAAAATTCGTTAAGCCCAGCCCGGCCCAGGCCCGGCCCAGACAGTTAATGTTTGGCCCAGGCCCGGCCCTGCCTGGCTCGCACATTTCAGGCCCTTGTCCGGCCCATACCCGCTGGCCAAAGACGGGTAAGCCCGCGGCCCGCTAAATTTAGAAAATATAAACCTATTATCTTATAATAAAACGAAAAACAAATAAACTGTAATACACACGTATTGTTTTATTACATAACATAACATAAACATATGAACATTGTATAATGTCCACTAGTCTGCTGTCTACTGTCCACAGTGTGCTGGACGAGTTCTAGAAATCCAGCACCACCAACTGCTTCAAACGGACGAATATCCTGATGAAAAATTATAAACGTTTTATTGTCATTACTATTAAGTATCATAACATATTTTTATATATGGCTTTAATTGATTGGCTTATGGTTAGGGTAGGAGATTTGTTTATCTAACCCAAACTTAACCCGAATGCAAACCATAACCCTAATTTAAGTTGTTAATTGAATTAGCTCATGAAAGAATGTTACCAGTAAGAGCAGTTAATTTGGTATTAATTGATATTTCAATTAAATGTCACACGCTAGCATTGACACCCAGTGGCATTTCCAGCAGGCCTGCAGTCACTAGCCTGAGACAGATCAGGTTCAGACATGTGTGAATTAGTACAAGACACTAAACAGTAGACACTAGTTAACACAATTGAAAAATACCAACTGGGGTGGGCACTGGGCACTGGGCAGTGGGCAGTGGCCAGTTGGGAGGTAATTCAGGCAAACCAGATTTGGAGGGAAGACCTAGACAATAGAATGTCCACTGGTAGGGTCAAAGGGTGATAAGTTGATGGTTAATCATGGCTTGATTGCCTCTGCAAATATGTCTAAAGTAAACATTTGGGGCTGGCTGCTTTCAGCCAAGTGAACTTAAGTGGCCTGGCATGGGCCCATTATATATATGGAAAAAAAAATATGCATATGTAAGTAGTAATATGTACTGTGTAATGTCTGTACTATGTATGCAATACTATGCGTTGCTGTTATATGAAATATTTCTATTAAAAGAACGCACATTATTAAAATTATACCATTGGAAGTCCCATTGTTGAAAAGAGGTTAAACTACATTTCAATATATAAAGCACTGGTGTCATTCATAATTCCATGCAAATCTGGGTTTTGTATTAATATTTTTATTAGGTCCAGGCCCAGCCCAGGCCCGGCCCGCTCACATTAGGCCCAGGCCCGGCCCAAGCCCGATGTGTTTAATATTTTTTTCAGCACAGGCCCAGCTCGGGCCCGCAAAATGTAGGACCAGGCCCGGCCCGCGAAATTTAGTAGAGGCCCTGCGGGCCGGGCTTTGGGCCCAGTTTTAGTCTTCTTTGATAAATCACAATGGGACTACTAGTATCAATCATCCTGTTACTGCTGCAACACAATCGCGTAATCTTGAGTGAGTACAATGCGTTATCAATGACGCGTTGTATATGTGCAATAAGCAGTATTTACTGTGCTTGTGCGTAGTCAGTGTTATTAACAACTGGGCAAGCAATAATCCAAGATTGTCGTTTTGACAGATGCGCGATCGTTCTGGGGCGACGCTGCTCGAACATACAACTCTACTGGCTCTCAGCCGCAGGATGCACTCCGTCACCAAGCCGATTTACTCATTCACAGGCGGTACCCAGAAGTATCGGACCAGTCACTGGGATCCCCTGGATTCTCGTAGTCGGTTGGATTCTGGCCCGCATGGTCTCATGAATTACATGGGTCTTGTTGATTCTCGGACTCGTGGTTTCCTGGATTCATTGATGTGGGATTCTCCGACTCATTGTGGAATGGAGCTCTAAGTCCGACATATAGCCCAATTAACCCAACCCATGCACCTCCGAGTTCACGTTACAGTCCAACAGGTCCGTTTTATAGCCTAACTAGCCTAACATACACCCTCCGAGTCCACGTTACAGTCCAACAAGTCCGTTTTATAGCCCAACTAGCCCAACCTACGCCCTCCGAGTCCACGTTACAGTCCAACAAGTCCGTTTTATAGCCCAACTAGCCCAACCTACGCCCTCCGAGTCCACGTTACAGTCCATCAAGTCCGTTTTATAGCCCAACTAGACCAACCTACGCCCTCCGAGTCCACGTTACAATCCAACAAGTCCGTTTTATAGCCCAACTAGCCCAACCTACGCCCTCCGAGTCCACGTTACAGTCCAACAAGTCCGTTTTATAGCCCAACTAGCCCAACCTACGCCCTCCGAGTCCACGTTACAGTCCATCAAGTCCGTTTTATAGCCCAACTAGACCAACCTACGCCCTCCGAGTCCACGTTACAGTCCAACAAGTCCGTTTTATAGTCCAACTAGCCAATAATGCTCACCCACGATCCCAAGTCACGCACGCATGCACGCACGCACGCGCGCACGCACGCACGAACTCTCGCACACTCTCCCCTCAAAGAGTGCGCCAGAAAAGAAACCAATAGCATTAGCTCATTGCCAATTTAATGTAATTGTTTTTTTTAACGCCTTATCGCATGAACGCCTTAAACGTACAACATCTGATCATTATTATCGGGCGTCAGGCGTTTATATGATCACGTGATGGGCATATCATCAACACCCGTAAAATTACGTTTCCCCTGCATACAATGTAAACAAAATATTCGGCCCGAAACATTCAAATTAAACAGATAATGTTTTTCGATGTGGTTAGTTAAAACACATCTGTGCAGTCACGTTGCTAGAATAGACACATTTTATATGATATAATAGGGGTTTACAATAAAAATTATTAGATTGTGTACCTTTAACATATGTCATGTGCGATATCGCTCAAGGTTCTTTATTTAGATGTCACAGAGTGTCTAGCGAAACCGTATTGAGAAGTTCAAGTTGAATCGGAATAAAAAACATAACCGGTTATTAAAGGTTCCTCCTGAATTAAAGGTTCCTCCTGAATTAAAGGTTCCTCCTCAATTCGATTTTTGCTCGTCTCATTTCAAATTCGTTTTGCCAAAATTCAAATCTACCTAGTATCCACTGCGGCATGCTAGCTCGTTTGTGCAACTGTTGTGAAATCATCAGACAAACTATTAAATTGTTTAATGCTTGATCCAGCATTAACTGAAGTGAAAATGGAAATGCTGAAAACTCACGAATTTCGCCTTTGGTGAAATTTCATATAAATACAGACAGTTTCAGACAAATGTGGATATTTATTAACGGAAGGATTAGCCAGAAGGGAGGGATGGAAAGAACACTTTGAGGAAATCCCTAATATACCTATCCCTGATGATCCTACAACAGATGTGGAGATAGATTCGATCATAAATAAAATTAGCACTGACCCAATAATGAAAGCAGGAATTAGAACAGCGCTAAGGAAGATGAAAACGGGAAAGCAGGGGGCAAGGACGAAATTACAGCAGCATGTATTCATGTATTAAAAGCAGACATGAATACAACATATAAATGGCTTGTAAACATATTCAGAACATTTTGGAAACAAGAGAAAGAGCCAAAAACATGGAAGTAGGCGCTGATCGTTAAAATACCGAAGAAAAATTACCTTACAGAGTGCGGGCATTGGAGAGGAATTACTTTGAAATCTGTTCCTAGTAAAGTATTCGGAAGAGTACTCCTTGTCAGAATTGACAGAATAAAAGATGGAGTTAACAGCAAATTGAGACACGAACAAGCAGGTTTCAGAAGTGGGACAGGCACAGTTGAACATATACTTATTTTGCGAAATATTATACAACAGGTAGTGGAATGACAGACAACCCTACACATCACGTTTGTGGACTTTGAAAAAGCGTTTGACTCAGTGCACCGAGAGAGTCTATGGAAAATCATGGAGAGCTATGGAATTCCACACAAGATAATCCACATACGAAGATAGTGAATGTGCAGTGTTAGACGAAGGTGAGGAATCTGAGTGGTTCAAGGTTAAAACCGGAGTTAAACAAGGAGATGTAATGTCTGGATTTATCTTCTTGGTAGTGGACTGGATAATGAGAAGCACAACAGCAGGAAATAAAACAGGGATAAGATGGAACTTCACGTCAAAACTAGAGGACCTGGACTTTGCCGATGACATAGCACTCATGTCATCATGCTACACACACATGCAAACAAAGACAAGACAACTGAATCAATTTACAGCAAGGACAGAACTAGGAATAAATAAAAAGAAAACTCAGGTATTGCTGATAAACTGCAAGTGCAAAAACAGAATAGTAATTTACGACCAAGAACTAAATGAAGTGGACAAGTATAACTACCTGGGTGCTAACGTCAGTACGCAAGGAGAAAGCGGTGATGACATTGTTAACATCATTCGTAAAGCTAGGTATCTTTCATAAAGCTTAAGTAAATATGGAGTTCAAATATATACACATAAAGATCTAAATTGAGGCTTTTAGCACACTTGTCTTGTCACACTTGTCTGGAAGTGAAACATGGACAACAAACGAAGGCGACAACAGAAAGTTAGATAATTTTTTTTCAAGTGATTAAGACGAATCCTACAAATTGCGTTGAATCAAATCAATATATTCTTGCAAAGACAAAATTTAAGATAATCAGCACCGAGGTGAAGTTAAGAAGATGGAAATGGATAGGAGATATCCTACGAATGGATAAGAACTGCAAATATAAAACGGCGTTGACATGGACGCCCGAAGGTAGAAGAAAGGTTGGCCGACCAAAGACAAAGACAGAGACGGGGTCACTGGGCCCGAAGAGGATAGATGAGGTGAGGTGAGGTGAGGTAAGGTGAGAAACTTCATAACTTTGTTGTGTGATCGGCGATAGGATGGAAGTCACGCTCATGACCAGCCTTGACCCCATAATGTGTTTACCGTTTTGGATATCCACTACTTTTAGCCTTACCAGATCTAACGACTAAAGTACATTTTTTTGTGATTTGAAAAAAATACGCACTTTTATTAAACCTACTGCGGATATTACTAAAACTACCCACACACTACATATTATGACATCAACGAACCGGATTCGCGATATGCTAACTCAACTAACTTTTACCTCAAAATATACGAATTGTGGATTAAAAATACATTCTTGCTAAACATAATTGCTGAGATATTAAAATACTTGGCAATTTTACTGCTGCCACATTGATTGACATTTTCAATGTATGGCATAGGAACAGCATATGTTTCTTATGTATACAAACACATATTCGTTGTTTAATTCAAGTTTTATTACAATCGTGCCTGACTTACATTTAGCATTGGTTTCAACGGGAAAATCCACAGTATGCAGTCCCCTAATAGGTAAGGTAATGTTTATTAATCTAGCAGAAGTTTGATCATCAAGAGTTAGAGCTTGTGACTTTTTTGTAGGGTAACTTTACTAACTTGAAATACTACTGTATTTAATTTTATAATTGTGGATGTCTAGGGACCTTATATGACTGCATTATCTGCATATCTTGACTTCGACAATTAACCAGCAATAATGATAGTAGTGTCTGCTTCTGCAAACCACAATTCAAGCATACATTATTGCTACACTTTTGTATTTACTATAATAATCATGTGTATTACGTGTCCTATTTGTCTGAAACAAATAAATGGTTGATTGATTAATTGATTGAATGAGTGAGTGAGTGAGTGAGTGAGTGAGTGATAAAACACATACACACGCACACGGGCACTATCGAAGGGTACAGCTTGGCTAACACACATCATCACCAACGAACATTGACAGCTGGGCATGAAACCGAACTCTATGATATATAGGGCCTAATTACAATTCTTAGAATTAAAACTTAGGCTAACATAGGCCATTTGACGTCACGAAATATATGGGAAGTTATTATTTCTCAATAATTTGATGATGTTAAGGTATATTGTATAAAGGAAATTAAATAAATATTTATATAAAAAAAAATACTATAATCAAATAATTAAACGGTTAGATTAAAAATTCCCTTTTATGTTTAATTAGCAGTAAATAATATATTACCTCCCACGTTTAAAAATACTGCTTGTAAAGTTGGCCGATTATCCAGAAATAAAAGTAATTACACTTTTAAAGGTTGTTCGAAACTTGGGGGGTCCAGTACAACTTTTTGAAATATCTTATATAGTAACAGCTACGTCACCGGCAAAATCACCAAAATATTTGACGCAGGTCATAACCAGTCATAACACGAGATGTATTTACTATTTAATTATTGCAATTTGATATATTCATATTATATAATACAAAATATGTCAAATTCGCATGAAAAAACAACATTTATTACTTCAGGTATTTTATTAAGTTGCAGTAAAACCACATTTTAGGAAGCAATTTGACAATATTAAATATTTCTCCCACAAGGAGTAACACCACTTCAGTAAAACTTGACCAAAATGTTATATATTTTACAAAAACGGTTGGGGTTCCCATGCCAATTTTTTTTTATATCTGATTTAATAATAGCTACATCAGCAGCAAAATTAGCAAAACTGCCAACTTTTAAACACAAGGAGTAATGCAATTTCAGCTGGTCGAAATGGTAATTTATTATTCACCTCTATATTATACACACAGAAAACTAATAAAGTGCCTGGCAAAAAATCAGGGTTTGCTATAGTAAAATCACACGAGTTCCGGACTATTTTTTTTGCAATGAATATACAACACACGTCGTCCGCTGGGGGGCTCCACTGGTAATACGAAAAATTTGTGTTGATTTCATTTTACGACTACCAAAATGACAATTTAGGCCTCTCCTCATATCACCTTATCTATTTGGTGGACAATAAAATTACCTGGTGTTATGGCCTTCTAATCATAACCTGGAGCTATAACCAAATGTATCAAAGCATCACCTAATACATAAGATAATTGTATGAGAAAGTTTCCAAACATGATCACTGTTTGATCACAAAACTTCCGCTGATGACGAAATAAAATGCATGCACCAAAAGAACGCATTCGCAATCTTTTAGGGACCATGCCTCTCTTGCCGAGATGTGGTAAACCGTGTGACTTGGTTCAGAACTAAAACTTGAGCCAACACTCCGGGTGCCTTGACTCGTTTTGATTACCTAACTAAATTATTAATCGACAAGCTCACCATCTGGTGATATTGTCGATTAATGATAACTGGGCACTTGTAAAAAAGAGCATATGTTCATACATCAGTCGATGATTCAAAGCGGGCAGACCATCGCAGCTTTCGGGTGCAATCGGAGAAACTGCAATTTCGTTGCGGTGCAAATGCTTTGTAAGTATCCGCTAGAGGGCGACGTTGATCACAATCGGAATGTACCAGGTATGCCAGAACTCCCGTCCTCCTTAATCGAATTTATTCACCTTCGGCGTCAGTTCCTCCAGTTCAATCGGCACAGCCGAATCGTCATGGTCGGCCAGACGCTATTTGTTCCACTTATTCCAGAGCGAGCAGACGACATCCCTTGTCATGATGCTGTCGGTGTTGTGCTCGATGAGACGCAGCAGGAAGGCGCCGTCCTGTCGCAGATACTTGTCAGTGAACTCGCGCAAGGACTGGTCGTTGCGGTCGACCCGTTCGTTTTCCAAGAGATAGTTTTCGATGAACAGGACGCGGTCGTTGCTATGCAACGCACGCGGTAGCCACCTGACGAAGCTGTAGACGCTGATGGCGACGACCACTACTAGCCAGAACCAGAGGAACGTGTAGATCATCTCGTGGTACATGTTGGCCGGCAGGACACACTGCAGCGTGTAGCATTGGTTGTTGCCGAGGTCAGGCGCAGTGAAGTCACACATTGCGACCCGCGGGAAGGCGACGGTGTGCGCCTCCGTTAAGTCATGGTCAGCCACCATGTACTTGAGAACCTGTACAAACACCAACACTCGCCGCTGTGAATAATCAGAGGAAAAACGCGAAATTTGTTCTCCATTTAGCAAGCCGGGATGACAATTTCTTGTTACACAAGTCAATTTCCGCCAATTGTTCAAGTAAAAGTAGTGCAAATCTTTATTTTTCTAAAGAAAGAAAATTTAAATTTGAATGACTAGACCTACATTTAACTCTTTGAACAATATATGTTTCTGTCTCGCTCTTTCTCCTTCTGTTCGCTTCAGACATGTTGGTTGAAAAACCTACCTCGAAGCCGTACAAGTTGTACTGCGTGGCTAGCAGCTTGTTCAGCAAGAACAGCTGTCCGATGGAGTTGGCGATAAAGCAGACCTTGCTGAAGAGAAACAGCATCACCAGATAGTTGCCGACCCTGAAACAACCATCGTAAACATAAACAGTCGACTCCTATTTTTTTCACCGATGTCAAGTTGAATGTGACATGACTTAGAAATAGACCAATTTTGCAAAAGAAAATAAATGATATTGTTTGTCATCCAGTTAGAACACTAGCAGTTTTATATAAGCAGTTTTCCTTTGTACACACTTCACTAATGCTAGTATCTACCCGGCAGCACGTCTACAGGATGTCGTATTATAATAGTATGTACACATTGCCCAGTGTGTAGTGGGTAGGAGTTTTTCTGAACTGAAATTAGGGTTCGTACCACTATTGAAAACTACGTTGTTATATAGCGCGTTATCCAGCCCGTAGGACTGTTCAGAGCGCTTTACACTTCACCCCATGGCAGACCTGTGCAATCCAATACCAACTCGACTTTTCTGGGAACCATTCAGCTTCGCTGCAAATAATGAGCGAAGTCTATTCGTTCATATATCCACCACTATCTATAATCACGCGCAGTGAATAAGTTTCGAAGGCAGTGAGAGGATTTGAAACTGGGTTCTCTCGGTCGAGAGTCCGGTGGTCCAACCACTGCGCCACCTATTGAAGGAACTATGTCTGGCGGTATTCGATGTAAGGTCATTGACGAGAAAAACGGGAAAGACAAACCCTTGAAGAATTTGTACTAAAACAAGACACCCACTAGCCGCTTTACATATGTATTCCTGCACATTGCTGTCAAGAAACAGAAGAAATGTGCACCAAATAATTGATTATGAGTAAAGTTACCGTCTTATACTGGATGATATTATCCGAAAATGAAATTGATGTCGATCAAACGATGTTACAGTTTTCATTAAAAAACGTCATCATTTTATATTTATGCCTCGTTATTGTCAAGAAACTTTAGAGTCCGGTGGTCCAACCACTGCACCACCTATTGAAGGAAATTTGTCGGACGGTATTCGATGTAAGGTCATTGAAGAGAAAAACGGGGAAGGACAAACCCTTGAAGAGTTTGTACTAAAACAAGACACCCATTAGCCGCTTTACATATGTATTTCGCCACATACCATCTGCATACTGGTGTCAAGAAACAGAAGAAATGTGCTCCAAATAATTGATTATACGTAAACTTTTGTCGCCCGAAGCAATACAAAGATTTGGGTCAATGGTTGTAACCGTTTATCCGCGGCCAATAGCTCTTTCACCAGGACACGCTCACACTCGGTGACAGCTCGTCTATAAGACACCTGGGGTACAAGTGAATTGTCTGCTGGTAAAACGTAGGCTTTGTGTTGCCGCTACATGTCCTACTTGCGTTCAAGTGTGTGGAAATGTTTAAGTTGCATCATTCAACTTTATGTCCGTACGCTTTTGTGACTTAATGGACAGACACATTAACCCGTTATTCTTGTTCGCGCTGGTGTTGTATCAGCTCATGAATGGTAATGTATGGAAGGAAGCAGAATAAACGTTATTCGACTGGACAACTTGGCCTAATGCCAAAACAGTCTGCTAAAATTCTCGGACGGCAGACGATCGTCTATTGGTGTCAAATGAATCAATCAGCGTGTCTAAATATACGACACTAATGCCTTGTAACCCCGCATTCAAGACAATGTTGAACTGATAAGCATACACGTGTGTTAAACTGATCACCTTGCAATACATCCGTGATTGTTGTGTTAATGGTCGGTTCAGAAACTATGACACACGTAATAAACTTGCAACTGTTTCATGCGGCTTCTTTTGCGCCTTTTGTATCCACCAAATTCGCAAAAGTACTAGGTTTATGAAACTGCCCTACTCAAAACTATGTAATGAAACCGTTGGTGAATTCAATCGAATGATACGATTCTTATGTATTCCTTTTGACAATATTTAGATTTAATCAGATTGCCATCCAAAAACACGCTGCATACGACAAGTGGACAAGGAAACCACTGATTTATCGATAAGCCAACAATGTTTCATCTATGTGAGGCCTGCCCTTATCATATACCTGCTAATTATGTTTCTAAACATTAATCATACCGCACTAGTAGCATTTATACAACCACTAGATATTTTTCTATTCATGTACCATACTTTGTGAGAATGAATACATTCTTTATCCACTCTACTTCGTGGCGTTTAGTTGTGCGGAAAGAAGTGTATGTTACATTATCGCATTTCTATTGACGGGTTTGTGCCACTTTTGTGAATAGCACGCGAATGCTTCGAGGCGTTGCGGTCATACACAAACAGCAAAGTCACAAAGACAAACAACACGGCTCGCGTTGCACTAATGAACCAAAAGTACCTAACTAAAAACGATTCGCATGTGACGTGAAATCTTAACAAAGGTGAATGGAAATGGGTTCACCGGGTAACGACAAATCCAATGTCGTGTACTAAACGGATAGATCACATCATCTTTAATTTGCATTCGAAATATTAGCACATATTAGCCGTGGTGTGATGTGCACGAGGAAGATCCCGTTGACAAAACCAATGTTGGTACCGAGCGATGGCAGAAGCACTGTCAGGAAATTGGGCGAATTTAGTTTTACAATACGAATTTGGATGTCGAAACTACTTAGGAACGTTAGCGACAAGCAAGCGAAGTTACGGAACATTGTTGATGTTGTTACAGAAATACTGACAGGCATCTAAAAAAGCCAGCTATATACATCGCACTTATTATTAATTTATTTGACATTGAATTGATGTTACATCATTGTTCAAAGGTTATACTAATTAGACGTTCAAGCTCGTTGTTGTCGTTTGTTGGAATAACCAAAACATTAACACAGGGCCAACTAGAAACACGTCGCAACTTCTAAAAATCCACGTTTGCAATATACATCCATCTTACTCTGTTTAACACAAAATTCTCTTTATCATAGCTTGACATTTGGACATTTCGCTAGGGATCTCCTGTTTTCTCTGTTTAACCCAAAACATATTGTCATTTCATCGTGATTCGGGTACCAATCCTTCAAAAACTTTTGAAAAGGTTTTATCGTAAAGTCGTGTTATATAATATAAACTATATAATTTATTATATTGTAACATCTTGACCGCCCAAATGGGTTTAAATGAACGAACATTTATTTATATAATTTGATCGTTTTCTGTTTAATTTGAATGTTTCAACTCGAATATCGTGTTTTCATTGCATTCTGAAACGCATGCAATACGTTATACCAGCACGGAGGCGATACCAACTGCTGTGAATCCCCTGAAGAAACGCGATACAGTCGCTGATTTCAAAGTAGCATTAATTGACGGTTTTAATCTGCAGTAATACAGCATATTAACGGCTTGTTACTGTATGCTCTCCCCGAGACAAACACACCACTCAGCATTACACTCAATCATGAACATCTATGATTAAGATTATGATTAGAAGAAAATAGTTATAATTTACAGGCAATTAATCATCCACCTTCAGAAATGGAAGAAGAATTTCACAAAGAAATGCTCCATTGCCAAAGCAATGCTTGCAAAGTATCGATGTCTACTGTTTATGTAAAACATTGCAAACACCACTACCGTGCCAGATTCCTTGTTGATTGGGTCACCTCCGGGGAACTAGTTTATGAAGTCGTAGAATAAGTAAAGATGACGAGAACGATAGACAATGGTTGGAAGCTCATGCTAAACAATATCTTTATAAAACAAACCGTGGGCAGCGCAGTTATAATGATAATAATTGTATGTGGTTGTACACCGCGACAAACCTAAATACATATAAAGACATATGACCAAAAATAGCTATTCTCTGATACAACGATTGTCGAATTGAGACAATGTATCCCTACCTTCGTCCCCAGCACCGACAAACGATCGCAGAGAGGAGATGTTTAAGATCCAACTGGAATTGCCAATCTTTGGTTCTCGTCGACAGAAATCTGTCCATTTGGTTGGTGATGAGGGTCAGCATGCGACCGCGTTCTTCTTCTCCTTCGGCTTTCTTCAGTTTGTGGGCCGTGTCCAGGATGTCATCGGCGTCGATGCCCGCCTTGCTGTTGAATCCGTGCCATATAAGAGACGGCAGGTAGAAGAATAGCGCTTGGCCAAGTAGTATAAACGGCACCCATTGGTAGTAATGGATTGTCTGTCGTTCCTCGTGCGGGCGAGGTATTTCGTCGTTCCACGGGAGGTAGTACGTGTTCCGCATCCAGCAGTCGTTGTTCGCGTACTTCTTGTGGCTGTCGGCGAAGCCAGCGGGAAACCGGCAGGATATCGGTTCGTTTACGAAGAACCTCAAGAAAAGGCCAGCAGCCAGGACGACCAGGATGACGACACTGCAGCGAGAGATCAGGCGGTCGGCGAAGTCGTCGTCTATGCTCCTCTTCAATTTCGATAACAACATCTTGACGCGATGCATGTTTTTGTTTCGTTCTTTCTTGTCTGATGAGTGGTGTATCACAACACGGTGTATATCACGATGCAGTGTATCACAATACGATATACACCACGACACGCTGTATCATTACACGATAATCCTGTATTTACTACACTGACGACAAAACCAGAAGAATGGCGAACCAACCCGGACGCTCCAAACACCTGTTGCCTGCTCCGACTGCTTGCCAAAAATTACCAACGCATCGTTTGTTTGACATAATCTCCGCTAATCAATGCCACTGATTAACGTCCTGTGCGAATGATACAATTAATGCACCGCGCTGTGTTTTAGCCTCGGGGTTTTGATGTATTCACCATATGTAAATATAGACAACGCGTTAGTTGGTTGGTTGAGATAACGTAAGTCACGACTCACGACTGCCACGAAGCTGAGACAACCTAATTTCCCAGAAATTCTGCCACTCGCTCGAATAGGAGTGATTGACATCATGATTGCCGAGACACAACAAATCTACAAATGTGACGCATTGTATGCGTTTCAACCTAGTTAATTATCGTTCATTTAGATTGCCGCAATGATCAATGTCGCCGGTTCTTTTCTTGTTGGACAAAGCTAATCTTATTGCTTACGTCTTGGGGCCCAGGACAACGACTGGTCTTTCAACCGTGTAGTTAATTTTAGCATATTCTACTCACGATTCAGTGGCAAAAATAATTATTACAGGCGAGCGGGTTTCCCGTAAGTAACATGTAGGGAAAGGCAGGCGAAATGGAGCATTTAAAGATAGTTAAACTATAATGCTTATGGGAAACACATCAAGTAGAACGATTTTTTTATGGCTGCAACTACCTAAATATTTACTGCGGGCATAGTCAATTACAGGGTAATTCAAGGTACCAAAAAAATGACTGTTCGATGTAAAATGGTTCATATAGTATTACACGAGCGCATTTTACGTTACACCTTCGAAAGTAATCATGTTCACCATAAAAAACATTACTACGCGTAGAGTTTATGCATAAGCGGATCTAGAGGGGGGGTCCAGGGGGTCAGGACCCCCCTTTTTTTAGTATCAAAACAATTAATTGCCATTGCATGTCAACGGGGGACAAAGGCTTTGCTAAGAAACGACAGAAGGTCACAATTGTCGCTTATTATGTACGAATTCTTTAGTAGCAATCCGACGTTTTCAAACACTGATTTAGCACAGGCGATATACATGGCGTCCAGGGGATCCCCAAAGTTATGCTTAGCATTATCGGTGACGTCGTTCATAGATCCATTGCACACGCACACCGCACGCACGTGTACACACACACACACACACACACACACACACACACACACACACACACACACACACACACACACACACACACACACACACACACACACACACACACACACACACACACACACACACACACACACACACACACACACACACACACACACACACACACACACACACACACACACACACGCCCACCTCATATATGACCATGTCTCCCCGCGAAAGAATGAGCATACAATGGGAATATTTGGTGTCCATAGACGTGTTGTGTGCAGTTGCTGGATCTGCGCAATCTGCAGATTTCGCTCGATTGCGCTGCGCAATCCTCGGATATTCGAAAATCTGCAGATTGCACACCCATCTGCATATTGCGCAGATCCAGCAAATGCGCCCAACAGACGCGCTGGTCCTTTGGTGAAAATCGTCTGCATCAGTTCTTCCGACCGGACTTTCAAAATAACAATCGGCATTTTTACAGGTAAAAATGTAAGCTATCCTATCGGTTGAACATCAAAAGACACCAGAATGCTCCTTGCCCTACTTGATAAGCCAGTCCAACCAGAAGATGTACAACAAAAACGTTTACGTCCTGAAGAGTATTATAGAAACAGTTGTATTTTGTGGAAGAAAAAAAAACTTCTGGGCAGTTCTGGAGATGATGGCCAAATGCGACGACACACTCCGAAAACATCTTGAGACCGGAAGGAAGAATGCGCAGTATACATCAATAATCATCCTGAATGAAGTGATTGATGTAGTAGTCGAATACATTAGAAAGGAGCATACACGAAGCCTTGACGACGAAAATGCCTTCTTTTCCATCATGGCAAATGAGGTCACAGATCCACATGGTAACCAGATTATGTCAGTGTGCTTGAGGATGCTGGCTCACTGTAAAGTAAAACAGTTATTTTTTTATTTAATATACATTGAGAGGGTAACGGGGGAGGCTATAGCTCATGGTGTCATCGAGTGCCTGAAAGTTCGTAACATTGACATCAGTAAAGCCAGGGTCAGAGCTACGATGGTGCGCAGTGTATGTCCTCGGATAAAGTTGGCGTGCAGGCGAGGATAGCGCAGTTATCCACACGAGCTTTATATGTACACTGCAGCAGTACTGAATCCGTCTGAATATCATGACATATACGAGGAGGTTGCATTGACTGGCAGTTGGGATCAGGCAACCAGGACGAAGGCGCAAGGGCTGCTAACCAGTCTCACTTCGAGCCATCATCGCATTCATCACCACCAAGAATGTTTTGGAGAATGTCAGGCCCATGGTATCCAAGCTTCAAAAGAGGGACTTAGACATAATATATCAAGCGTACAGTATGATCGACCAAACCAGGGAACGAATGATAACGACGAGACAG
The DNA here is from genome assembly GCA_963662155.1 of Lamellibrachia columna. NCBI lineage: Eukaryota > Metazoa > Annelida > Polychaeta > Sabellida > Siboglinidae > Lamellibrachia > Lamellibrachia columna. The sequence goes on along the minus strand of OY759271.1, from coordinate 15,531,085 downwards.
GAGATAGAAGAGGAGTACAGTGTATGGTATAAAGATGCTACACGTTTAGCCACATTTCTTGGTACATCCATCTCAGCACCAGGAACACCGCGCAACGTGTAGTGGAGCTTGTTGTGTACTGGTTAACAGATCTGCTGATGAACAACAGTTATTAAAGCATAGCTGATATAAACAGTTTCTAGTATCTAGTTATTTCCAACAACCGGTAACGTTCTATTAACTAACTAAAGTCTTTATATTATATTGTGGTTACAATGTTATGGTCTTTTGAGATCTCATTCAACTAGTTAGATTTTTTCAGAACATTATCGCCAAACCTACTTCAATGGTTCTTTAACGTCCCAAGACGGGACCGACATTAACGTGATCTCCGAGTTACGAGGGACACAAAGTCAACAATGTTGAGAGCCAGGGTTATAAACCAAATCTACCGTGTCCGGTTTGCGTCTTGAGTTCAGAACTTTGACATGAAAGGCGGATGTGCTAATCACTGCATTTACATTTTTGGGTTTGTAATATGAGTACACAACGTCAATTAGTTATGTCATATTGTTCCTCTTTGTATGGTGTTTGTTTCTATGATGCGTTTTAATTTACATAGCGCAACGTATCAGGAAACGTTTTAATCTACCAGTTTGCACTCACTGTTATTATGTGGTACTACTACTACTACTTTTAGCAGAATGTCTCCCGATTCAAATTCAGACCATGAATCGAATGGTACGCTTTATAAAGAGTAGCTTTAAAACACAACAGTTTGGACAGGCTCTCTTGAGAGGGCAATTTAGCCCTTCGGGGTATTGGTTTATATATGTCTAAAAGTTTTAATTACACATTGTCTCAGTTCAAACTTGATGCCACGACTTTCTGTAATATGAAACCTAGCTGCTTTTATTATATCTTTCTGAACCAGTATCAGAAGGGGCTCGATGAGAAACAATCAAACATAATTTCCTTGGAAAAGGATGTGCTGAATAGTATAGAAAATGTGTGTGACACTTTTTTAGTCAAAGACGTGTTAGTCTTTTTGTGTGCAAAATACTTCAATTGTAATAGAATTGTACACATTGTCGTACGAATAAATATATTTTTTTAGTATTACAACACTACTGCGCCTCTAGTTTGTGTTGTTTTAATCAATTGTAGTATACTCGATTTTGTTATTACACATTTGCATTACTACAGTTGTTTTAGTCAATATGCCAATACATGGCACATGACAGATGTTTAATATTGTCTTTTCGTTTGGACATTTTCAGACACACCGCATTTTCTTCGTTGGAATAGGCCTACCTACAGGTGTAAATGAAACAACATCCGCTGCGTTTTGCCGAAACTCTAGACCCAAAAGTAGTTGCATCTTGTCTACTGTAAATTTGACATTCGAAGTTATACTTATGTGACGAATACAAGAAAATACATAGGACTACTTTATCACGATTTTTTATTTTTTAAGCAAATTCGTATTAAGACGGTCCACGGCCGAAGGCCGTATTCCTCCCAAAAATCCGTATTGTATACGGAAAATTCGTACGAAGTCGCATGTCTGAATTTTGGGTTGATTTCATTAGGCCCTATCTCGCTTAAAATCAGATTATGGGTGTCCCAAATTGCAAAATTTAAAGTCTTTAGTGTCTAAAAAACGTCAAACGTCGCACCCCCCCCCGAGGAAGTTCACGCCTCGTTTCGCACCTTCGGCGCTTCATACGTTACCTTGGACCCCCCTTTTTCCAAACCCTGGATCCGCCCCTGTTATGTGTATGCGCGTACGTGCATGCGTGCGTGTGTTCATGTGCGTAGGTGAACGCAGCAAATTTTCACAACAAACGTTCTCCCTTCAGTGACGTCCAATGACATTATTGATTGGGTCCGCGAGCGATGGCTCCACTTCACTGGCCTCCCAATGCCAGGATAAGATTTAATAAGATTTGCCATCCAAGCCAAAGACCCAGATGACAAGTGGACAAGTGGAATTTTCATTTACGTGTAACCCGCCCTCCTGAGATATGTGTCAACCTTGTTTTTAAACATATTCACGCTGCTAGCAGTTACACAATCCATAGACAATTTGTTCCATTAATTTATGTGAGAACGAGTACTTCCTGATATCCAATATCTACTGATCTTTTACTAATTTTACATCATGTCCTCTAGTTCTACTATCTTTCTTGAGTGAGCAAAACATTCTATCAATACTTTCATACCCATTCATTATCTTAAAAACTTCAATCTGATCTCCTCTTAATCTCATTGTCTCTAGGGTTGTTAAAGCACATTCTTTTAGGCGTTCTTCAGCTAAGGTCTCTCAGTTCTGGAATAATTTTAGTTGCTCTCCTCTGTATTCATTCAAGGGTATCTGTATCTTTCTTACGATATGGTGTCCCCACTTGTATACAGTATTCTACATGATGTCTGTCTAACTATTGCTTTATACAGAGGTATAATTAGCTTTTTTCCTTGTATGCTATGTTTCTTCTCATCAACCCAAGACTTTGATTGCCCTTTGAAGCTTCAATACCACACTGTTATGAAACTTTCATATCAGCACTTATTATTATTCCTAAATCCTTTTCTTTTACAGTAGTATCTCCCATATTATAGTTTATATTCAAGTTCCCGTGTCATGTATGTAGGTATTTACATTTCCCAAAATTGAATAACATCTGCCATTTTTCAGACCATTTACCTTTTTACCTAGATCGTTTTGTAAATGTTGTTTATCAACATCAGTGTTAATATTTCTAAACATTTTTTTGTCATCCGCAAATTTCAGTACGTTACTTGTTATATTGCCATCCAAGTCATTGATATATATATATATATATATATATATATATATATATATATATATATATATATATATATATACATACATACATACATATATATATATATATATATATATATATATATATATATATATATATATATATATATATACATACATACATACATATATATATATATATATATATATATATATATATATATATATATATATATATATATATGTATATATATATATATATATATATATATATATATTAAGAATAATAAAGGTCTTAATACTGATCCTTGTGGTACCCCACTCAAAACTGGTTTCCAGTTTGAAACTTCTCCATTTACTAAAACACGTTCACTTCTGTCAGTCAGCCATTGTTCTATCCAGTCAATGATGCTATCCCCGATACCATGGGTTTTTAACTTAAGCAATATTTTTTGATATAGCACTTTGTCCAAAACTTTCTGAAAATCTAAGTAGATAATATCCACTGGCAATCCCTCGTCTATCCACTTAGTGATTTCTTCCTAAAAACACAACATATTTGTTAAGCATGACCTTGCTTTTAGGAATCCATGTTTAGATGAATTTAGTAATTTATGCCTAACAAGGAAGTCCACCATATGGTATTTAATTAACCTTTCTAATCATTTAAAAATAAATGACGTTAAACTCACTGGTCTGTGATTTCTCGAGCCCTTTTTAAATACTGGTCTGATGTTTGCTTCTTTCCATTCAAAAGGAACAATTCCCTGTTTTAATGACAAGTTGAACACTCTTGCAAGTGGTATAATGATTTGTTCTACTGTTTCAATCAGTAGTTTTGGAGGGATTCCATCCACTCCCGGTGATTTATTATCCTTCATTGCCGTTATTTTCTTAGCTACTATTTCTCGAGTTACAATTAACTATTCAGATTTAGCCTCCTGAAATTTAGCATCTGGAACTGGTAATGAACAAAAATCCTCTCTGGTAAACACTGAACTGGAGTAAACATTTAGTCTTCCGCTATTAAAAAATCTTGTGATATTAAATTTCCAGCACTGTCTTCTAGAGGTCCGACCATGTCTGGTACGTTTTGTTTACTCCTGACATATGTATAAAAACTCTTGGTGTAATTTTTATGTTACATGCTAGTTTTTGGTCATAGCTTCTTTTAGATTGTCTAATTTTAGTTGTAGCTGCATTAAGTGCCTCTTTGTAATTGGCATGGTATTCATCCATTCTGGTACGCCTATTAACTCTCCACATTGTTTGCTTGGACACTATTTTCCTAATAGCTTCTTTTGACAATTATTTCTTTCTAGACCGTTTCCTTGTTTTTTTCAAGGGAACAAGTTTATCAATGATACTCTCAATTTAATATTTTAGATTGTGCCAACATTCGATTTCGGTCTTGTTCCTCAGCATGTTATTCCAATTTAGCTTTGCTAAGTATTTTCTCGTATCTTTATAATTACCTTTGTGGAAGTTTCTCCTGTACGTTTTATATATTTTTACTTTCTAATTTTACATTGATGTCAAAATGTATTTGATGATGATCACTGTTACCTAACGGTTCATGTATTTTTACATTGTCCATTAATTCTTTTTGTGATGACAAAACTATATCTAATACATTCTCTCCCCTGCTTGGTTCAAGCACGTGCTGAATAAGGAAGCTATCCTGAAAATAGAAATTGTTGGTCCAGACCCCCTGTGCTCTCTAGAGATTTCCATTTGATATGTCCGTGGTTAAAATCTCCCATTATGATATATTCCCTTTACCCACTTCCTTTATAGCGTTTTGTACTATTTTTTTTATCCTTTTCGTTTATGTTTATTTCAACAAACTAATCCAGTAGTTAATTTTTAATTTCCTGAAACTATTTTGCACCAAACAGCTTCATCGCAATCTGCTTCCCTTTCTAATTTTATTTCATAAGCCTGAATAGCTTCTTTAACATATAAAATAACTCCCCCTCCCCTTCTTCCTATTCGATCTCTCCTAAATATTGCGTATCCTGTCAGTCAATTCAACATCTGTTATGGCTGTGTTTGTCCATAATTCTGTTATACCAATTATATGAAGGTCAATATGCCGTGCCGTGCCGTTCCGTTCCGTGCCGTGCCGTGCCGTGCCGTGTCGTGCCGTGCCATGCCATGCCATGCCATGCCATGCCATGCCATGCCATGCCATGCCATGCCATACCATAATGTTTAATTCGTTTTTTATTTACTATGCTCCTTACGTTAAACACACGCATTTATAACCTGTTTCCGAGATGTTTTCCAGACATTTTGTTTTTGGTTTGTCTGTACTAGTGGCCTATTATTCTGTTTGAGGCACCTCTAGGTACCCCCCCCCGCGCTTTTTGTTTAAACAATGTTTACTACCAAAAGTATTGGTTATGCTACCCATGCCACTATCTATTGCTGCTGAGAGTTCATCCTCAAATACTGCTGCCCCCTCTCCACTTAGATGAAGCCCATCCTTCTTTTCTATATCAGCCCTCCCAACAAAGCTTCCCCACATATCCACAAATCCAACTTCCTCTTCCCTACATAGCTTCGGGACTAGCATGTTAACTGCCACCCCACGTCAATTTCAATAACTCTGACCCTTCCTTCCTATTACTGGTAACATACCTGACAATATTACCTGCTCAACCCGCGTCTGCTTTAGTATTCTGACCAACTGCCTGTATTTTCTAACTATGGCAGTTGTACCCTCTCTCTCTACGATATGTATCCCTACTTGTACTAAAACAGATCCACCCTTGCCCGAACCCACGATGTTTTCTACCCTCTCAGTTATCGCCTCTATTTTGGCCCCAGACAAGCAAACCACCACGTCATCTCCCTTATTTAACACTGTGTCGGTCTTTCTAACTATCGAGTCCCCCACAAACACCCTCGCTCTCTTCCTCACCCCCTCTATCACTGCATCAGAATAGCTCTTCCGTTCCACCACATTCTGTCCTGCAGCCTTATCACCTGGCAGACTGTTATCAGTCTCTCTCTCTCTCTCTCTCTCTCTCTCTCTCTCTCTCTCTCACCCATCAACCTGTCACCTTTCCCTCCCGTCTCCTGGCTAAATAGCGCTCCCGTCGCATACCCTCTTGATACCTCCCGTCTCCCTCACTCCCAACGCCTTCACTCTCGGCTCCTTCCCACCCGTCTCCCTCGCATTTCTCTCATCGTCTTCCCCCACTTTATCATCTACTGCCCCCTCCCCCACCAGAACCCCTGGCACAAACCACCTGTTCCCTTCCCACCACTGCCACAACGAGCAGTCCCAGCTGTTCCAACTCCACCTCTTGTTCCTTCATCTTCGCACACCCCCTGCACTCAACACTGAAACTATCTGCCTGAACCTCAGCCCAGGACTTCTCACACCCGGACTTGACGAAATCCACCCAGTTGCTGCAACTGACGCTTGTTAAATGCCTGGTGGCCTTAACCTGTCGTTTCCACGGCGCCATCACATAGTTTAGTCTTAATTTGATTGCTATGTTAGCCTTGAATAAGGCTGTTGTTCGTTACTGGCACGATGGTTCATTGTTGTTCGGTACTGGCACGATGGTTCGTTGTTGTTCGGTACTGGCACGATGGTTCGGCACTGGCGCGATGGGTCGGTCCTGACACGGTGGTACGGTATTGACACGGTGGCTCGGTACTGTTGCCGTTGCTCGGTACTGGAACGGTGGCTCGGTACTGTTGCCGTTGTTCGGTACTGTTGCCATGGTACTGGCGTCGTGCCTCGGTATTGTTGTTGTACTTCAGTACTCGTGCCATGACTCGGTACTGCAGTCGTAGCTCGGTTCTGGTCCCGTGACTCGGTACTGACGCCGTGGATCGGTATCGGCGTCGTTACTTGGTACTGTTGTCGTTGCTCGATATTAGCCCGATTCGGTACTGGCACGGTGACTCGGTACTGACACGATTTGTTATGAGACAAATGGCGAGGAGCATATTCTATGTTGATTTTATCGAGATAGTCCAAGCGTTTTAGGCAAAAATACCATGGAACCTAAAAGTTCAATACAAAAGGTTATTTGTTTGCACCACAGATCACTGAATAGGCCTAGAGTAACATACTAAAAATCCCTATGAATCCACCTTCAGCTGAATGCAGAATTCGACATGGTTTCCAAGATGGCGGCAACTCGTTGATTAAAGGTAAGTTCTTATATAGCGCGGTATCCAGTCCGTAGGATCGCTCAAAGCGCTTTACACTTCACCCCCTGGCAGACCTGTTCTTTCCAAGACCATCTCAACTTCTCTGGGAAGCATTCAGCCACGTTGCAATTGCGCGAAGACTATTCGTTCACTACATAACTTCTGAACCACTTGTTTTTGCAACAATGCTCTATCCAACTATCAAAACTAAAGCAGTATAGTGTCATCTTAGCATTCAATTGTTGACTCTAATCAGGTCCGAAACCGCAGAAATACTTGGTTGAAACAAAAGCTTGAAGCCATATATGGATCTACATTGTTGTAGCATGTCTCAGTGGTATATAGCGTGTGGTCTGCTTTGGAGATACAGCTTACCACATCCTGAAGAAGAAATGGGACGGGATTATTAAAATGGCAGCTATGTTAGTCATCAACACAATCATGATTACAGCATATGAAACGTATGTATTCTCTACTATAAGCAGCAGTGAGTCTCTTTTTAGCCTCCCCTCCATCTCCATTCAGAGGTTCATCCTCATGGAACCCAGATTGCGTGCCTGTGAGGAGGAAGTGGGTAGCTTTTGGTCAGGGCATCGTAGCGTGCAGCTCAAGGTCGTACATCCCCTGTACTTGCTTTGGCAACGTTTATCCAGTGTATGGGTCGAGGGAGCTGACTGACATACTCGACAGTTGGTTGAGAGCTACAATAAAGCTGAAGGACAACTCTCCCCCCACGCCGGACTCTCTGGAGGGCATTCTGCATCTTCGACGATGCTGATGTCAAAATTGCCACTGCAACAGGCACGGGACTTTCCAGGCGATGAATGGAATAGCGGTGACGACACTTCCTTTCCAAACTGAAATTTTTTTAACTTCAGCATCCGGTGAAGGTCGAGACAGCCTCAATCATTTCCAGCTACAGAGTCATACCACGGATGAAATGTGTGGTGTTCTAGCCTTCTCTTCCTGAACATCTCTACAAGCTGTAGATGAGCGGCGTCAACCTGGACAAGTTGTGGGTGTCTAGCTTCTACCTCAACCTCCCGTCTCGTCCGCCTGGGCTGACCTTATGCTGACACTTGGGAGTATGCGAAGGCCAAAATTGTGCCGCTCTCTTGTACAAATCGCGATCCAACACAGCCGAACACGATATTCTCAGCACTATGCTACGCCAAGAAGGAGAATGGCCGTCCGTGACAGAAGTGTTGCTTCGTCACACTTGATCAGTCACTGTACATCAAGGCAGTTGAGATAGTGCTCTCTTTTTAAGAGAAAGGTTGTAGGATTTAACGAAATTACCACTGCAAATCGACTATAAGACAAACATCAATTGTCAAAGATAATTTGTATTAAAACCGATCCATTATTGTGTGGACATTGTGGAGTTATTGTCTGACTCACTTTTAGCATTTGTTTAAATGGAAGATCTATAGCATACTGTACCCAGCGACCAGCTGGTGTTTATGCTATGCCCATGTTTTTTATATAAATAAAAGGTCACTGCGCGAGATTTAATTACGTGCAACCCCCATAAAAATGTCCCAGTGGCAAAGAGAATTGACGCTCTGCCATAGAGTAGCATAAGGCACACTTCGCCCGTTATTATCGAGAAATAAGCTCACGGGAAAAACACTTTAGCTATATATATATATGTGTGATGTACTTAGGCGCGGAAGTGACAGAAGTAGTTGATGTAAGTTTTTGAAGGATTAAATCCGGCACCCATGTGCCTGAACGACTTCCGGTTGCGCACGCAGCGCACCAGCGCGCCCCTTGCGGCTGTGGGAACACCAAAAACCGTGCGCAGCGCCCCTAGCAGCTGTAGAAGTACCGAAAGGTAACCAGTAGCCATCGATAGTGGACATAGGATGTACCTTAATAATAATACATCGCCCACCCCCACCCCCACCCCCACCACAACACCTGACCCTGACCTTGACGGAGTGACCAATACCCCGAGTCCGAGTGGCGAGCTAATACTAACTGGACGCCCTAACGACTGGAGTTAACTGTAAGCCCAAGCGTTTATACAGCTGTGAGCCATAGTGCGAGATCAAAGGATGCCAATCGGAACAATGTAGCAATTACAATTACATCACAATACGTATACTATCAGCTGGTAATAATTACCACTACATCGAAGAAATAAATAAGCTATGCTGTATTACACTTTACCCTATCTCAGGGTCTTAACCCAATCAAACACGCGACAATCGTTTGCTACTAAATCGCTACCAAATGTATTGACGAAAGCCTTCATCGGTATGCCGTTACAACGAAGCACCAAATAAGCAATGCAGTATTGTCCGCACACGTTAGATAGAGGACTCTGAAGTCTCTTGGCATTGTGACTCCACTCGGAACAATGTTCGTTCAGGAACACGCGAAATGCGCCGTGTAGCGGCGGTAGTCCGTACGAGCAGAAGTATTCACCGCGTCTGTCGGCATCCACGTAGAGAGCGATCCAATGTTGACCGGGTATATCGCCGTCGTGAGTATTGCATACGAAAGCGAACGGGAAAGCATCGATCATCGTAGGCAGTCCGTCTTTGGGTACAACGTCGCGAACGATCGAACGAGTTCGTACGTCTCTCGCCAGGAGACGTGCAATCTGGCTTGTCTCCATCAGAAATCGTAGATGACGTTCCTGCTCTTGTCGATTTCCAGCACCGATTCGAATTCTGCGTACACGACGACGTTGATGGTCTGTTGGAGCGCTGCAGCGAAATGCATCTCGATGCGCAGGTTGCCCTTTTGTACCAGATGGAAGCACGACCCATCACACGCGTCCGGGGTCAGGTCGAAACCAAAGAAGGTATACCCATTACGGAAGTCGTCACGAGTCAGACCGTTCCCTTCGTCCTGTGATACCTTGCCAGTCGATGTGAACAGTTTGAAGTAACTTCTGATGAATCGATTCTCGTCGAAATTCGGCTGGAGTGGTTTGGAGGGTACCTGTCGACCATCCACATAAACGGCGCGGAAGTTGACGTTGTTGTGCTTGGCGTGAAACTGGTTCTTCGCGTACGAACCGTTCTACGCGTCATTGTCGATGCAGCATAGCACCAGACGTTTCGGTAGGGTACCGAGGAACAGGTTTTCGTGCGTGTGCGACATGGCCCCTGTGGGAATGGAGTATACTTTGCAGTCGACGGAACGCAGCGGGTACTTGGCCGTGCCCTTGTCCAGTGCCTTGATGTGCGCCATATGAACGGTCGGATTCAGTGTGGCTTTCCTCGCGAACATGGTGGCGTTGACGATGTGCACTTTATAATCGAGGTTGCCACCACCGGCCATGAGCGCGAACGTGTCCTTGCTTCGCACCAGTCGTTTCTTGACGTCGACGCCGTTGAGCAGGTAACGATCTTGTAGGAACAGGTCCACGTGTAGTCGTCGCATCATGTCAACGACACGACTCTGCGTGACGTGCGCTCGTCGAGACACCAAACCTCGGTTCATTACGTCCTCGTCGACAATGTTGACGGCATCCATGCGACCGGCGGTGTCTTTGTACCACAGTTGACTCGTCAGTTGAGTCTCTTTGGCCTCGCTGCCGTAACTCAACAGCGTTTCGATGTAGGCGCGATACGGGTACGTGTTTGTCGAAGGAGTCACGAACGTGCCGTTTAGGTAGACGTCGACTTGACTGAATAACGAATGCAACCAATTATTCACCGGAGCCACAGCGTTGTCGGGGTCGAGAGGCGTCCCGTTGCCTTTGGTTATCTTCGCTTGCACGTGCAGGTAGCTGCTGGCGAGATCCAGGTAAGTGTCTCCCGATCCAGGTACCAATAATTCTATGGGACCACCCGACTCGAGGGAGGCCATCGATTGGTGTTCCACCCATTGTGCGTCTTCGATGCTGGTCTGAGTCGGCGGCACGCCGAAGAGATCGAGTTCGCTCTTGACCCCCTCGCAAGATTGTCTATGCACGAAAGCCATCGTCGAACACGTCACGTTCACGAATCGTCTGCACGACGTCTTTTCACTGCACTGACCCGTCGCGGTGCTGTCGCGCGTTTTATACGTTTCTGGGGTCGCACGCCAGGAGTCGTCAACAGACCGCGTATCAAATCTTTACCGGCGTCGGTGGCGCGTCGTTTAGCCGCCGTTTTTATGTTCTGACCGGACATGACGTCGTCGGCTATGTGCAAGCCGGTCTTCAACGCCCCCTTTCCCAAAGCCACGGCTCCGTGCTTGATAAGTGGCATGGCGCTCCGAATCAGACCTCCGAACAGACTATCCAACCCGTGTCCTCGTTGCACTCTGGCACCGACAAAGTAGGGTAGAGCGCCTCCCGCCTGTCGGGTGTAATAATCGTTGTAATTCATTCTTCAGAACAGACCAGTCTTGCGACGTCGAAAATGAAGCGTCACCTTCACATTACCGCGTTCGAATGGCACGGCATGCCCGGTATCGTTTCTTATATCGATTTCGATTGTTCCAAACTCCTTGCGCAACAAGGGCAAGTACTGAACGTGCTCGAAATGTCTCGAGATCGTATGTCCGTGCTCGCCTTGTATCGGTACAATCCTCAACAGCGGTACGAGACTGTCGCCAACGACGCGCGATTCCACGACGTTCGTGTACACGTAGAGTGACTCGAACCCTTGCTTCATGTCCACCACGGAATCCCCTTGTTTCACGAAGGTGTACACCTCTCCATCACCATCAAGCGACACGCGACTTTCAGGACTACGGATGGTCCTTGCGTCGAAACCTAGTATGACTCCCATAGAACCCTGGGTTGTGAATTCGGTACTCGGTGACATGCGTACGTATACTTTTTGAGTGATGTCGCTGTAGCTTAATTTCACTCTTTGACGTACCGCGATACCCGCTAGCGAGCGGTTGATGGCTCGTATGAGTTTTCGAGTTCCGTCGTAATATCCCGTTGCTATGCCTCCAACAGAATGACCATCGCTAGAGCTTTCCGAGAGGAAGAACCAGGAATCCTTCTCTCTGACATTGTACCAATCGTGCGGGTACTGGATCTCCACCAACCCGCATTCCCATTCGCCGGACAGACTGATGCGTCGCGGTAAGGACGTGACGTAATTGGTCAACGTGTTGTCGGGATGCTGGTGCATCGACGCGTTGCTAGGCAACGTCAGGTAGAAATCAGCCGTCATCGCGTTTCACGGATGGATTGGGTAGCAGGTAGCCCAACGAACTACTCAACAGCGCCGTCCACAGATTAGAGTCGGTGTGACCGGTTGTCAGATTGTAGATGCTGACCACGATGATCGTGTACAAGACGACGACCTGACACAAGAACACGATTTCCGTCTTGGGACAATCGGTGCCGAAGAGGTGCCAACCTCGTTGTCGTTGTCGTCCGTAACGTCTATCCCTTCGTTGTCTTCTTCGACGATGGACATCGTTGGAATGAGAAGTCGACCGGCGCGTAACTACTCTTTATACCGAACGAGCGCCTTGGCATCGATCCAGCTGTTGAACGAAGTGGGGTAGCCGTACCATTTGACTAACGCCTCCGTTCGTTTTCCCACCTTCCGTTGCTGCAGCACCGATTCCACGCGGTACAGTTTATCTTTCGAGACCAATACTTTCTGCAGTTCCGGTTCGTAGAATGTTCCGTCCAGCACCTCACCGAGATCGTCGACCAACCGGTACACGGGTGGATCGGAGGCGTGAACTTCGCGTATCGTGAAGAGCTCCTCGCTCCAATTTGCCATGTACCCTTTCTCGAACCGCCGCTTCGCTTTGCTGATGCGCACGCGATCATCCACCTTGAACTTTGGTGCACCCTTACCATCGTGACCGTACAAGCGCTGCCACACCTCCTCTTGATTCCCCGCGTTCACTTGCGAAGGGGCCATGCCTATGCTTCGATGATAGGTGTCGTTGTACGACTGCACAAAATCCTGTAGCGCGTCGATGTACCGCACCGTCTGATATTTCGTAAAGTATCGCCACATACGCGTCTTCAGCGTTCTGTTGAACCTTTCGACGATACTCGCCTTGGTCTCCTCGTTATGAGTGGAGAAATGATGGACACCGTGTTCCTTCAACAAACGCCTCACGGATATGTTGAGGAACTCCAAACCTTTGTCTGTTTGCAAGGTTGTAGGCGCGATGTTGACCAACAATCCTTTCAATGCCGTCACCAGAGACGACGCCGACTTGTTTTTCAGAGGAACGCACCAGGCCCGTTTTGAAAAGACATCGATCACCCTCAACAGAAACATGACGTCGTTTTTTTTTTCTTCAGTTTTGACAAGTCAACGAGATCGGCCTGCCACTGGTGGTTGCGTCCACCCACGATGACAAGTCGTCTCTTGAATCGGATTCTCACCGGTTTGTGTAAGGTGTACGCATCTTGTTCCGACAACCATTGCTTGACAGCTTTCACTGGTGCGCGCGTGACACGTCTCAGTGCGTTGACCCCATCATAACTTCCGACGCGTTTCGGATCGAAGTAGACGCGTTTGAGTGATTCTTCGACTCGACGCCCCATGGTTCGCACCACACGACTAGAGGAGACGAACTGAGGTAATATCTAGCGACGAGTGCGATAATGTGCAGTAGGATACAACACAGTACTCCCACGACGATAGGTCGATATCGTACCATCGAAGTAGCGGCAAGACTTTTTTCGCGAGCGGGTAGTAGTCAGCGGTCATGTACAGCACGGAGACAAGTACTCCTGTCAGTGGGTAGTAGTCGACGGTCTTGTACAGCACTCCTAGGACTACCAAGCGATATGTGTCCACTACCGATACCATGGATAACTGTTGAATCGTCGTAGCACACAAATCTTTTAAAAGGACTCCCAACCATCCAGTGACGGCAACCGACGCTGACGTTTTTTTCGAGGACTTAATAATAATAATAATATAATAATTTAGGACACTTTTAGAGCGCCATGGATCCAGGTGACCCTGTTCAAAGGCGCTGACACAAACATAGTTAAAGACAGTCACGATTATAATAGATAAATAAATAAAAACATAAAAAACAGCAAATCCAAGTTCATAGGACATAGCACTAAAAGTCGAATAAATTTGACAGTTAAGAATAATAAGCGCGTTTAAACAAGATAGTTTTTAAGAGTCTTTTAAAGCAGTGATGCAGAAGGCACGATCACCATAATGGCGGAGATGTGCACTGCGTACAGTCAGAGGAGAGTCTGATGATGATCGCAATGTCCTGCAGGGTTGGTAGAACTGGAGCAGGTCTGCGATGTAGCTCGGCGCAAGGAGATGAAGAGCTTTGAACGTCATCAGTAAGACCTTGTGTTCAATACGGTACCGGACAGGAAGCCAATGGAGAGTCTTTAGGATGGATGTGATGTGGTCATAGCGACTGGCTCTGACCACATTGCGAGCTGCCACATTCTGGACTCTCTGCAGCTTGTCCAGTAACTGGTCAGGTACACTTTTGGACTGTTCCACTTGCCAACGACTGTAGGGGGTCCAACGCGGTAACGGACGATTTCTGGGTGTCACCGCCACCGGTGTTGCCGTTGCCGCCTGCCGTATGTAGCGTCTTCGTTCGACGTTACCAACCAACTCCATGGGTAGGTTGATACGTTTGAGCTGCTGTGCGAAAGCTTGCCATCCTACAGGATCGCTCTTTCTTCTTTTTCGCAATACGTCGTTCACGAGATCCACCATGTTACTTCCAGGCACCGGCATACCGTCTTGTAACAATTCGCCTCGATCAGTCCACGAGAGCTGGGTTTTGAGACGATCTATCAACTTCTTGGCCTTAACCTTCATGGTCTTTGGAACGCTGTCCACGATGTCGGCCTCTACGGCAGAGGGAGCTGCTGTTGCTGGTGCTACTGCCGAGTTTTCCGGTGTCGCTGTTTCTGTCGTTGCATCATCGTTCACCACAACCACTCGTGTCGGCTGTTTGTCGCGTCGATCGGACAAGTGGTTGTATCGCTGCAACACCTGATTGTACAGTTTCACTTTGTCCCCATCGTTTAGGTCTTTTTGATCGAGAATGGAGGTCATCTCGACGTCGAGTTCTTGCATGACCTTACCAACCGTGTCTGTAGGTGGAATTGGTGATCGAAGGGTCTCCAACAACCGTGGATCCACCAAGGCCATTTTTCGCGCGTGCTCCATCTATGCGAGCACCTGTTTGAGCAAGGGAAGAATCACCGAGCCTGCCAACGGAGCTAGTAAAGCCGATAGGAAACCATCGGTCTGTTCTTGTAGGATGTGTCTCCTCCTCGCGAATGGCAACCGTCTCTTCACCAACTCGCGCAGTTCTTTCCTGTATTTTTTCAACCGCCTCCTCTGTGTCGGAGTCAACGGAACGTTCCCTTTTAAGATGTTATAGGCACACTCGGCCAGAGCACAAATGAGATCGGCGTCAGCGTTGGCGAGGATGGCTCTTCTCAATTTGTTGTTTTTGTATCTATTCAGCGCCTGTATACACAGGATGTGTCTTTTCACCAGTCCGGACATCGTGCGAATGAAGACTCGAACACGCGCTCAGCGTTTTTATACCTTCGGTAAGTAGACGTACTGGACGGGGTCGTCCGGAAAAATGGTCGTACGCAAGCGTAGATCTTCGGGCGTGTCCTGTTTCAGATTGATCAACAGGTAGCCATATGGTACCATCGTTGCGTCTTTGCAAGCTTCTTGCACGAATTTGACACGACCCGGATACATCTGTCGTGCCAAGTGCGTTATCTGCGACGTGTCACGCGGATTCTTGAACATCACCATGTATTGAGCGTTCAGGCTGATGGTGCGACTTTCTTTGTTTTTAGGAAACAGGTTCTGCACGAGGTAGAGGACGGATGTGTTACAGTGATGACTCTTTTTGGTGAACAAGGTCGTGACCCGACCGTCTGTTTCAGCCATCAGATCATCTATGACGACGAGGTTTCTCGTCTTGGGATCGAACAATGATCCATTCGGTAAGCCTTCGTCGAACTGCAAGTTGGGTATGTTCATCGACGCGTAAGCGGATTGCCATTCTCCGTAACACCACGTCATTTTCTCCGTCGATCCGGCGATGACGCACGTGAATGGATGCTTCCATCGCGCGTCCATGGTCACTTATGAATGTCTTCCGTAACGCGTCATCTTTTCTACACGTTCACCGGACCAGTGCTCACCCCGTCTTCGAGCACCACGCGTTTTGCATAGAAGTAGGTGAGGGCGGCTCGTTCCTGCACATACGTCAACACGGACGAGTGGTTCACTCGGAACCCGCGATTCTTTCCACTACCGCTCCTTCTATTGGTGAGTACCTGGAGGAACGCGTCTTTGTCGATCTCGTTGTGACGTTTGCTCAGACCTTTCGTGCTATACTTGACGGTGGGTCCGAAGCAATAGTATGTTTTGCTGCACAACCCCACGAACCCGTCGCCAGACAACTCCACCTTGAACAGACCGGGCGTCCTCTTGTCATTTGTTTTGCGCGCAACACAGCATGATGCAGAGCCGATCCAAGGATGACCGGCGAGTCGACACCGCACGTACTCGGTCTCGTGGTCGACGCAACATTCGGATGGGAGCCACTGGGATCGGTGTCGGAAGTAATGCTCTCGAAGTTCCGGAGTTACGAGATCATCAACGGACTCGCCGGCCAAGGCCAAATAGGCGCTATCCGTATCCATTTCGCAGTACTGGAACAAAGGTCGTTCCAGGTACCTGTCGATAAAGTCGTAGTAGAACTTCAGCATGCGCATTTTGGCATACTGTAAAACGAAAAATCCAACGTGTATGGGCAAGGCATACGTCACTGTTCTCTTGTTCATCTCGATCTCGTACGCGTTGTCGACGACGATGTCGAGTTGACGGAATCGACGATCGTTGATCATGCGCGACGCTTCAACCTCCGTGCAGTATTTAACGTCGCGATGTCGGTCTACGTTGGTGATGGCCTTCCCGTACCCCGAATTCCCCAGGAGTTTCATGGTGTCCGCGATGATGGCCTTGTGGGGGTGGACGTCTCCCTCCCGTCGGGCCGTAGATACCGCGTCACCGAACCGACGGAAGCACGGATTGGGTTCGTACTCGATGACCTGATAAACACGCGTCACCTCGAGTCCGTGATCCAGGTACCACCTCAGGAGCGGTGTGGCGAGCAGCATCTTATCGCCGCGGAAACTACCAACGAGCATGCGCCTCGGACGCGTCATGATATCGTGATCTTCGGCGTATCGACGCATGAATGGTCCGAGATCGTCGCGGGTCATGTTGACGTTCTTGAACACGGGCTGCATCTCGGCGAAGTGCGCGCCCAATTCTTCCGATATGCGAACGTTGCACTCAATCATACCGAACAGGGTACCGGTGCGCACATCGGTCAAGATCTGCTGTTGCGTCATCTTCCATTTCGCGTGTCGTCGACGAGGAAACGCTGCGTCTAGACATCTTTTCACGGCCGCATCTTTTCTCATGTTTTTCCACTGACATTCCCACAACTCGACGACCTTGACGAAGTGACGTAAGTATGCAGTGTTCTTTCGGCTTTCGGCGAGCAGTTGGGTCATGGGTTTCCCATTAACGGCGTTCGTTTCTAGAGCCAAACACGGCCAGCCGTGAAAGTAACATCCATGGAACTGATATGCCGTCTTTGTTGTGCTGCACCACCCATCCACCGGAAGTTTATCTATCCTCTTCTCCCGACCGTCGACCTGATGCTGGATAGAGTGTCCCGTCCGTTCGGACTCCCACGTCAACCATTCCACGGCCATCTGCCCGTGCAGCTGCGCCGATTCGGGTCGGAACTCGTTCTCTTCGCGTCGACGCTTGTACCATCCCGTCGGCATGTCTTGCATCAGAGACCACAGGTATAGAGCGTTGGCATCGTAACCGACGATCGATCCACACGGTCGAGCGGTCTCCCCGTACTCGGTCTGACGTATCTTTGTGACCCCTTTCTCGTGGTATCTTTGAAAGACTATAGATGGACCACCCACAATGCCGTCTTTCACGAGCTGATGAAGATCTTTATTCTTCTCGTTGAAGATCGTAAAGTAGGTCTTCTCCGGTAGGTCGTTGAACAGGTAGAGCAAGGTCAGACCGGGTACGCTGATCCTTTGCTTGAACATGTCAATCCCACGCTGCTCATAGAAGGCGAACTGTATGCGTATGGCTTGCAAAAAAGGCACTACGTCTCTGTTGTTGTACCAGACGAAAAAGTCTCGTAAACTCGTCATGCCATTATCGCGCCACGCCTTCTCGCAATTGGCGTAATCGTCGTCGGAAATACCTTCGTTCTTCAGTCGACTGTAGAAGGCCTCTTTCGGTGGAAGCATTGTGTCGTTGAGCTTCTCCAAACAGTCCATGTTCTCGTACGGGAAATGACCTTTTGTGACCTCACTTTCAGATACTTGTCGTAGCTGAACCCCGGGGCAATGTAATTGGTCATGTCCAGGAATTTCAGCTGATCCGTCGACAGGCACATGAACGTGTTGTTTCGTTTGATGACGAAAAAGGATCCGATACCGTCTTCTTCTTCTTCCGATTTTTCCCTTGGAACAAAACCTTCTGCGCATTCTTCCGTTGTTTCGGTGATGAAGTGGGGAATCAGAAACTTTTTTATGGCGTTGAGATCGTACTTCCCCGAATTGAACCCGATCACGGGTTATTGATGAAGCCACCCGTATAGTTGTCCCATCAGCGTTTTGTACGGATTTTTTGGTCGCGACTCCTCTGTTGTAGTAGCAGCTTGTTCTCGTTCGTCCCAGTCGGTTATCGCCTCGGCAAGTTGTTCCAACACGTCCTCGTAAGAGACTTTCAGATTTTCGTACGCTGCATCGCTCATTGCTCGTAGGATGTTCATCATGTCGGCCACCAACTTGTCGGGATTTCCGTCTGTGACGAGACATTGCACTTCTTCGTGTCCGGGCACGTTCGACGCCACGCTTACGCTCAACGGGACGTGACGTGCTATCCAGTGGACTTTGTCACTGTCCGACGGAAGTTGTGCGGTGTCGAAATAACACTCAAAGTCAAAACAACGGTTAATAGCGCAATGATTCGGAGACTCGAATGTTCTCATCGTCCAGACGTTCGAATATCGATGGGGTGGAGTGGTAGACACCTCCTGGATAGACCCGTCGTACGCCACCCGCACACGTGCGTTCGTGTCTGTGCAGTTTATATGCATCTTTCCATAGAGAGTCGCCACACTTTCGACACCGATACGAGTGACAGTACATGCGCTCGTCTTGAATATAAGAAAAGTGTGTCTCGTGCAAGTTGACGTTCAACGTCTCGGAGTAGTGACACAACGATCGTCTGACGAGTTCGGCAGTCGTATTTCCATCTTTATCCGACTTGACAAGCTTGTACACGCACACGTTCGTTTTGAACATGGTTTCTACGCGATAGAGGTCATCGAGTGTGACCCCTGTAAAGTCTTGTATGGGTACCCCGTCATCGCGATCGTACATCTCGTACAAC
This sequence comes from Lamellibrachia columna, assembly GCA_963662155.1. Taxonomy (NCBI): domain Eukaryota; kingdom Metazoa; phylum Annelida; class Polychaeta; order Sabellida; family Siboglinidae; genus Lamellibrachia; species Lamellibrachia columna. The sequence continues at coordinate 15,511,741 of OY759271.1, read as the reverse complement.
GTCTTCACTGCTGGTTCCAACCGATATCTGTCACCTCTTCGATGCAGGGCCAGACAGCGGAAGAGACACAGGTTGTCGGTGTACCTTTTGGAATGGTTGGGTTCCCTCTCCAGACCGACGACAGCTTTGTTTTTCTTCACATAAGCCCACACAACCAATGGGATGATCGATGATACGAGTGACGAAGAAGGTGGCATTTGTCACGAGTTCGCACACCCATGCCGAATCCGGTCTTTGAGCGATGGCCCACTGCAAGACGTCGGTTTCTCGGATTCGTTCCAGAAACTCATCAAAGTCCTTGCTGTTGGTGATGAGACTGGGCGTATCCAGGTACCGTCCGCAACAGTTACAAGACGCGTGATAATACCTGTATCGTCCCGTTTCTTATTCCTCAGAATGAACCCGTAACTGAGATTTTCCACGTGACGTCGTAGAAGTGCATAATCTTCGAACGTCTCACCGCAGTGGCGGCAGACGTGTACTCGCATGGTGTCAGCGTCTACAACTGAATAGACACCATCCTAAATACACCTATATGTTGTGCGAGGTGGGGTGGTGTGTTTATGAGCAACATTTGGTAGGAAAAACGCGTCAATTCGCAAGGAATACAATGTAAGTGTCGACGGTAGCGTTTACACACTAGAGGTGCCACTACCATACTGGAACAAACGAGGTAACTATATTTAACGAGATCACTATTGGAAATTAGACAGTATGTTGTTTTTAATGTTAAATACTGTGTATTTAGTTATGGATACTATAATCTTCCTGGTGAGTAATAATGGAACTAACGAGGTCACTATATGTCTCAATCGAAAGGACCAAACAGAATGAAAGATTATACATTGTGTTTAATTATTATTGTACATTGTATTTGTTTAACTGTATAATGAACAAACACAATAAGGCGTACACACAATTTGTATTACTTAATAAGCAAGGTACAGAATAGCAACATGTGTGCTATTATTATAGTTAAGTATACATTTACTAGAGATTTAAATGATCCAGTTTAACCTGAACACCTGCAGGTGAAGTAGTTGATTTTTAAAGTCATGCTACTAGGAATTTGGATCCAGATTATAAAATTTTTATAGCAGGAAACAGTTCATTTACACAATACTACCTTGGCACTGATATTAATGAAATCTAATAATGATTATACTTGTGGGTTTTCCTCCTTTAAATACTTGAAGTCTGTCAAAAACTCTTAGTAAATTGAATAATTACTTATCACTGACTGTCACAGGGTTAACCAAAAGATGGTTAATAAATGAAAAATATATTGATGAGTTGACCGACTTCAGAAGTATTCATCTTTCAAGGCCCTCAAAGAAGGGATGAGGAGTATCCACAAATCTTATTACTATTTTGAAATACCAAAACTTAATATTATATCTGCGTATTTAGAATGTATGTTTATTGAAGTTAAGACTTGATCTAAGAAATGTAAAAAAGAAATTAATAAGTGGTGTTATTTATCGGTCACTAAACGTAAATATTACTGATTTCACTAATCAAAACACTAACATTTTGCAAGTATTCAAAGTTGTAAACAAACAGTGTTTAATGGTGACTCCAACATCATTTTGCTTAACTATGATAGCCTACATAGATACAATGTTACAATCACTCCATCCACTTTCACATAATATACATTGTATTTGTTTAACTGTATAATGAACAAACACAATAAGGCGTACACACAATTTGTATTGCTTAATAAGCAAGGTACAGAATAGCAAAATGTGTGTTATTATTATAGTTAAGTATACATTTACTAGATATTTAAATGATCCAGTTTAACCTGAACACCTGCAGGTGAAGTAGTTGATTTTTACAGTCATGCTACTAGGAATTTGGATCCAGATTATAAAATTTTTATAGCAGGAAACAGTTCATTTACACAATACTACCTTGGCACTGATATTAATGAAATATAATAATGATTATACCTGTGGGTTTTCCTCCTTTAAATACTTGAAGTCTGTCAAAAACTCTTTGTAAATTGAATAATTACTTATCACTGATTGTCATAGGGTTAACCAAAAGATGGTTAATAAATGAAAAATATATTGATGAGTTGACCGACTTCAGAAGTAGTCCTCTTTCAAGGCCCTCAAAGAATGGATGAGGAGTATCTTATTACTATTTTGAAATACCAAAACTTAATATTATAACTGCGTATTTAGAATGTATGTTTATTGAAGTTAAGACTTGATCTAAGAAATGTAAAAAAGAAATTAATAATTGGTGTTATTTATCGATCACTAAACATAAATATTACTGATTTCACTAATCAAAACACTAACATTTTGCAAGTACTCAAAGTTGTAAACAGTGTTTAATGGTGACTCCAACATCATTTTGCTTAACTATGATAGCCTACATAGATACAATGTCACAATCACTCCAACCACTTTCACAGCTATAGACAATATATTTGGTGAATATTACCAAATGCACAGAATAATTTATTCAGACATTTTGGATCATTTCCCCAACACTTTCATGAAGGGATGAGTTCTTAACTGAAGATAAATTTACAAAAAAAAAATATTGCTGGTTGAATGAGTATTTTGCGAATTTAAGCATTGTAAAAAGAATTTTTTTTATTAAAGGGTCCTCATGACTATCTGTATGGAGTTTATAAAATTCCATGTTTCTGACACCAGCAACTATAGATTAAATACAGAAACTTATCGAGCGTGTCAAAAATGTTGTCAGGGATGGGATGGCATAACACCGAACATCATTAAACAACTTTATTCCAGTTTGCTTGAACCATCATATTGTTACCTTATTGTTTGACAATAGATATGTTCCAGATCAGCTAAAATTTTCAATATAGTTCCCAAATGTAGATAGGTATGTTAGCTTTGGTACACTAAAACTATTATTAAATTGTGGTTACATTTACAATAAAAAAATTACTTGTAAAGTAGACAGTCTAGAATCATGATAGTTCACGTGAAAACAAAACTTCACCACAGTTTAATAAATTATCTATTGTTATAGTATATCCAATCCAGTTAATGTAGTTATTTTTATAGCAAAAACAAAACATTGATATTAATAAGCAACACCCAAGAGGTAGCAATCTCTTCTTGTGATTAACTCTGAAAAGTACCGTTGTTGTGTGGCTCTGTGCTTTCAAGTGACAGGTGACATACTAGGCAAAGTCAATCGCCCTACAATGTTTTTCTATCTGGCTTTTGCTACTATACTATAGGGCGAAGAGCTCGCTCGGCCGAAACGTAAGTATTTTCATGAAACGTGAAACCTTACAAAAACGCCATAAACAGAGCAATAAACACGTCTTTCGTGTCTGTATGCATTCTTATATGTATATCACTAAAGTTACCTGACAATAACCATGTAAAAGTGTGAAATTATTACCTTTTTGTCAGAACGCATGTGCTTGTCAAGGTTTGTATATAACCGGATGTTGTTGTAAGCGAGAAAGGCATGCGGGATTTCCATAGATCTATATAAGGTCACGCTAAGAATTGCCGTCTGCTGGCCATAGAGTTACATCATTAATAATGCCCCTATAAACTATTAACTTACTAACGGGTGTTTTATTTATTTCTGTGCTGCTGGCCCATTCTGGCCTCATTCTACACGAAATCGCGTTTGGTCATGTGACCCAAAGGCAACATCACGTGCACAGTATGGCGGCTAATTGTGAAATGTTTTCTATGTCACCGATAAAAGTACTCATAAGTAATTATTTGGAGCACATTTCTTCAGTTTCTTGACGCCCAATTGTCGGTTGTATGTCACATAATACACATGTGAAACGGTTAGTGCGTATCGGTTTTAAAACTTAAGTTATTAGTTCCGTAGCCATTTGGCTACGGAACTGCCAAATCGCCGAGTTAGCAAATGCCGCACGGGACTTTTGCCCCTGAGACGAAGAGCGGGGCGAATTTTTTTGCCTAGTGACATACACACTGTGACTGTCACACGTTTGACTCAAATAAGTCAGAGTCATCGTCACTATTGCCGATTGGGCATGTCCCAAAGTAATCACTCGCAAATTCATTGAGCCTGAGTCTCCGCTTGTGATATGCTGCATGTCCATCAACGTCAAAGCGTAGAGACAACGAGCAACTTCGTTCGATCCAACCACGGGCCCAACCATGGACGCAGCCATCTTGGATTTTTCGAAAATCGTAAACACTAAACGGAATTCGTCCTGTAGTCTTACATTTCCAATTAAATCCGCTTCGACAACTGGTTATGCAGTTGAGTAATATATACAGATATAAACCACACCAGCATCAAACTAAACTAATCACTAATCGATCTACACAAACACTCCAATCCAACTTTCTTGCGCACTGCCACTGGCACTGCAGTTATGAACCGCGTGATTTATAAATAGCTTTCGAATGGGGTGCTATATAAATAGATTTGACAATTACTGACCAAGGTTGTAAGCCTTCGCAAAATAGTGTGCATTTCATTTTAAAATACAGCAATTTAGAATGAACTCTACAAAAACACAAAAAGGTACACTTATACGTAAATATGCTAACTTAAACATCGTAGTAAAATATCAAATAGACCCGGGGGCCAGGCAGTGTCAGTTACAGTGGCGCGTATTCACGATTATGATGCGTTTACGTGAAATTTAGCCTAGTGACTTCCGACTGGTTTTCCTACACATATAATAGATTAACTAAATATATTAAAAACATAACATACTGTCTAATTTCCAATTTGAATTTTAAACGGGTATTCTACTGACTTGAATATATAAATATTAATATTATAATCTTACCTGTTGAAGTTGCATCAGGTCCAACTCTCTCTTCGTATGCAGCATTTTCTGAGTCATGGTCCGTAGGCAGTCGAGTCCCAATACACGGGTATTTAAAGACCCCGACTAAGCAGACTCACAACCCCACATGCCGACAGATTAGCCACTCACAAAGCGCATGTCGATAGATTATCCAATCGCAACACGTTGGTGAAGTGAAGGACGGGTGAAAACATTTCTAACCGCCTGTGTAACGTTTTCTAACTGCCTGTTCGAAGTTGCTCATAGGCGTTTTCTCATCAGGTTTTCGACAACAACAGACTCGCCTTATGACCCTTGCACTTATTTTATGAGTTCAATGGTCACAGGAATGTTACGTTATGTCACCGTCTGACGGTTCACAACAGCTGGCTCGCGCTGAGTTGCGTCGTGTTGTGAGTTAATTGACAGCAGGAATGCTTACCGTAAAACGGTCCGCTACAGTTGTGTTGCTGTATTCCTTGTTTTGCAGTCGAGTCCGAATTTCCATAAATAAGAAAATTAATGACAACATTCCGCTGACAATGCAACTGTTGTTAAATATTCACATGCATGCTTTCACCCGTATGTTTTTGTATCTTAGCGGGTAGGATAGTTTTAGTAATATCTGAAATGAGCCTCTCATTTGCTTATTCTTAAAGTGGGTTTGTCCCAACTAACCGCCACGTCAGCGATATTAAAATTAAAATTAAAATTAAATTAAAATTATATTTGAAATTGAAAAATAAAATTAACATTAAAAATAAACGCCACTTCAGCGATATGTGGGTTTTTCCCAATGTCTATTTTTAGCTACCACAAAAAATCGACCCACAATTGCTTATTGAAAACCCCTTACCTACTACTACTGGATTATATCGTATCTGCAAGAGCGGACGCAGCGAATAATAATCGGTGGCCAATCATCGAGTACAACTACTCTATCGGCGGGTTTCCCGCAAGGCTCTGTCCTTGGACCACTGCTCTTCTTACTGTACGTCCAGCGTATTGGTGACATTATTCGAGCCCATGGACTATTCTTCCACCACTATGCTGATGACTTACAGATCAACTCACACTTCGACCTGAATCCATCCGCTTTAGCGGCTGTTGTGCAGCAAATGGAGGATTGTTTGGATGACATAAAACAATGGATGGCATGGGATTCTATGTGTATGAATGACGGCAAGACACAGTATCTTATAAAGTGGGGAAAGACACAAGAGATGCTAGGGAGAGCTCACCGCAGCCTGGGAGGAAGCTGAGAGGAGGGAAGGTGACAGGTCGTAGGGAGACAGGACGTAAGGAGACGGGAAGGAAAGGAACGGGAGGGAAGACAACCGGAGCGAAGGAGAGGGGAGTAGGGGAGACAGGAGGGAAGGAGAAGGGAGTGGGGGAGACAGGAGGGAAGGAGAAGGGAGTGGGGGAGACGGGAGGGAAAACAACCGGAGTGAAGGAGAGGGAAGTGGGAGAGACAAGAGCAAAGGAGTGGGAAGTGGGGGAGACAGGAGCGAAAGTGACAGGAGGGAAGGGGTCAGGACAGAATGTGATGGAGGGGATCGAACGGAAGAGTTATTCTGCAGCAGTGATAGAGGGGGTGAGGAAGAGAGCGAGGGTGTTTGTGGGGGATTCGATAGTTAGGAAGACCGACAGAGTCTTAAACAAGGGAGATGATGTGGTGGTCTGCTTGCCTGGAGCCAAAATAGAGGCGATAACTGAGAGGGTAAAAAACATCGTAGGCTCGGGTAAGGGTGGATCTGTTTTAGTACACGTAGGGACAAATAACGTAGAGAGGGAGGGTACAACTGCCATAGTTAGGAAATATAGGCAGTTGGTCAGAACACTAAAACAGACGCGGGTTGAGCAGGTAATACTGTCAGGGATTTTACCTGTAATGGGCAGGAGGGGTCACAAATATCGAAATTGTCGGGGGATGGCAATTAACATGTTAGTCCAGAAGTTATGTAGGGAAGAGGAAGTTGGATTTGTGGATTTATGGGGAAGTTTTGTTGGGAGGGCTGATATGTACATGAAGGATGGGCTTCATTTAAGTGGAAAGGGGGCGGCAGTATTCGCGGACAAACTTTCAGCAGCAGTAGATAGTGACTTGGGTACAATGACAAATATTTTTGGAAGTAAACATTCTTTAAACTAGAAGTGCAGGGGGGTTACTTAGAGGTGTCTCAAGCAGAACAAGAGGCCACTAGCACATGCTGAATTAGGACTGACAGGATATGTAATGTTTAGGAAAGATCGAATAGGAAGAAGGGGCGGGGGAGTTATTTTATATGTTAAAGAATCTATTCAGGCTTATGAAATAAAACTTGAAAGGGAAGCAGATTGCGATGAAGCTGTTTGGTGCAAAATTGTTTCAGGAAATTCAAAATTAACTATTGGATTAGTTTACCGAAGTCCAAACATAAATGAAGAGGACAACACAAAAATAAAAAACGCTATAAAGGAAGTTAGTAAAGGGGAATGTATCATAATGGGAGATTTTAACCATGGACACATACAATGGAATTCTCTAGAGAGCACAGGGATTGAGGACCAACAATTTCTATTTTTAATCCAGGATAGCTTTCTTACTCAGCACGTACTAGAACCAACCAGGGGAGAAAATGTATTAGATATAGTTTTGTCATCACAAAAATAATTAGTGGACAATGTAAAAATATTTGAACCATTGGGTAATAGTGACCATAATCAAATACATTTTGACATCAATGTAAAATCAGAAAGTAAAAATAAGAAAACGTACAAGAGAAACTTCCACAAAGGTAACTACAAAGATATGAGAAAATACTTAGCAAAACTAGATTGGAATAACATGCTGATGAATAAGACCGCAATTGAATGTTGGAATATTCTAAAATATGAAATTGAGAGTATCATCGATAAATTTGTTCCCTTCCAAAAACAAGGAAAACGGTGTAGAAAGAAACACTTGTCAAAAGAGGCTATTAGAAAAATAATGCTAAAACAAACTATGTGGAGGGTTTATAGGCGTACCAGAAAGGACGAAGACTATGCAAAATACAAAGAGGCACTTAATGCAGCTACAACTGAAATCAGACAATCTAAAAGAAGCTATGAGCAAAAACTAGCATGTAACATAAAAAATGACAGCAAGAGTTTTTATGCTTATGTCAGGAGTAAACAAAACGTACAAGACAAGGTTGGACCTCTAGAAGACAGTGCTGGAAATATAATATCACAGGGTTTTTTAATGGCGGAAGACCTAAATGGTTACTTCAGTTCAGTGTTTACCAAAGAAGATATTAGTTCATTACCAGTTGCTGATGCTAAATTTCAGGGGGCTAAATCTGACTATTTAGGTCCGTTAGTTGTAACTCCAGAATTGGTAGCTAAGAAAATAAAGGCAATGAAGGATAACAAATCACCGGGAGTGGATGGGATTCCTCCAAAATTACTAATGGAAACAGTAGAACAAATCAGTATACCACTTGCAAGAGTATTCAACTTGTCATTAAAAGAGGGAGTTGTTCCATTTGAATGGAAAGAAGCAAACATCATACCATTATTTAAAAAGGGTTCGAGAAATAAGTCAGAGAATTACAGACCAGTGAGTTTAACGTCAGTGATTTGTAAATTATTAGAAAGGTTAATTAAAGACCATATGGTGGAATTCCTCGTTAAGCATAAATTATTAAATTCATCTCAACATGGATTCCTTAAAGCGAGGTCATGCTTAACAAATATGTTATGTTTTTTGGAAGAAATCACTAAGTGGATAGACGTGGGATCGCCAGTAGATATTATCTACTTAGATTTTCAGAAAGCTTTTGACAAAGTGCCACATCAAAGATTACTACTTAAATTAAAAGCCCATGGTATCGGGGATAGCATAACTGACTGGATAGAACAATGGCTGACTGACAGAAGACAACGAGTTGTAGTAGATGGAGAAGTTTCAAATTGGAAATCGGTTTTGAGTGGGGTACCTCAAGGATCAGTATTAGGACCTATATTATTCTTAATTTATATCAATGACTTGGACGACAGTATAACAAGTAACGTACTGAAATTTGCGGATGACACAAAACTGTTTAGAAAGGTTAATACTGATGGTGATAAACAACATTTACAAAACGATCTAGACAGATTAGTGAAATGGTCTGAGAAATGGCAGATGTTGTTCAATTTTGGGAAATGTAAATGCCTACATACAGGACATAGGAACTTGAATGTAAACTATAAAATGGGAGATACTGTTCTGGGTACTACTGTAAAAGAAAAGGACTTAGGAGTTACAATAAGCGCTGATATGAAAGTTTCAGAGCAGTGTGGTATTGCAGCTTCAAAGGGTAATCAAATTCTTGGATTGATTAGAAGAAACATAACATACAAGGGAAAAAAGTTAATTATACCTCTTTATAAAGCAATAGTTAGACCTCATTTAGAATACTGTATACAAGCATGGAGACCATATCGTAAGAAGGATATAGATACGCTTGAACGCATACAAAGGAGAGCAACTAAAATGATTCCAGAACTGAGAGACCTTAGTTATGAAGAACGCTTGAAAGAATGTGGTTTAACAACTCTAGAGACAAGGAGGTTAAGAGGAGATCAGATTGAAGTTTTTAAGATATTGAATGGGTATGAAAATATTGATAGAAATATGTTTTTCTCACTCAAGAAGGATAGCAGAACTAGAGGACATGAGGTAAAATTAGTAAAGGATCAATGTAGATTGGACATCAGGAAGCACTCGTTCTCACAGAGGACAATAAATGAATGGAACAAATTGTCTACAGATTGTGTAACTGCTAGCAGCGTGAATATGTTTAAAAACAAGGTTGACACATATCTCAGGAGGGCAGGCTATAAGTAGATGAACATTGTTGGACTCTCGATAAGCCAATGGCTTCCTTGTCTACTTGCCATCTGGGCCTTTGGCTTGGATGGCAAATCTTGTTAAATCTTGTTAAATCTTCCAATTGTAACCCCAAGTCTGCGGCTGCACTCATTGACGGCAGTGTGATTCGTGTTGGTGTTTCTACAATCACAGCTTTGCGATGTGTTCGAAATATCGGTGTCTTCATTGACAGGCACCTAGATATGAAGAAGCATGTGTCTCAAACCGTCAGTGCATGCTCATTCTACATCCGCCACATCAATCAAATCAGCCGTTTTTTACCCAAACCCACAAAGGAACGCGTAGTCAATGCCATCATCACATTGCGGCTTGACTACTGCAATGCACTCTTATACGGCACGTCTGTAGTTAACATTGCGCGTCTGCAACGAATACACAATTCGGTTGCCAGATGGGCACGGACGACAGTCACTTTTCTCAAAGACGACCATTATAACGTTCTTGCGCCTACATTGAAAAATTATCCTACAATTTTGTTTTTAATTCACAGCAAATGACAGACCCACTAAGACACCTGGTGTGTGAAATTCGTAAAAATGACATACCTCCTTTTCGTACAAATTGCTTCAATCCATGACACCCCTGCATTTCTGCAATGAAATTCACCGGTTTCCAAAATATGAGTGCATCTTGCTTGATGGCCATCGTGTCCTTAAGCAACAGGTATACCAACTGACAAATGAGATCATTTCAATGCTCAGATGTTACTGTGCACAAAAGCATCACATACACTCACTCATTCACACAATTTCTGCTCTCACTAATACACCCAAACTGCACAATTAATATGTTTTCCTATCGACTCTTTATCGTTGTAATGGCGGATGCATTCTGACTGTGGTCCGTGCCCATATTGATTCTGCGTCGTCCACGTAGCGACAGTGCCAGGCCCCTGTTACAAGAACTTCAATGGCTGCCTGTGGCACGCAGAGTCGATTTCAAGATAATGGTACTTACAACAATACAAATGAGCCTAGAGAAGACAGAAGTGATGTGGGTTGGACACCAGAGAGAGGAGTTGAACATCAGGTTGGATGGTAAGGAGATCAAGCAAGTGGATGGCTTTGTGTACTTTGGAGGAATGGTTACGGAGGATGGGCATGGGCAAAGAGAGCAGAGGTGGAAAAACATCAAGGCCGCAGGAAAAGGGGAAGGCCACAGCTGAGATGGGAGGGCTGCGTGTGGAGGGACATGAGACGATCGGGGGAGGAAGAAAGATGGAGAGAGGGGGCGGCCGATAGAAAACTATGGAAAGAAAGAACAGAAAGAGTGGCTCGACAATACTTTACCTGACCTTCACCCCTGTACAGCAGGGAACAAGGAGGAAGAGCACATACAAAGTCATGCACGACGAAGCGCCAGTGTCAACTCGTGCGTTCATATCAACCGGCAAGTGCACTGCGTTCTGCCAGCAGTAACAGTTTGCTGGGGGTGGCTATTTCGCAGTGGCTGCGGCGTCTCTGTGGAACACTGTACTTAACTTTATTAAAACCTGTGACACTCTCGCCAGCTTCAAATGTCGACTAAAGACACATTTCTTTCGTATCGAGTATATTGCAGATGAACATTGTCCTCTACTCATAGTAATTTAATTATGACTATTCCTGTAATCTTATTCATGACATTTAACATTATTTTACGAATTCCTTTTTATCACTTAAACTATTACTTTATAAAAATATTTTACTAAATTATTAAATTATTATTTATTATCATTAATCATACATATACATTTATTTATTTATTTATTTATTTATTAGTGTTATTGCTATAATGTTTAATTATTGTGCTATATTAATTTTGTATAATTCTTATTACTAGCAGCTAATATATTTATTTAGCTATTTCCTTATTTAGCAATTCTACAATATTTTATTGCTGTATTTATTAAAAATAATTCTTATTACTAGTAGTATTTCAAATGCATTTATTTGTTATTTTGCAATTTTACACTATTTTAATATGTTGTGAAGCTCCACGAACAATTTTGGATTTGGCGCTATACCAAATAAAATATATTATTATTATTATTATTTATAACCATACGCTTACCGTACATCCCCTTTTTAATCTGCTGGATTCATAATTATTGTAATTTGACTAGTGTGGAACTACTAAAAAGTGTCTCCATTTTGTCAATTGTTCAACACTATTCACGAAATGACACCACTAGTGATAACAAATTACCGTATTGTCTAGAGAAGAAAAATTGGTGTACGCTTATAGGAATAGATTTCTTGACATTTCCCCATGACCCAACGCTTATTAGGTCGAATACGGTATGTCTAGAAATTGCTCTGTTTCATTTCTACTGCTCTGAAAATTTCCTTCTGAATTTGAAGTCAAGCTATAACATTTGACAGCCTAAACTGTTTCATTCAAGGGGGACCAATTGTTGCTGCCAAAATTGGTCCCCCGGGTCAATTTGCGCACCGGACCAAATTGAGTATGTCGGCGCCCATGCATTCGGGCAGCGCGCTACGCGGACAACGCGTTAGTTGGTTAGTCAGATAAGGCAGGTCACGACTTTCGACTGCTGCGAAGCTGAGATGACCTAATTTCCCAGAAACTGCCATTCGCGTGAATAGGAGTGACTGACGTCATGACTGCCGAAACACAACAAGTCAATGTGACGCATTGACGTTTCAAACTAAGTAAGTACCGTTCATTTATAGATAGTGCCAAAATATCATCATTTGTCGACTGCGACAAGAAGTTTGTATATTTGTTGGCCCTAAGCCAATTTGTGTAAATCAACAGGTCGAAACCACGACGTTCGCTTAGATTCCCCAAGTTCTGATAATGATCAATGTCGCCGGTTCTTTTCTTATTGGACACAGCTAGTTTTGTTGCCTACCTCTTAGGGCCCATGACAACGACTGGTCTTCCAACCGTGTAGTCAATGTTAACATATTCTACTCATGACGCAGTGTCTAACATAATTATTACAGGCGAGTGGGTTTCCCGTAAGTCACATGTAGGGAGAGGCAGGCGATATGGAGCATTTAGAGATAGTTAAACTATAATACCTATGGGATACACATTATGTAGGACGATTTTTGGTATGGCTGCAACTACCTAAATATTTACTGAGGGCATAGTCGATTACAGGGAAAGTCCAGCACCAGCAATTTGATTCCATAGGCATGAAATTAGTTCAGAGCATATATTATATTATCAGTTATTGTATATTACAGAGATATCTTATATATATATATATATATATATCGATGTAATATTATAGCCAAATATATATATATATATATATATATATATATATATATATATATATATATATATATATATATATATATATATCGATGTAATATTATAGCCAAATCCCATTTTGTCCTACTACTCCATTTTGCCCGCATTTCCCCTAAAACACATTTAGATAATTATAACAATAGTGCTGGAGGCTTTATGTGTACGCGCGTACGTGATCGTGTGCTTAAGTGAACGTAACAAACGTTCACAACAAACGTTCACAAAACATCGTCTCCTTTCAGTTACGTCCACTGACACTATTGATTGGGTCCGCGAACAATGGCTCTACCTCACTGGCCTCCCAGTGCCAGGATAAGGAACTACAGTGGGCCGTATCCAGTGAACGAGTTAGAGGAGGCCCGTGGTGTTCTCATCCGGTGTCTGGAGGATCGACGCTCGGGTGTATCAACGAATCTCAAATGTCGTATTGGCATCACCAACTACAGATACCACTCTGAACAGCGAGATCAACGTGTGTCTTTAGCGTCCGTTGTCCAGTGGCATCCAAACGAAGTACCAGGCAGCCGGGTGACCATTGCGGCCTCGTCGCATTCAGACAACGACGGGCTCCAGCACCAGGTAGGTGACATCGTGTTGCTGCAGTCCTGGGAATTGTGACAAAAATAATGAAACACATAACAAAGCAAAACAGCTGCACATTGTAACTCTCACTTACCATTCAGGGGTTTATGTAGACCCTGGAAGACCTATGTATTTGGACATAGCACAGGACGTTTTGACCATTTCATATGATAATTTTTTTTCGTATGCTGTACATTGTGGTATGTATTTTGCAGACGCACCGAGTGACGGAGACAGCGTCCGACAGCGAGTGTGACCCTTTGAAGACCATGTCTGGAACCTCCAACCCGGACCAGAGCAAGAGAACCTCGGGTAGACGTGACCAGATTCTTGATAAAGAGACATGTAAAGAAGACGTGAATATGCTTATCAATCTCGATGGCGGCACCAAAGAATAGGGTACGTATCTTGTGTGATACATCCATCCATATACTGCTAGTGACCCCTGTGAGAAGCTATGACACTATTGTCTTACAATGCCCGTGGCCAAGAGGTGTTCAGTGGGTTCACATGAACCCCCTTTCTGTGCACCCCTTTTCCAAAAATACTAACCTCCTTTTTCACAAATGTGGATCCCTTATCGTGAACCCTCCCCCCTCAAAAGTGTGAACTTCCAATAATGTGAAAATAATAATATTATTTTCATATAATTGGTGGGTTCATGCTTTTTAAGAGGGGGGTTCACGCTTTAAGAGGGGAGGTTTTATGCTTTTGAGAAGGGGGTTCACAGTTTTGAAAATAATATTATCTTCTTATTATCGGAAGGTTCACGCTTTTGGGAAGGGGGTTCAAGCTTTTGAGAAGGGGTTCATTTTTTTGGAAAATGGCTTCACGTTTATAAAAATAATATTATCTTAATATTATTAGGGGCTAAATTTTTTTGGAAAATGGCTTCACCTTTATTAAAATAATATATTCATATTATTGGGGGCTCACGCTTTTGAGAAGGGGGTTCACGTTTCTTGAAAAGGGGTTCACGCTTATAGAAAATGCCAAATAATAGGCCTACTGGGGGAGGGGTTCACGCCTTTGAGAAACGGGTTCACATTTTTTAAAGGGGGGTTCACATTTATTTAACAAAATTAATTTTATCTTCAAATTATTGGGGGTCCACACTTTTCAGATGGGGGTTCAAATCAAATAATGAATCAGGTGTATTATGTGTCCTATTTGTCTGAAACAAATAAATGGTTGATTGATTGATTGATTGATTGATTGATTGAGTGAGTGAGTGAGTGTGTGGGTGGGTGGGTGAGTGAGTGAGTGAGTGAGTGAGTGAGTGAGTGAGTGAGTGAGAGAGTGAGCAAGTGAGTGAGTGGGTGGGTTGGTGGGAGAGTGAGTGAGTGAGTGAGTGAATGAGTGAGTGGGTGGTTGAGTGAGTGAGTGAGTGAGTGAGTGAGTGAGTGAGTGAGTGAGTGAGAGAGTGAGTGAGTAATAAAACATATACACACAATTTTAGATTTGGCGGTATACCAAATAAAATATATTATTATTATTATTATTATTATTTATAACCATACGCTTACCGTACATCCCCTTTTTAATCTGCTGGATTCATAATTATTGTAATTTGACTAGTGTGGAACTACTAAAAAGTGTCTCCATTTTGTTAATTGTTCAACACTATTCACGAAATGACACCACTAGTGATAACAAATTACCGTATTGTCTAGAGAAGAAAAATTGGTGTACGCTTATAGGAATAGATTTCTTGACATTTCCCCATGACCCAACGCTTATTAGGTCGAATACGGTATGTCTAGAAATTGCTCTGTTTCATTTCTACTGCTCTGAAAATTTCCTTCTGAATTTGAAGTCAAGCTATAACATTTGACAGCCTAAACTGTTTCATTCAAGGGGGACCAATTGTTGCTGCCAAAATTGGTCCCCCGGGTCAATTTGCGCACCGGACCAAATTGAGTATGTCGGCGCCCATGCATTCGGGCAGCGCGCTACGCAGACAACGCGTTAGTTGGTTAGTCAGATAAGGCAGGTCACGACTTTCGACTGCTGCGAAGCTGAGATGACCTAATTTCCCAGAAACTGCCATTCGCGTGAATAGGAGTGACTGACGTCATGACTGCCGAAACACAACAAGTCAATGTGACGCATTGACGTTTCAAACTAAGTAAGTACCGTTCATTTATAGATAGTGCCAAAATATCATCATTTGTCGACTGCGACAAGAAGTTTGTATATTTGTTGGCCCTAAGCCAATTTGTGTAAATCAACAAGTCGAAGCCACGACGTTCGCTTAGATTCCCCAAGTTCTGATAATGATCAATGTCGCCGGTTCTTTTCTTGTTGGACACAGCTAGTTTTGTTGCCTACGTCTTAGGGCCCAGGACAACGACTGGTCTTCCAACCGTGTAGTCAATGTTAACATATTCTACTCATGACGCAGTGTCTAACATAATTATTACAGGCGAGTGGGTTTCCCGTAAGTCACATGTAGGGAGAGGCAGGCGATATGGAGCATTTAGAGATAGTTAAACTATAATACCTATGGGATACACATTATGTAGGACGATTTTTGGTATGGCTGCAACTACCTAAATATTTACTGAGGGCATAGTCGATTACAGGGAATGTCCAGCACCAGCAATTTGATTCCATAGGCATGAAATTAGTTCAGAGCATATATTATATTATCAGTTATTGTATATTACAGAGATATCTTATATATATATATATCGATGTAATATTATAGCCAAATCCCATTTTGTCCTACTACTCCATTTTGCCCGCATTTCCCCTACAACACATTTAGATAATTATAACAGTAGTGCTGGAGGCTTTATGTGTACGCGCGTACGTGATCGTGTGCTTAAGTGAACGTAACAAACGTTCTAAACAAACGTTCACAATACATCGTCTCCTTTCAGTGACGTCCACTGACACTATTGATTGGGTCCGCGAACAATGGCTCTACCTCACTGGCCTCCCAGTGCCAGGATAAGGAACTACAGTGGGCCGTATCCAGTGAACGAGTTAGAGGAGGCCCGTGGTGTTCTCATCCGGTGTCTGGAGGATCGAAACTCGGGTGTATCAACGAATCTCAAATGTCGTATTGGCATCACCAACTACAGATACCACTCTGAACAGCGAGATCAACGTGTGTCTTTAGCGTCCGTTGTCCAGTGGCATCCAAACGAAGTACCAGGCAGCCGGGTGACCATTGCGGCCTCGTTGCATTCAGACAACGACGGGCTCCAGCACCAGGTAGGTGACATCGTGTTGCTGCAGTCCTGGGAATTGTGACAAAAATAATGAAACACATAACAAAGCAAAACAGCTGCACATTGTAACTCTCACTTACCATTCAGGGGTTTATGTAGACCCTGGAAGACCTATGTATTTGGACATAGCACAGGACGTTTTGACCATTTCATATGATAATTTTTTTTCGTATGCTGTACATTGTGGTATGTATTTTGCAGACGCACCGAGTGACGGAGACAGCGTCCGACAGCGAGTGTGACCATTTGAAGACCGTGTCTGGAACCTCCAACCCGGACCAGAGCAAGAGCACCTCGGGTAGACGTGATCTTGATTCTTGATAAAGAGACATGCAAAGAAGACGTGAATATGCTTATCAATCTCGATGGCGGCACCAAAGAATAGGGTACGTATCTTGTGTGATACATCCATCCATATACTGCTAGTGACCCCTGTGAGAAGCTATGACACTATTGTCTTACAATGCCCGTGGCCAAGGGGTGTTCAGTGGGTTCACATGAACCCCCTTTCTCTGCACCCCTTTTCCAAAAATACTAACCTCCTTTTTCACAAATGTGGATCCCTTATCGTGAACCCTCCCCTCTCAAAATAATGTGAAAATAATAATATTATTTTCATATAATTGGTGGGTTCGTGCTTTTTAAGAGGGGGGTTCACGCTTTAGAGGGGAGGTTTTATGCTTTTGAGAAGGGGGTTCACAGTTTTGAAAATAATATTATCTTCATATTATCAGAAGGTTCACGCTTTTGTGAAGGGGGTTCAAGCTTTTGAGAAGGGGTTAATTTTTTTTGGAAAATGGCTTCACGTTTATAAAAATAATATTATCTTAATATTATTAGGGGCTAAATTTTTTGGGAAAATGGCTTCACCTTTATGAAAATAATATATTCATATTATTGGGGGCTTACGCTTTTGAGAAGGGGGTTCACGTTTCTTGAAAAGGGGGTTCACGCTTTTAGAAAATGCCAAATAATAGGCCTACTGGGGGAGGGGTTCACGCCTTTGAGAAACGGGTTCACATTTTTTAAAGGGGGGTTCACATTTATTTAACAAAATTAATTTTATTTTCAAATTATTGGGGGGTCCACACTTTTCAGATGGGGGTTCAAATCAAATAATGAATCAGGTGTATTAAGTGTCCTATTTGTCTGAAACAAATAAATGGTTAATTGATTGATTGATTGATTTATTGATTGAGTGAGTGAGTGAGTGAGTGTGTGGGTGGGTGAGTGAGTGAGTGAGTGAGTGAGTGAGTGAGAGAGTAAGCGAGTGAGTGAGTGGGTGGGTTGGTGGGAGAGTGAGTGAGTGAGTGAATGAGTGAGTGGGTGGGTGAGTGAGTGAGTGAGTGAGTGAGTGAGTGAGAGAGTGAGCGAGTGAGTGAGTGGGTGGGTTGGTGGGAGAGTGAGTGAGCGAGTGAGTGAGCGAGTGAGTGAGTGGGTGGGTTGGTGGGAGAGTGAGTGAGTGAGTGAGAGAGAGAGAGTGAGAGAGTAATAAAACATATACACACGCACACATGTACGGGGACCAGTGAACGGTACAACTTGGCTAACACACATCATCACCAACGAACACTGACAGCTGGACATGAAACCGAACTCTATGATATATAGGGCCTAATTACAATTCTTAAAATTAAAACGTAGGCTAACATAGGCCATTTGGCGTCAGAAAATATATGGGAAGTTATTTTGATGATGGTAAGGTATATTGTATATAGGAAATTAAATAAATACTTGTATAAATAAAAAATATATAATCAAATAATTACACGGTTAGATTAAAAATTCCCTTTTATGTTTAGATAGCAGTAACTAAAATATCACGTCCCACGTTTAAAAATACTGCTTATAAAGGTGGCCGATTACCCAGAAATAAAAGTAATTCAACTTTTAAAGGTTGTTGAATTACCCCCCAAATTTCGAACTTTTAAACGTTGTTCGAAATTTTGGGGGTCCAGTACAACTTTTTGATATATCTGACATAGTAACATCTACGCCACAAACAAAATCATCAAAAAACTTGACTCTGGTCATAACCAGTCATAACACGAGATGTATTTACTATTTAATTATTGCAATTTTATATGTTCAAATTACATAATGCATAATATGTGAAACTCGCATGAAAAAACTACATTTATTATTTCAGATATTTTATTAAGTTGCAGTAAAACCACATTTTAGCAACATTTTGACAATATTCAATATTTCACCCACAAGGAGTAATACCACTTATGTAAAACTTGGCCCAAAATGTTTTGTTTTTATTTATCTTTTCTAAAAAAGGTTGAGGTTAAATTTTTTTAATATCTGATTTAGTAATAGCTACATCAGCAGCAACATTTGCAAAATTGCCAACTTTTAGACACTAGGAATAATGTAATTTCAGTTGGCTGAAATGTTAATTTATTATTCACCTCTATAATATACACAGAGAAAACTAATTAAGTGCCTGGCAAAAAATCAGGGTTTGCCATCGTAAAATCACACGAGTCCTGGGCTACTTTTTTGCAACGAATTTACAACACACGTCGTCCGCTGGGGGCTCCACTGGTAGTATGCACAATTTGTATTGATTTAATTTTACGACTACCAAAATGGCAAATTAGGCCTCTCCTCATGTAACTTTATCTATTGAGTGGACAATAACATGACCTGGTGTTATGGCCTTCTAATCATAACCTGGAGCTATAACCAAATGTATCAACGCATCACCTAATGCATAAGACAATTGCATGAGAAAGTTGAAACATGATCACTGTTTGATCACAAACTTCCGCTGATGACGAAATAAAATGCATACACCAAAATAACGCATTGGCAATCTTATTTGGGACCATGCCTGTCTTGACGAGATGTGGTAAACCGTATGACTTGGTTCAGAACTAAAACTTGCTGTGCAGTGTGGCAAAACATGTCTTAAACACCCGTGTGCCTTGACTCGTTTTGATTACTTGACTAAATTATTAATCGACAATCTCACCAGATGGTGAGATTGTCGATTAATAATAACTGGGCACTTGTAAAAAAGACCATATGTTCATATATAATTCACATACTACACCTTTATTCAAAGAACTAGAACTGTTAAAAGCAGACGACCTCTTTAAGCTGTCATGCATGACAGTTTTCTACAGATACAAAAATGGAACCATTCCAGAATATTTTAAAGACATGTTCACTGGTAATGGAAATGTATCATCTAGACCATAAAGACAAAGAAAGGCACCACAACGCTTTACCGATATAATAAATAATTTTCCCCAAAACCATGATTTTAACATCCAGATTAAACAAACTAATACAATATACTGCCGCCTTTGTATCAGACATACAATACCAAAATTACTTCAAAAAACTTTCTTCCACAAATTGCCATGGAGAAAATTAACACCCATTCGTATCAAGGCTTTGTGAATTACTCCAAAAATATATCATAAGTAAATATGACTTGGAATGTAATGTTAATAACTGCTACATCTGCAAAAAGAATATGCCAGCTGAAGCCTAGAAATGTATGGTATGCCTTCGTCATCATTATCATGATAAACTATGTTACTTAATAATTCATAGCTATGTAATATAATATTATACTGAATATTCATTCAGTAATATTATCACTACAATTTTTTTTTTTTATAAATAAAAGGTCATTGCGTGAGATTTAATTACGTGCAACCCCCAATAAAATTTCCCAGTGGCAATGAGAATTGACGCTCTGCCATAGTGTAGCATAGGGCACACGACACCCGTTATTATCGAGAAATAAGCTCATGGGAAAACACTTTAGCTATATATATATATATATATATATATATATATATATATATATATATATATATATATATATATATATATATATATATATATATATATATATATATATATATATATATATATATATATATATATATATATATATATATGTGTGTGTGTGATGTACTTAGGCCCGGAAGTAAGAGACTAATCTGTGATAGTGTGAATTTGCATTGGTATATAATTTTTTTTGTATATCCTGTTCTTTGGTTGTAGAGTTTATATAATTCATAAAAGATGGTAGAACAAGCGTGACGACGATGTTGCTGAAGTTCCATGAGAAATATGCCGGCAACCGATGGCGGCCATTGACGAGGCGAGACCAACTCATATAAAGTACACCAGCTACTTGGCCAATGAGTTGCAGAAATTGGAAATATGTTCGCGAGTCGCAGGCAATGCATACGAGGGAGAACGTGTCAAACGACGTTGAATTTGATATCACGGTGATCAAGACAGCTGATCGAAATTTAAAACCCTTACAAGCACCAATATCTGGGTACTACTATTTACAAGACGAAGAAGGCATCAAAGTTTCCCCCAACAAGAAGGCAGCTGACTTCTGCGGTACCTTACAGACGCTCATTAATAACTACCCACACATGTCGCGTCTCGTGATGCTGCGTTGCCACGGCCCGGCTGTACAGATGGATGTATACAGAACCGAGGTGGACAGAAGGCGCAACAACGTGTGGTATTCAGTCGACGTCGTCCTATCGTATGAGGCTAAACTAGACCAACGAAAACGTATATTTGTAGCGAAACCGCTGAAATCTATCGAAGGCGCGTCACAAGTGAAGAACACTTGGCGCTTGTCTTTCTCCTTGGATGAGAAGGAAGTATTCGACGGCATGGACCGCGATAACGGTTGCCGCAAGAAGGTCCTGCGCATGCTCAAAGTTGTACGCAACCGAGAAGCCGGTCTGAAAAAGTTGACGTCCTACCACCTGAAGACGGCGCTCTTCTACGAGATGAAGGAAGTTAACAACTGGAGACAGTCTTAGCTCGGTTCGAGGTTGATCGGCGTCCTCCGTCGTCTCTACCGAGACATGGAGCAAGGTAGTCAGCCGCACTACATCGTTCCACAGATCAATCTCATCGATGGAATGAAGCGATGTACCATCGAAAACATTAGAGACAGACTGGAGCGTATCGTGCGTCTTGAGCACGTCTTCACTGAAATATTTCGAGCAAGTAACGGCGATATGGTGGAATGCGAAGGCGAGTATGGCGGTGCTGGTGGATCCCGCGCCTGGTATGGCGGTGTTAGTGCATCCCGCGCCTGGTACAACGATGATGAAGACTTCGGCGCCGGATATGACGATGTTGGAGAAATCGGCGAGTCTGACGCTGATTGGAGATGCATTTTGTCGTAAAAGTCGCTCATTTGCTCATATCGATAGGTTTCTAAGAAATACCTTAGGGACAGTAGTACACTTATAGCATTTACACACTAGCACGCACGCGCGCACACGCCCGCACGCACGCACGCACGCACATACACACAGTTTCTATAGTGCTGCTTTTTTGGTGTACTATATTTGTAGCATATTTCTCTTTATTACACATGCTGGAAGTATGCTATTTCATGTGGTTTTGGGTTCGTAAGGTATATGCGTTTCATAACCGCGTAATGTACTTTGGGGGTTCATGATGACGTAGGGTACGTCGGGTTCATGATTACGATACGTAGGGTACCCCGGATTCGTAATCAAATCGGATGACCAAGTAGGGTACGTCAGGCTCATGACTGAGTAGGGTACGCCGGGTTCATAATCAAATCAGATAGATCGAATTCATTATCGGATTACTGTAAGCAAATAATCATGTGTATATGTTCATAATCTGTTTTGTTGTTGCAATTTTTCTGTTAATCGCATAAACTTGTGGAACAATAATGCTTTGAACGTGTTGTTCATTCTACAAAGCAATCCCAGCTATGTTATTTTAAGTATGTTATCATTATTCTTCTACTCGCTTTGGGGCGAGTAATTATCTCACGACATTTTCACAGATTGTAAGCAATGTTTTATTTTGGTTAATACCAAGACAAAGATGAAACATAGGCAACTTAATTGGATGACGTTAACTGTCTGCATTCGCCAAAACCGGCAAGTTTAGTCATTGACCTGCAAGTAAATGATTGTCTCAAGGCAATGACTGTCAAGTCAAGGTTTTAGTCCTTGACCTGCAAGTAAATGATAGTATCAAGGCAATAACTGTCAAGTCAAGATAACATGGACGACTCGAGTCCGACACGTACCAAAGTCACCAAGGTTCATCAATCGCCATGATAGTTGTTCTTTTTCTGTAATAATTTTAGCGGAAAATTTAGGCGTCCAATGCCCCGTCAAAACATTGGCCAATCATACAAGTATTTACACATGAAACACTTCAATTATGTCGGAAAAAGGGAAAGTTGCGGGCCTCATGACAACCCGTGTCCATGGCAACCCGTGTCCAGACTGCGCACCTGGAGTGCATCGTCTGGCGGATGTTAAAGCTACTTCCCACTATAGCTGCATTTTCCGTTCCGTTATAGTGTCTTATTATGTTTGACATTCAAACTAAACCAGTTGAAGGGAAACGTTGATAATTTAAGATTACTTGTACACATTTTGCATTGAGACATTCAGACTTCAGCTAACAACAGTCTTCCTCTGCTGTGCTTCCAACCAACTGTGTATGTTGCTATTGCTGATGGGTGTGGCTTCCCATGAGTTGCTACACCATATTGTATGTGGCTTCCCATCAGATTTGTAATTGACAATATTGTCAGGGCTGTAGTAGTTATATGAGTAGTTATTCATTAAATGTTTAGTATCAGAGAAATATGTGTCGCTACATGTAAAATATGAATGTAGTAGAGTTTGCTACCATAAAATATGGAAGCCTTGTGCCATGTACAGGTGATGTAGGTCCAGTTGTAGGCACACTTGGGCAAATTGCAACAAGTACCGGGTGTGTACCAGATATGATATTAAGACCTTGTCATTATTGACAACCAAAAGGGCTGGTGACATTGTAAAGTGCAGTAGTTAGCATGACCACCTTCCTGGTGTAGGCCAGTGTGAGGTAACCAAGGCCAAGGTCAACGTATAATGTATGAATCCACTGTTATGCAAGGTGATACCATTTTCACCACGACCGCTTACGAACCGTCTCACAAAGACACGATAGACGCACCTTCTTCTTCAGCGCATCGATCTTCTTCGTCTTCGTTATTATTAGTATTATTATATTTATTCGGACGCAAAATCCATATACACGTACATGAAATAATGGGTCATTGATGTTATGTAATGAATAATTACAACGTTCTTGTAGAAACAAACAACACTTAGAAAAAGAATATATATATATATATATATATATATATATATATATATATATATATATATATATATATATATATTAGTGCCCTGCGCGGGCCTATAATTTGAGCCCAAGCCCAGCCCGCAATTAGCAGTTAGAGTCTAAGTCCGGCTCAGGCCCGCAACAAATGTTCAAGCCCGGCCCGGCCCAGGCCCGCAAACTAGAATTTAGGCCCAGGCCCGACCCAGACCGTGAATGTTTGGCTCAGGCCCGGCCCGGCCTGCAAGTTTCAGGCCCTTTACCCGGCCCATACCCGCGGGCTAAAGACGGGTAAGCTCGTACATGTTTAAAGTAAAGCCAGTACATGTTTAAAGAATTACAATACAAAGATATGCATGCGACTATGCATATATTTTATATGAAATGTCTCTATTAAAAGAATGCATATTATTAAAATAATACCATAGGAAGTCCCATTGTTGAAGAGGTTAAACTGCATTCCAATGTATAAAGCACTAGTGTCATTCATAATTCCATGCAAGGTCTCAATTTGCAACTATATAATACTAAAGAAATAATTTTAAGCATTCATTAACCGTAATTACAATTTATAATCAGTTTTTATTAATAATAAAATTAATAATCTGGGTTTTGTATGAATATTTTTATTATGTCCAGCCCAAGCCCAAGCCCGGCCCGGCCCGGCCCGGCCCGGCCCGCTCACATTAGACCCAGGCCCGGCCCAAGCCCGATGTGTTTAAATTGGGTCCGCAATATTTAGGTCCAGGCCCGGCCCGGCCCCCGAAATTATGTAGAGGCGGGCTGCGGGCCGGGCCGGGCAGGGCTTGGACCTAAAGCCAGGCCCATATATATATATATATATATATATATATATATATATATATATATATATATATATATATATATATATATATATATAGTACTAAGATAATATATAACATAATATATATATACATATAGTACTAAGATAAACTAAATCGCAGCATCACATTTTTAAGTGTGTGTATGTGAGTGCGTGCGTGCGTGCGTGCGTGTGTGTGTGTGTGTGCGGATTCAGCATTCCTGTTGTCACCATGTCCAGTTAACTGTGGGTTTTTCATAGGCACTAATTCACAACATATTCATCCAGTTGTGGTGAAACTTGCAATTCTTTATTGACGGTCGCCGACGAACAACGAAGCGGATTCTTATCTCAAGTGATGGGGAGCGATCACTACCAAAAAATAATACTGTTACAGCCGTATTAGTGTTACTAAATCACAAAACCGCATATCCACATAAAATAGTTGATTCAGTGGCTCTTTCATTAATTCCTACCCACTCTGATTGTATTCGTGGATTCGTCAGTGGGAACGCCCCGTACACTGACAGACGACCTGCAATTGTAGAAACAGCCATGCATGACTTGGCCGCGGGCCAACAACTGGTTTATAAGTAAACCATTCGGTGAATGTTCTATCCGACGTTCGTGAACGTTCCTCGGTTTCTTGAAAATCGAAACCAACCCAGTTTCCCAACAACTCCATTTTTGAACCTGTTACTTCACCACGTCTTAGGAACCGTCACATTTCCCTGATTTTATTCTTATTGCAAATTTTTACAATCATTGTCGGTTGTGACTTCACCGGAGACTCCCAGTTAATGAAAATCAGTTACTCCACCTAGCGGCTCTGGAGTCGTGCATTCCAGTGTTCCCGATCGTTCCGCGGTTACTCGGAATTCGAAACACATACAGCGCATTTTCCAGCAACTCCATTTGTGGATGAGTCACGCGATCGCTCGACAGAAGGCACATCAGGAAGACAAAGGGTTGTAACTCCATAACAGGTAAGAGCTACATACCAGGTGTATTTCAATGCTGCCTATCACTACACTGTGGCAAAGATATATTCGATTGTAGCCTAGATGTAAGAAAAGGCTGATGTTTACAGGCGCATTCGTACCGGTCTAGCCATGGGCATGGCCACGTATGTCAACATATGGGAGCAGTTCACGTGTGCATACATTATAAAATACTCTGTACAGGCGACGTGACTCAATACTAGCCACGTGGCTCGGTAGCTGTTGGCGTGGCTCGGTACTAGTCTCGTGGCTTGGTACTGGCTTGGTAGTGGATCGCAAAGCAACTGTCACTCGTACATGTTACTGTTATTACATTAATTGGATGATACAAAGTTAATAAACACAATGCAAGTGTTCACAGCTTTATTTTTATATTTAACCTTTTCATTTTTAATTACCAAAGGGGACTCATTCCTCGGTTTCCTACATAGCAAACAGTTGTGAATGGAATATAAATTATTGAATGGAGCATGAACATCCAGATGGCAAGTGGATAAGGAAGCCACTGGCTTATCGAGAGTCCATGCACACACGTACACACTCAAGCAAACGCGCACAAACATCTACATTTCACTGAATCGTGCAATATTTATTAGTTGCTCAAATAGGGCTGTGCCATAAAAATTGAACAAGAATGTCACCCAAGGAAAAACACCCAGATGGCAAGTGGATAAGAAAGCCACTGGCTTATCGAGAGTCCAAAATTTGTTTACCTATGTGTAAACGGCCCTTCAAAGATATTTGTTATTTTTGTTTGACGCTGCTAGCATTTACAGTACTGGTTATAAACAAGTACGGTGGGCTTCAGAAATGAAACAAAAGGTTCACACGTCGTGGTTAAAAAATGTTGTTCTTTCAGTCACTGTCAGCACACAACTCGCTGGCTGAGCCATCGGTACCAGCCGCCCGAACGTTATTACAGTTGTAACAACTAGCCCCGTTACAATTGTAACAACTTGCCCCAACACAATTTTTGCAGTTGAACGCACGTAGACGATAACAAATCCTGAATTTAACTTCTACTTGGCCCCATATACCATATAGTAGACATGTTTTAAGTTTCATTAACGAAACATAAAAAGTGGCTGCTGACGATAGTATGTGGGCATGCCAAAAAAGTCTTTGGTGGCTAAAAAGAAATTGAACTCAATTAAGTTAATTAAATTAAATCAATAAACTTTTTCAGAAAGGCTAGTTTAATTTAATCGACAAATTCCCAATTAATTCTCAATTAAGTGCTCGATTAACAATTGCTATTACTGGCTAGTTCACAGCAGTATTATCCAGGTGTTTCCAGAAGGCCATCAGTCACTATTCCAGCCACTAGCCTGAGAGAGATCAAGTTCAGACATGTGTGAATGGGAAGGAGAACATCACATAGGACAAATGCACTGCACAAACTGGGATGGGCTGATTACTCAGGCACCTGTGAATTGCATGGAAGGCCTAGTCGATAGAATGTCCTTTGGTATGGTGATAAGTTGATGGTTAAGTAAACATTTGGGGCTGGCAACTGGCAGCCAAGTGGACCTATGGGGCCATTAGACCTATGCATCTATGTTTTTTTTTTATATGTATATATTACCATTAATATGGAGATGTAGAGCAAGGTCATATAGCTTCAGGTTGGGATTTTTTACAATGCCAACTTAGATCAAAAGCATGCCAGTTCTAGTGATGCATACAAATAATGTATACATATTTAAATGCTAGTGTGTAAAGGAGAAATATAATGATTTAGTATAAAACACAGCATAAATAACAACTTGATTGGAGGAGGAACCAACCCCACATCGGCAAATCTTCAGCCAGAACTTTTCAATCCTTTCAGTTTTTTTAAAACAAATATCTACAACTTTTAAAATGTGATAAAATGCGCCATGAAGAAAAATGTCTTGGCATGTAAATATTGTATGAACAAATCTCTTTCTAACAAAATTACAAAACACATTTATGTTAAGTCTTGTGATTTTGAAACTGTTTTAAATGACATTGTGTAAACAATTTTACCAACACATGAATTACTTTTTTATTGTTAATTGAATTAAAATCGAAGAATTTAATTGAAATTTAAAAACTATGAAAATATGTGAGGCTAATTTAATTTAATTTGGAGAATTTCTGAGTTAATTTAATTTTATAGGAGAATTTATGTTAATTGTTATTTAATTAATTAACTTTTCAAGTTAATTACCCATATCTGCTCAGTACTGACATCGTAGATAAGTACTGGCCCTGTGGCTTGGTACTGGTCTTGTGGCTTAATACAGGCATGGTGGCTTCGTACTGGCATGGTGGCTGGGTACTGGTGCTCTGGCTCAGTACTGGCATCGTGGCTCGGTAGTAGTACCGTGGCTCGGTTCTGGCACTGTGGCTTAGTACTGACACGGTGGCTCGGTATTGACACTGTGGCTTAGTACTGGCACAGCTGTTCAGTATTGACACTGGCTTAGTACTGGCATGGCGGCTCGGTACTAACACTGTGGCTTCGTACTGGCAAGGTGGCTCAGTATTGACACTTTGGCTTAGTACTGGCACAGCGGCTCAGTCCTGGCACGGTGACTTAGTACTGGCACGGTGACTTAGTACTGGCATGGTGGCTCGGTATTGACACTGTGGCTTGGTACTGGCACGGTGGCTCGTTATTGAAACTGTGGCGTAAAACTGGCATGATGGCTCAATGCTGGCACGGTGGCTCGGTACTGATTGTGTGGCTAAGTACTGGCACGGTGGCCCGGTACTGACACTGGCTTAGTACCAAGGGTTGTAACTCCATAACAGGTAAGAGCTACATACCAGGTGTATTTCAATGCTGCCTATCACTACACTGTGGCAAAGATATATTTGATTGTAGCCTAGATGTAAGAAAAGGCTGATGTTTACAGGAACTTTCGTACCGGTCTAGAAATGGCCCCGCGTGTCAACATAAGGGGACGGTTCAAGTGGGCATACATTAGTGCCCTGCACGGGTCTATAATTTGAGCCCAAGCCCGGCCCGTAATTAGCTGTTAGAATCCAGTATGTAGGCTCAAGCCCGGCCCGGTCTGGCCCGCGAAATTTTGTAGAGGCCCGGCCCACGGGCTGCGGGCTGGGCTTGGACCCAAAGCCCGGCCCTTGCAGGGTACTAGCATACATTACAAATACTCAGCACTAGCCACGTGGCTCGGTGCTGTTGCCGTGGCTCGGTACTTTTGCCGTGGCTCGGTACTGTTGCCGTGGCTCGGTGCTGTTGACGTGGCTCGGTACTGTTGCCATGGCTCGGTGCTTTTGCCGAGGCTCGGTACTGTTGCCGTGGCTCGGTGCTGTTGCCGTGGCTCGGTACTGTTGCCGTAGCTCGGTACTGTTGCCATGGCGCGGTACTGTTGTCATGGCTCGGTGCTGTTGCCGAGGCTCGGTACTGTTGCCATGGCGCGGTACTGTTGCCGTGGCTCGGTACTGTTGCCATGGTTCGGTACTGTGGCTTAGTACTAGCGTCGTGTCTGGGTATTGGTTTGGTATCTGACATTGTGGCTCGGTACTGCTACTGGAAAGATGACACTGTACTGGTGCTGCGACACAGTACTGGTGCCGTCACTCAGTACTAGCCTCGTGGTTTGGTACTTACACTGTGGCTCAGTAGGGAGACCGGGGTTAGTTGTGACAACTTTTAATTAAAGTCACTTTTTGCGAAAAGTATGGAATTATTGTCTGACTCATTTTTAGCATTTGTTTCAATGAGAAGTCGATAGCAGACTGTACCCAGCGACCAGTGTCTATGCTATGCCCGTCTTTTTTGGTGTAAATAAAAGGACATTGTGTGAGATGTGAGATTTAATTACGTGCAACCCCCGATTAAATTTCCCAATGGCAATGAGAATTGACGCTCTGCTATAGAAAAGCAGGTACATAACGCCCATTGTTGCCAGGAAATCAGCTACTTGGAAAAACCCTTTAGCTGTGTGTGTGTGTGTGTGTGCGTGCGTGCGTGCGTGCGTGTGTGCGCGTGTGTGCGTGCGTGTGTGTAATGCCCTGTTGCCTGTTTTGACAATGTTATAGTTATGTAATACCGCAATGACATCGCTACTTCTACTATGTTTGTTCATTACTGTTGTTGAAAATAAAGATTCATTGATTCATTCAATTATTCATTAATTGATATGCTTTGGCGCGGAAGTAAAAGACTAATCGATGATAGTGAGATTTTGCGTTCTATGCGCCTTGGCGGTGAAGACGTACAGTTATTGTATTAGCACGTATTTTTTATATATCTTGCTTTTTGGTTGTAGAGTGTCTATCATCAATAAAAGATGGCAGAACAAGCATGGCACAGCAAACCGGAAATGACGACGATGCTGCAACAGTTCCACGAGAAATATGCTCGTCAACCAACGGCGGCCATTGATGAGGCGAGACCAACTCATACAAAGTACACCAACTACTTGGCCAAAGAGCTGAAGAATTTGGAAATCTGTTCGCGAGTCGAGTACACAGGCAGTGCGTACGAGGGGGTAAAGGTGTCGAACGACATTGAATTTGATATCATGGTGATCAAGACAGCTGGAAATCGAATGTTAAAACCCTTACAAGCGCCAATATCTGGGTACTACTATTTACAAGACGAAAACAGCAGCAAAGTTTCCCCCGACAAGAAGGTAGCTGATTTCTGCGGTACCCTACAGAAGCTCATTAATAAGCACCCAGAAATGTCGCGTCTCGTGATGTTACGTTACCACGGCCCGGCTGTTCAGATGGATGTGTACAGAAGCGAGGTGGACAGAATGCGAAACAACGTGTGGTATTCAGTCGACGTCGTCCTGTCGTATGAGGCTAAACTAGACAAACGAAAACGCATCTTTGTGGCAAAACCGCTGAAATCTGTGGAAGGCGAGCCAGAAGTGAAGGACGCTTGGCGCTTGTCTTTCTCCTTGGAAGAGAAGGAACTATTTGACGGCATGGACCGCGATAACGGTTGTCGCAAGAAGGTCCTGCGCATCCTCAAAGTTGTACGCAATCGAGAAGCCGGTCTGAAGAAGTTGACGTCCTACCACCTGAAGACGGCGCTCTTCTACGAGATGAAGGAAGTTAGCAACTGGAGGCAGTCTGAGCTCGGTCGGAGGTTGATCGGCGTCCTCCGTCGTCTCCACCGAGCCATGGAGCAAGGTCGTCAGCCGCACTACTTCGTTACACAGATCAATCTCCTCGATGGAATGAATCGATCGACTATCGAAAACATTAGAGACAGACTGGAGCGTATCGTGCGTCTTGAGCACGTCTTCACTGACACATTTAGAGCAAGTATCGGCGATGTGGTGGAACGCGATGGTGGGTATGTCAGTGCTGGTGGAGAAATCGGCGAGTCTGACGCTGGTTGGAGATGCATTTTGTCGTAAAAGTCGGTCATTTGCTCAAATCGATAGGTTTCTAAGAAACACCTTAGGGACAGTAGTACACGCACGCACGCAATCACAGTTTCTATAGTGCTGCTTGTTTGGTGTACTAAGGTATATTTCTCTTTATTACATATGCTGGAAGTGTGCTACTTTGTGTGGTTTTGGGTTCGTAAGATATGTGCGTTTTATAACCACTTAATGTACTTTGGGGCTTCATGATGACGTAAGGCGCGTCGGGTTCATGATTACGATACCAAGGGTACTTCGGATTCGTAATCAAGTCGGATTCAAAATCACGGAATGCACGTGTGTGGTTTATAGCCATTTATGGTTCGTCGGGTTCATGATCAAATAGGATACGGGTTCGTGATCAAGTAGGGTACGTCGGGTTCATGACCAAGTAGGGTACGTCAGGCTCATGACTGAGCAGGGTACGTCGGGTTCATAATCACATCAGATAGGTCGAATTCATTATCGGATTACTGTAAGCAAATAATCATGTCTATATGTTCATAATCTGCTTTGGTGTTGCCATTTTTCTGTTAATCGCATAAACTTGTGGAACAATAATGCTTTGGACGTGTTATTCATTCTACAAAGCAACCCCAGCTATGTTATTTTAAGTGTGTTATCATTATTCTTCTACTCGCTTTGGGGCAAGTAATTATTTCACGACATTTTCACAGATTGTAAGCAACGTTTTAATTTGGTTAATATCAAGACAAAGATGAAATATAGGCAACAAACTGGATGACGTTAACTGTCTGCATTCGCCCAAACCAGCAAGTTAAGTCATTGACCTGCAAGTAAATGACAGTCGCAAGGCAATGACTGTCAAGTCAAATCTTTAGTCATTAACCTGCAAGTAAATGATAGTTTCAAGGCAATGATTGTCAAGTCAAGTCTTTAGTCATTGACCTGCAAGTAAATGATAGTCTTAAGGCAATGACTGTCAAGTCGTCTTTAGTCATTGACCTGCAAGTAAATGATAGTTTCAAGGCAATGATTGTCAAGTCAAGTCTTTAGTCATTGACCTGCAAGTAAATGATAGTCTTAAGGCAATGACTGTCAAGTCAAGTCTTTAGTCATTGATCTGCAAGTAAATGATAGTCTGAAGGGAATGACTTTCAAGTCAATTCTTTAGTCATTGACATGCAAGTAAATGATAGTCTCATTGCAATGACTGTCAAGTCAAATCTCTAGTCATTGACATGCAAGTAAATGAAAGTCTCAAGGCAATGACTGTCAAGTCAAGATAACATGGACGACTCGAGTCAGACACGGACCAAAGTCACCAAGGTTCACCAATCGCCATGATAGTTGTTCTTTTTCTGCAATAATTTTAGCGGAAAATTTAGGCGGACAATGCCTCGTCAAAACATTGGACAATCACAGCAAGTATTTACACATGAAAACTTCAATTATGTCGGAAAAAGGAAAAGTTGCAGGCCTCATGGCAACCCGTGTCCATGGCAACCCGTGTCCAGACTGCGCACCTGAAGTGCCGTTACAGTGTTTCATTATGTTTGACATTCAAACTAAACCAGTTGAGGGAAAACATTGATAATTTAAGATTAATTGTACACATTTTGCATTGAGACATTCAGACTTCAGCTAACAACAGTTTTTCTCTGCTGTGCTTCCAACCAACTGTGTATGTTGCTATTGCTGAAGGGTGTGGCTTTCCATGAGTTGCTACGCCATATTGAAAGTGATTTCCCGTCATATATGTAATTGGCAATACTGTCATGGCTGTAGTTGTTATATAAAACGATACATTTTCTCCATGATTCATTAAATGTTTATTATCCCAGAGAACACTGTCTCTCTCTCCCTCTCCCTCTCCCTCTCTCTCTCCCGCTCTCTCTCTCTCTCTCTCTCTCTCACACACACGCACACGCGCACGCACGCACGCACGCACGCACGCACACACACACACACAAACACACACACATATATAATATGTAATCAAATGTGGAAGCCTTCTGTCATGTACACAATTAACAGATCCAGTTTTAGGTACATTGTTGCAAATGACAACAAGTACTGGGTGTGTACCAGATATGATATTAAGACCTTGTCATTATTGATAACCAATATGGTTGGTGACACTGTGAAGTGCTGTAGTTAGCATGACCACCCTCCTGGTGTAGGCCAGTGTAAGGTAGCCAAGTTTATCCCAGCTACCACTACACTCGGATAGTGTCACTTGATTGTGTATGGAGGAGACTGCAACAAGACGGCAAGAATAAGGACAAGGATAAACAGGTTAACAGCTTGAGTGTTGGATTTGTTTCAGTGGACAGTCTATATATATATATATATATATATATATATATATATATATATATATATATATATATATATATATATATATATATATACATATACAGTGCTAAGATAAAAAAAATCGCTGCATCGCACTTTTAAGTTTGTGTGTGTGTGTACGTGCGTGTGTGTGCTTGCGTCCGTGCGTGCGTGCGTGCTTGCGTGCGTGCGTGCGTGCGTGCGTGCGTGCGTGCGTGCGTGCGTGCGTGCGTGCGTGCGTGCGTGCGTGCGTGCGTGCGTGCGTGCGTGCGTGCGTGCGTGCGTGTGTGTGTGGATTCAGCATCCCTGTTGCCACTATGTACAGTTAACTGTGGGTTTTTCATAGGCACTAATTTACAACATATTCATCCAGCTGTGGTGAAACTTGAAATTCTTTATTGCCGGTCGCCGAACAACAGCGAAGCATGACTTGCCGCGGGCCAACAACTGGTTTATAAGTAAACCATTCGCTGAATGTTCTCTTGGTTTCCTGAAAATCGAAACCAATCCAGTCTCCCAGCAACTCCATATTCGTATACGATTATTGAACCTATTACTTAACGACGGCTTAGGAACCGTCACATGTCCCTGCTTTTATTCTTCTTTGCAAATTTTGACAATCATTGTCGGTTGTGACTTCACCGGAGACTCCCAGTTAATGAAAACCAGTTACTCCACCTAGCGGCTCTAGAGTCGTGCATTCCAGTGTTCCCGATCGTTCCGCGGTTACTCGGAAATCGAAACACGTACAGCACATTTCGCAGCATCTCCATTAATTTTGTGGATGAGTCGATCGATCGCTCGACAGAAGGCACATCAGCAAGGTAAAAGCTACATACCAGGTGTATTCCAATGCTGCCTATCACTACACTGTGACAAAGATATATTCGATTGTATTCTAGATGCCCGGGGGGGGGAGTACTCCCTATACTGAGGTATACATGTATGTGCCGGGCAAATAGCCCTGTTTTTGGCCATTTTTCTCTCTCTGTCCGAAGAAGAAATGTAAATTTTCTCTCTTTGTGCCCCAATTAAACCTGATAATTCTCTCTTTCATCGAAGAGGAAATTTCCCAATGAAAACGTTCCGCCCGGGCTTACCTTACACTTATAGATAT
Organism: Lamellibrachia columna; assembly: GCA_963662155.1. Classification (NCBI taxonomy): domain Eukaryota; kingdom Metazoa; phylum Annelida; class Polychaeta; order Sabellida; family Siboglinidae; genus Lamellibrachia; species Lamellibrachia columna. The sequence continues at coordinate 15,477,177 of OY759271.1, read as the reverse complement.
TACATAAATTGTTCAATAATTCTCTCTTGATGACCATACATTTCTTGATTTCTCTCTCTCTTTCCATGTGCTCCATGGGGCTCTGACGGCACACCCCACTGCTTTGGTATGGCAGTACCCCCCCCGGGTCTAGATGTAAGGAAAAGCTGATGTTTACAGTACCGGTCTAGCCATGGGCATGGCCACGCATGTCAACATATGGGGACATTTCAATTGGGCATACATTATAAATACTCGGTACAGGCGACGTGACTCAATATTAGCCATTTGACTCGGTAGCTGTTGCCGTGACTCAGTACTGTTTCCCTGGCTCGGTGTTGTTGCCGTGACTCAGTACTGTTTACGTGGCTCTGTGTTGTTGCCGTCACTTAGTGCTGTTTCCGTGGCTCGGTGTTGTTGCCGTGACTCAGTACTGTTTCCGTGGCTCGGTGTTGTTGCCGTGACTCAGTACTGTTTCCGTGGCACAGTGTTGTTGCCGTGACTCAGTACTGTTTACGTGGCTCGGTGTTGTTGCCGTCACTTAGTGCTGTTTCCGTGGCTCGGTGTTGTTGCCGTGACTCAGTACTGTTTCCGTGGCTCGTTGTTGTTGCCGTGACTCAGTACTGTTTCCGTGGCTCGGTGTTGTTGCCGTGACTCAGTACAGTTTACGTGGCTCGGCGTTGTTGCCGTGACTCAGTACTGTTTACGTGGCTCGGTGTTGTTGCCGTGACTCAGTACTGTTTACGTGGCTCGGAGTTGTTGCCGTGACTCAGTACTGTTTACGTGGCTCTGTATTGTTGCCGTGACTCAGTACTGTTTACGTGGCTCTGTGTTGTTGCCGTCACTCAGTACTGTTTATGTGGCTCGGCGTTGTTGCCGTGACTCAGTACTGTTTACGTGGCTCGGTGTTGTTGCCGTCACTCAGTACTGTTTACGTGGCTCGGTGTTGTTGCCGTGACTCAGTACTGTTTCCGTAGCTCGGTGTTGTTGCCGTGACTCAGTACTGTTTCCGTGGCTCCGTGTTGTTGATGTGACTCTGTTTCCGTGGATCTGTGTTGTTGCCTTCAATCAGTACTGTTTCCGTGGCTTGGTTTTGTTGCCGTGACTCAGTGCTGTTTCCGTGGCTCGGTGTTGTTGTCGTGACTCAGTACTGTTTCCGTGGCTCGGTGTTGTTGCCGTCACTCAGTACTGTTTCCGTGGATCTCTGTTGTTGCCGTGACTCAGTACTGTTTACGTGGCTCGGTGTTGTTGCCGTGACTCAGTACTGTTTCCGTGGCTCGGTGTTTGTGCCGTCACTCAGTGCTGTTTACGTAGCTCGGTGTTGTTGCCGTCACTCAGTACTGTTTCCGTGGCTCGGTGTTGTTGCCGTGACACAGTACTCTTTCCGTGGATCTGTGTTGTTGCCGTGACTCAGTACTGTTTCCGTGGCTCGACGTTGTTGCCGTGACTCAGTACTGTTTACGTGGATCTGTGTTGTTGCCGTGACTCAGTACTGTTTCCGTGGCTCGGTGTTGTTGCCGTGACTCAGTGCTGTTTCCGTGGCTCGGTGTTGTTGCCGTGACTCAGTACTGTTTCCGTGGCTCGGTGTTGTTGCCGTCACTCAGTACTGTTTACGTGGCTCTGTGTTGTTGCCGTGACTCAGTACTGTTTCCTTGGCTCCGTGTTGTTGCTGTCACTCAGTGCTGTTTCCGTGGCTCGGTGTTGTTGCCGTGACTCAGTACTGTTTCCGTGGCTCCGTGTTGTAGCCGTGACTCAGTACTGTTTCCGTGGCTCCGTGTTGTTGATATGACTCAGTACTGTTTCCGTGGCTCGGTGTTGTTGCCGTGACTCAGTACTGTTTCCGTGGCTCGGTGTTGTTGCCGTCACTCAGTACTGTTTCCGTGGCTCGGTGTTGTTGCCGTGACTTAGTACTGTTTACGTGGCTCTGTGTTGTTGCCGTGACTCAGTACTGTTTCCTTGGCTCCGTGTTGTTGCTGTCACTCAGTGCTGTTTCCGTGGCTCGGTGTTGTTGCCGTGACTCAGTACTGTTTCCGTGGCTCCGTGTTGTAGCCGTGACTCAGTACTGTTTCCGTGGCTCCGTGTTGTTGATATGACTCAGTACTGTTTCCGTGGCTCGGTGTTGTTGCCGTCACTCAGTACTGTTTCCGTGGCTCGGTGCTGTTGCCGTGGCTCGGTACTAGTCTCGTGGCTCGGTACTGGCACTGTGGCTCGGTACTGGCACGGTGGCTCAGTAGGGGAGACCGGGGCTAGTTGTGACATTGTTCAGTTAAAGTAACTTTTTTTGTGAAAAGTATGTTAGATGCATTATTTCTGTCATTACATTTATTATTCGTGTTAATAAAATGTACCAAGCCATTGATATATTCCATATTGTAGCGTAAAGTTTCCCAGACGCGGTCGACTGTAACAATTAGCCCCGTAAGAGGGGCAAGTTGTTACATCATACGGGACACGTTGTTACAACAAATAACAAGTAGATCGCATAGCAAGTGTCACTCGTACATGTTACTATTATTACATTAATTATGTCATGCAAAGTTTTATACACAGTGTGCATGACAATGCAGGTATTCACATGCAGCTTTTCAATTTTAATTACTAAAGAGCACTAATTCCCCGGTTTCTTACATAACGAACAATTATGAATGGAATATAAATTATTGAATGGAGTATGAAATAGTGATGGCAATGTGTGTGTGTGTGTGTGCGCGCGCGTGTGTGTGTGTGTGTGTGTGTGTGTGTGTGTGTGTGTGTGTGTGTGTGTGTGTGTGTGTGTGTGTGTGTGTGTGTGTGTGTGTGTGTGTGTGTGTGTGTGTGTGTGTGTGTGTGTAATGCGACTTCTACTTGATTGAAAGATACACACACGTACACATTCACGCACGCGCGCACGAACATCTAAATTTCAGTGAATCGTGCAATATTTATTAATTGCTCAAACAGGGCTGTGCCTTAAAAATTTAACAAGATTGAACAATATTTTCACCCAAGACAAAACACCCAGATGGCAAGTGGACAAGAAAGCCACTCGCTTATCGAGAGTCCAACAATTCTTCATATATGTGTAAACGGCCCTTCAAAGATATTTGTTATTTTTGTTTGACGCTGCTAGCATTTACAGTACTGGTTATAAACAAGTATTCTGGGCTTCAGAAATGAAATAAAAGGTTCACACGTCGTGGTTAAATAATTTTTTTTCTTTCAGTCACTATCGGCACACAACTTGCTTGCTGAGCCATCGGTACGAGCCGCCCGAGCGTTGTTACAGTTGTAACAACTAGCCCCAATACAATTGTAACAACTTGCCCCAACACAATTTTTGCAGTTGAACGCAGGTATCTCCATATGTGTGCTATGTTTTCATAAAACGCCTCTGTAACAACTTGCCCCTGTATACAACTAGCCCCGGTCCCCCCTACTAGCTCCGTGGCACGGTGGCTCTGTACTTGCGCCATAGCTCAGTACTGGCATGGTGGCTCAGTACCAGGCATGGGTTAATTTCAATTGTAAATTTGTTAATTGAATTAACTCAATTAAATTAATTAAATTAAATCAATAAACTTTTTCAGAAAGGCTAATTTAATTTAATTAAGTAACTTTACCAAAAGGGGTTAATCTAATTTAATTTAATTGACAAATTCCCAATTAATTATCAAATAAGTGCTCATTTAATAGTTGCCATTACTGGATAGTTCACAGCAGTATTATCCAGGTGTTTCCAGGAGGCCTGCAGTCACTATTCCAGCCACTAGCTGGAGATAGAGAGAGATCAAGTTCAGGCATGTGTAAAGGGAGGGAGGACATCACATAGGACAAATGCACTGCACAAATTGGGATGGGCTGATTACTCAGGCACCTGTGAATTGCATGGAAGGCCTAGTCGATAGAATGTCCTTTGGTATGGTGATAAGTTGATGGTTAAGTAAACATTTGGGGCTGGCAACTGGCAGCCAAGTGGACCTATGGGGCCATTAGACCTATGCATCTATGTTTGTTTTTTATATGTATATATTACCATTAATATGGAGATGTAGAGCAAGGTCATATAGCTTCAGGTTGGGATTTTTTACAATGCCAACTTAGATCAAAAGCATGCCAGTTCTAGTGATGCATACAAATAATGTATACATATTTAAATGCTAGTGTGTAAAGGAGAAATATAATGATTTAGTATAAAACACAGCATAAATAACAACTTGATTGGAGGAGGAAACCCCACACCTGCAAATCTTCAGCCACAACTTTTCAATCCTTTAATTTTTTTTTAACAAGTCTACAACTTTTAAAATGTGATCAAATGCTTCATGAAGAAACATGTTTTGGCATGTAAATACTGTATGAGCAAATCTATTTCCAACAAAGTTACAAAACACACTTATGTTAAGTCTTGTGATTTTAAAACTGTTTTAAATGTGTAAACAGTTCTACCAGTACATGATTAAATTTTTTATTGTTAATTGAATTAAAATCGAAGAATTAAATTGAAATTGGAGAACTTGGGATTTAATTTAATTAAAATGACATGAAATATGTGAGGTTAATTTAATTTACAGAATATCTGGGTTAATTTAATTTAAATTTTATTGGATAATTTATGAGTTAATTGTAATTTAATTAATTAAGTTTTCAAGTTAATTGTCCATGCCTGCTCAATACTGACATAGTGAATCAGTACTGGCACGGTGGCTTGGTACAGGTCCTGTGGCTTAGTACTGGCACGGTGGCTTACTACTGGCATGGTGGCTGTGTGCTGGTGACGTGGCTCAGTACTGGCATCGTGGCTTGGTACTAGCACCGTGGCTCGGTACTGGCACTGTGGCGTAGTACTGGCACAGTGGCTCGGTACTGACACTGTGAGTTAGTACTGGCACTGTGGTTCGGTACTGACTCTGTGGGTTTGTACTGACACTGTGGCTCGGTACTGACACTGTGGGTTATAATAATAATAATAAAATGATTTCTTTGGCGCCAATATCATCGGAAAATCCGAGCTCAGTGGCGCAACAAAACCAAAGGATTAGGCATTCTCGTGATCATGTACAATGCAAAAAGTCGTCAACCGATGGATGGAGGTGCCAAGAAGCTAAGGAGGATAGGCCATTTTGAAAAGATATGTTTTCAGATTACGGCGAAATGAAGCTATATTTCTTGCTGATTTTACGCTGTCGGGGAGTGAATTCCACAGAGTTGGTGCGGCAACCGAGAAAGCTCGAGTTCCAGCGTTTGTGTTAACTCTGCGAACAGAAAGTAAACCAGAACCAGACGACCGAAGCTGTCTGGGCTGTCTTGCTGGAGTGAGCATTGAATGCAAATATGCAGGTTGTTTGGTTGAAAGGGCTTGATAGGTAATTGTACAGATCTTAAAAATAATGTGATATCGCACAGGGAGCCAAAGCAATGATTTTAGAAGAGGCACTGAGCGAGAGAAATGAGGAGATCGTGTAACTACCCTAGCCAGACAATTTTGGACACGTTGAAGTTTTTTAATATCCTTGATAGCAATATTATGAAGGATGGAATTGCAGTAATCAAGTCTGCTGCTAACAAGAGCTGTTGCAATAGTTTTAGCGACAGAAAGTGATATATACCAGCGAATACGGCGAAGATCACGGATATGATAAAAACAGCAACGACACGTTTGAGAAATATGTTGTCTAAAGTTGAAGTTCTTATCAAAAGTTACTCCAAAATTCTTCGCTGAGACTGCTGGTGTGATATGTTGACTCAGGATACATGTCGGGAAAAAAAACCAAGTTTGCCACACTGCTTTGGAGTACCAATGATAAGAAATTCAGTTTTGTTTGCGTTTAACTTTAATTTGCTGTCAGTCATCCAGAGGAAGATTTCCTGAAGACAATCGCTGAGCTGATTTACGGAGCGATTTGTATCCGAGGTAGCCAAATAAATGTAGATCTGAAAGTACAGGCACTGTGGCTCGGTACTGACAGTGTGGCTTAGTACTGACACTGTGGCTCGGCACTGACACTGTGGCTTAGTACTGGCACTGTGGCTCGATACTGACACTGTGACTCAGTACTGACATTGTGGCATAGTACCGGCACTGTGGCTCGGTACTGACACTGTGGCTTAGTACTGGCACTGTGGCTCGGTACTGACACTGTGGCTTAGCACTGGCACTGTGGGTTAGTACTGGCACTATGGCTTGGTACTGACACTGTGGGTTAGTACTTGCACTGTGGCTCGGTACTGGCACTGTGGGTTAGTACTGGCACTATGGCTCGGTACTGACACTGTGGCTCAGTACTGGCACTGTGGTTCGGTACTGGCACTGTGGCTTAGTACTGGCACTGTGGCTCGGTACTGACACTCTGGCTTAGTACTGGCACTGTGGCGTAGTACTGGCCTGGTGGCTCGGTACTGACATTGTGGGTTAGTACTGGCACTGTGGCTCGGTACTGAAAATGTGGCTTAGTACTGGCACTGTGGCTCGGTACTGACACTGTGGCGTAGTACTGGCCAGGTGGCTCGGTACTGACACTGTGGGTTAGTACTGGCAATGTGGCTCGGTACTGACACTGTGGCTTAGTACTGGCACTGTGGCTCCGTACTGACACTGTGGGTTAGTACTGGCACGGTGGCTCGGTACTGACACTGTGGCTTAGTACTGGCATTGTGGCTCGGTACTGGCACTGTGGCTTTGTACTGACACTGTGGCTCGGTACTGACACTGTGGCTTAGTACTGGCACTGTGGCTCGGTACTGACACTCTGGCTTAGTACTGGCACTGTGGCTTAGTACTGGCACGGTGGCTCGTTACGGACACGGTGGCTTAGTACTAGCAATGTGGCTCGGTACTGACACGGTGGCTTAGTACTGGCCCGGTGGCTCCGTGCTGGCATGATGTTTGGGCGACAAATGGCGAGGAGCATATTCGATGTTTATTGAGAGAAACCTTGTAGAATTTAATTAAAACGCTACTTCAAATCGGCTATAAGACGAACATCAATTGTCGAATATAATTTTTATTAAAACCGATTCGTAATTTTGTGCACATTGTGGAATTATTGTCTGACGCACTTTTAGCAATTGTTTCAATGAGAAATCGATAGCAGACTGTACCCAGCGACCAGCTGGTGTTTATGCTATGCCCGTCTTTTTTGGTGTAAATAAACGGACATTGTGGGAGATTAATTACGTGCAACCCCCGATTAAATTTCCCAGTGGCAATGAGAATTGACGCTCTGCCATAGAGAAGCATAGAGCACATAATGCCCATTTTTGTCAGGAAATCAGCTACTTGGAGAAACCCTTTTGCTGTGTGTGTGTGTGTGTGTGTGTGTGTGTGTGTGTGTGTGCGTGCGTGCGTGCGTGCGTGCGTGCGTGCGTGCGTGCGTGCGTGCGTGCGTGCGTGCGTGCGTGCGTGCGTGCGTGCGTGCGTGCGTGCGTGCGTGCATGTTTATGGCATGACCGTCTTTTTATATAAATAAAAGATTATTGTGTACGATTTAATTACGTGCAACCCCCGATTAAATTTCCCAGTGGCAATGAGAATTGACGCTCTGCCATAGAGAAGCATAGAGCACATAATGCCCATTTTTGTCAGGAAATCAGCTCCTTGGAAAAACCCTTTTCGACAATTTTATAGTTATGTAATATCGCAATGACATCGCTACTTCTATTATTGTTGTTGTTGAAAATAAAGATTCATTTATTCATTCATTCATTCATTCATTCATTCATTCATTACTTTGGCGCGGAAGTAAGATACTAGTCGGTGATAGTGAAAACTTGCGATCTAGTATATCCAATGCGCCGTGGCATTGAGGACGTTCAGTTATTATATTGGCACATAAGTGTATATATATATATATATATATATATATATATATATATATATATATATATATATATATATATATATATATATATAATTATATATATATATATATATATATATATATATATATATATATATATATATATATATATATATATATATATATATATATATATCCTGTTCTTTGGTTGTAGAGTATATATCATCCATAAAAGATGGCAGAACAAGCGTGGCGCAGCAAACCGGAAGTGACGGCGATGCTGCAGCAGTTCCACGAGAAATATGCCCGTCAACCGACGACGGCCATTGAAGAGGCGAAACCAACTCATACAAAGTATACCGACTACTTGGCCAAAGAGCTGAAGAATTTGGAAATCTGTTCGCGAGTCGAGTACACAGGCAGTGCGTACGAGGGGGTAAAGGTGTCGAACGACATTGAATTTGATATCATGGTGATCGAGAAAGATGGAAATCAAACAATAAACGCCGTACAAACGCCAATACCTGGGTACTACTATTTACCAGAGGGAAACAGCAGCAACATTTCCCCCGACAAGAAGGTAGCTGATTTCTGCGGTACCCTACAGGATCTCATTAATAAGCACCCAGAAATGTCGCGTCTCGTGATGTTACGTTACCACGGCCCGGCCGTTCAGATGGATGTTTACAGAAGCGAGGTGGACAGAATGCGAAACAACGTGTGGTATTCAGTCGACGTCGTCCTATCGTATGCGGCTAAACAAGACCAACAGGAATGCCTCCTTGTGGCGAAACCGCTTAAATCTGTGGAAGGCGAGCCAGAGATGAAGGACGCTTGGCGCTTGTCTTTCTCCTTGGAAGAGAAGGAACTATTCGACGGCATGGATCGGGATAACGGTTGCCGCAAGAAAGTCCTGCGCATCCTCAAAGTTCTACGTAACCGAGAAGCCGGTCTGAAGAAGTTGACGTCCTACCACCTGAAGACGGCGCTCTTCTACGAGATGAAGGAAGTTAGCAACTAGAGCCAGTCTGAGCTCGGTCCGAGGTTGATCGGCGTCCTCCGTCGTCTCTACCGAGCCATGGAGCAAGGTTGTCAGCCGCACTACATCGTTCCACAGATCAATCTCCTCGATGGAATTGCGCCCATGACTATCGAAAACATAAAATGCAGGTTGGAACGCATCTTGTGCATTGAGCATGTCTTCAGGGGACTATTTGAACTGAAATAATCTTCATTGACACTTTTGGTGATATATGGAATGAATCGATCGACTATTGAAAACATTAGAGACAGCCTAGAGCGTATCGTGCTTCTTAAGTACGTCTTCACTGAAGAATTTTGAGCGGCGATGTTGCGGAATGCGAAAGCGGATATGGCTTTGCTGGTGGATCCGCGCCTGGTATGGCGGTGTTGAGGAATCCCGCGCCTGGTATGGCGGTGTTGGGTAATCCCGCGCCTTGTATGGCGGTGTTGGGTAATCCCGCGCCTTGTATGGCGGTGTTGGGGAATCCCACACCTGGTACGATGACGATGGAGACTTCGTCACCGGATATGACGATGTTTGGGAAATCGGCGAGTCTGACGCAGGCTCGGGATGTATCTTGTTGTAAAAGTCGCTCATTTGCTCATATCGACAGGTTTCTTAGAAACACTAGAGACAGTAGTACACTTATAGCATTTACACGCACACACGCTCGCACTCACGCACACAAGCAAGCACGCACGCATGTACACATAGTTTCTAGAGTGCTGGTTTTTTCGTGTACGAAGGTATATTTCTCTTTGTTACACATGTTGGAAGTATACCATTTCATGTGGTTTTGGGTTCGTATGGTATGTCTGTTTCATAGCCAAGTAATGCACTTTGGGGTTCATGATGACATAGGGTGCGTCGGGTTCATTGTTACGATAGGTAGGGTACGCCGGATTCGTAGTCAAGTCGGATTCATAATCACATACTTTTCGTGTGTGGTTCATAGCCATTTATGATTCGTCGGGCTTATGATCAAGTAGTGCACGGGTTCATGACCAAGTAATGTTCATGACCAAGTAGAGTACGTCGGGTTCACGACCAAGTTTCTCTGTTAATCATAAAAAAGTGTGGAACAATAATGCGTTGGACGTGTTATTCAGTCTACAAAGCGACCCCAGCTATGTTATTTTAAGTGTGTTAACAATATGCTTCTACTAGGTTTGGGGCGAGTAATTGCCTTACGACATTTTCACAGATTGTAAGCAATGCCGAGACAAATACGAAACATAGGCAACTTAATTGGATGACGTTAACTGTTTGCATTCGCCAAAACCGGCAAGTCACAAACCGGCGAGTCAAGTCTCTAGTCATTGCAAGTAAATGATAGTCTCAAGGCAATGACTGTCAAGTCAAGTCTCTAGTCATTGACCTGCAAGTAAATGATAGTCTCAAGGCAATGACTGTCAAGTCAAGTTTGTAGTCATTGACCTGCAAGTAAATGATAGTCTTAAGACAATGACTGTCAAGTTACATACACCATTCACACACTACATATTTGGACACCAATGAATCGGATTTGCGAGACTAAATCAGTTGAGGAAGCGGTTTTAAGTTAAGAAAACGTTATAACTACCATCTTTTGTTATCACAAATTCGCTTTACATTTATGCTCAATAGCATTCATATGCATGTAAAATAGTTCACGATGTGCCACGTTATATTTTGACATAAGGTTTCTTACATTCTGGCCCATAGTGAACCCATAAGCAAGTGAAATTGTATTTGCTACAACACTGCTATTTTCCGTTCTTCCTTGGTTAAAAATCACTATGTAAATCCGGTTTATGTATATTTGGCATTTGTAACATACAGGCATATCTATATTAATTTTGTTCACTGAGTAATTATGCACTAATATCTCTAGGGATTTTTTTAATAATGGGTGAAATTAATCGACAGGGTGGCTCCAGCTATTAATTTTTAGTCTTAGTAGGAGTCTCCCGTCCCTTATATGACATTATCTTTTATTTTCAGACCGTACTTTATATTTTTACCACTTCGTTTTCTCATGTCGACTTAGATGTAATATATGGTATGGTCTTTGTGTTTAATACTCTGATTTGTTGTCTGTGGGACGAATAAATATTTTCTGTTTCCTGTACAAAACCTTATCAACTTAGACACGAAAACAAGATCTAAAGGTACACATTCAACAAGTCATGGTATTAAATTTCTATGCAAACAAAATGCTAACTTCCATACTTCGCGCAAAGTATTACGCCACTGTATGCACACATTTATAACACTCTCGTGCCACAGTGGCCCCATTTGAGTTCCACACAATACACAACAATACTAATGAAACAATTTATGTTTGACGCCAGTTGAAGTGAACGAAACTCATACATACATTTAGTAACACTACAATTACATTTTTTGAAATCATCAAACACCACTTCGTATTGGATGTGCGAAGAATATTTTCCAGATATATAATTTTTTTCACGAAGATACATTCATAGTATTTACTTCTTGTTGTGCACCAATATTTTGTTTTTGATTCATTAGACAACACATCGTGTATTTTGGCATATTTTCAACCCAGAACTAGTAGGACAGAGTAGAATAATGTCATCTGCATATCCTGCAGCTCCACACAAATGTTGCCCAAAAAAGCAGCCAATACCAAAAAGTAGAAGTGGAGACAGTGTGCCTCCTTGGCGAACGCCATTCTTCACAATCGGTTTGACAACTACATCCGTCCGCCTAGAGGTGGTTTCTTGTATGCATACACATGGAGTAAAAGGTTTAACAAGATTTAACAAGAGACTAGTGGGTACATACAAAAATCCAACTGTTTTTATATGTCGTGCTCTCCAGGTCCTGAAGCCAGGCACGTGCAGTTTGGTCCAGCCCGACCAGGTCCCCGGTGTAGTGGTGCAGTGTTGTGGTTGAACCGACCGTATCCAGTTCTTAATCGGTTGTTGCGCACCAGTGAGCGTCGGCTGAGGTAGTGGCGGGTTGGTTTCTCTGGTGGTACTGGGAGAGCTTCTCATAGTCGACACGGGGTTTCATTCTATGCGTCATTATACCCCTCAGTAGAGCTCTTCCTGGCTGCGTCGCTGATGATGTGTCGTGTGTGTGCCAAAAAGGATCGTCGAGACAGCACCAACTACAGCAGTTATGACCATAGTGTGCAGAATATACTTCTACATGCTGCTCATCTGCTTCAGTAAGGTGGGTTATTGCGAAGCACTGTTTGCTGCGGCGGATGTCAGGTGGCGTTGTCCCAGCGACGACAGGCAGCAGAGCTGTTGGTGGCGATCGATCTGCACCTGGCGTGTGACGACAGCGACCGATCGATAAACGAACAAGCGGTCAATTCTGATGTTCGCGAACGTTCAGTGATTTCCTGGAAAGCAAACCTGGTATCTCGACAACTTCATTTTTAATTAATGTGTCAAGTGGATGACTACCGGTGGTACCGTCTGATGTACTCACTCGCCATATCGATAATTGACTATGGGAACTGTCTCCTACACGGCATCCCTGATTGCCTGATCAACAAGCTGCAAAGAGTGCAAAATGCTGCTGCTCGGCTGGTGGTCCGCTGCCACAGATGGGACCACATCACACCGGCACTCAAGAAACTGCACTGGCTTCCCGTGAAGCAACGCATTCATTACGCAATTCTGCTACTGACGTTTCGTGTTCAACACAGACTGGCATCAGCTTACATAACTGACCTACTCCACGAACAACGAGCTACTCGAGTGTTGCGTTCTCCTACAAACAATGACTTGTGTGCCGACATGTCGTAGCCGATACGGAGACAGAACTTTCTCGATTTCTGCTCCACGAATGTGGAATGCACTTCCAAGCGACATAAAGACAATCTCTTGCCTTGTGACTTTTAAAAAACTCCCCAAAACTCATCTTTTCCGGGATGCATGCGCATCATAAGCACTACTTATTTATTTAATTGTTTTGCTTCTCAATACTTAATTATATTTAATATTAATTTATTATTACTATTATCTTTATATGTTTTTATATCAATCTTACACCATGTGTTTACTTATTTATTATCATATATCTTTAAAAATTATCTTGTATGTAACTTATTCTTTTAATTTAATATATTCTGTTCTATCTGAATTCATTGATCATCATTTACAGAACTTATTAAAGTTGTGCATAAAAATGCATTTTAAACGTCTCCGAATGGATTTATCTAGATTTACGGCGCTATACAAATGTTCTGATCTTATCTAGCGCAATAGCCTGATACATTTGCAAATGTTTATGGTAATATACTGTAGCATCTCAATGTTTACAGTAATATTCTGCAGCATCACAATGTTTACAGTAACATACTGTAGCATCTCGATGTTTACGGTTACATACTGTAGCATCACAATGTTTACGAAAACATACTGATGCACTATTATGGCGCTAATTCATCGATCGATTGCGTCAACGTATTACCACGTATTTCAACACTTTAAGAAAACTAAATATGTGGTGCTTGCTTTATGAATGTACAATAAATTTAATAATTACTGTTCATTCTAGCGCAGCAGCGGCTCCAGGGGGGTCTTATGGGTCTCAAGACCCCCTAGGCCATGGAGGGGGTTTAGACCCCCCTGTGTCCGTGGCAAAGGAACACGTATATAGGCCTACATAGGAACAAGTTTCACTGTAAAGATTAAAGTATTATGCAACATCATAAAATAGTAGCAGTAGCGGCTAGCTTCTGTCTCGCGAGACAATGCTTGTATTTGCTGCGTCATGTCGGTTGATTGCGAGCATGGCGCCTCGCACGCTTGATCTCCTGGTGAATCTCGTATGCTTTGATGTCCATAGCAGAACCACCAGTAAGACTGGTTCGCCAGGTAGGTCGTTCTTCAGCAACTGTTTGCCAGTGCATAGGATCGATGCCATCATTTTTCAGGTCTCTTTTTATGACATCTTTGTATCGTAATTAGGGTCGGCAAACTGTTCGTTTGCCTCCAGTTAACTCCCCACACATCATTTGTTTAGGAAGATGGTCAATGGGCATACGGTGTACATGACCAAGCCAACGTAGCCGTCTCTGTTTTAGAATGCTGCTTAGTGGAGTTGAGTTGCAGAGTTGTAGGATTTCCAGGTTGGTAATTTTGACTTGCCATTTCACGCCAAGGATAGTACGTAGGCAGCGGAGGTGGAAACTGTTTAATTTCAATTCCTGTTTACGATAAGTAGTCCAGGTCTCTGCACCATACAAAAGGTTGCTGAGCACGCATGCATGATACACTTTCAGTTTTGTATGTAGTGCCAGGCTCTTGTTGGACCAAACTCTTTTTGAAAGTCTTCCAAAGGATGTTGCAGCTTTACCTAGTCGTGTGTTAAGTTCCTTGTCAAGGGTGAAATTGTTGGACAAGATGGAGCCTAAGTATGAGAAGTTCTCCACGATTTTGAGTGCCTCATCACTGAGAGTGATTTTGGCTGCTTGAGTCCCGTGGCTCATAATGACAGTCTTTTTGACATTGATGTTGAAGCCAAACACTGAGCAAGTATTGGAAAAACTGTCTATGATAGACTGAAGCTGTTCCTCGGAATGAGAGCAGAAGGCAGCGTAATCTGTATATAGTGCCTCGCACACATGTAACGTTGTTGATTTGGTCTTAGCCTTCAGGCGTGATGTAAAAAATAAATTGGCATCAAATGTACATTTTGTTCTTACCGTATTAACCCTTCTGTAAGTATAACGACACTTGTGTAGTCCCTCCACCCCCCCCCCCATCCCCCGGTGCGGCCTGGGATTTTGACATTTAATTAACAACATGAAACAAGTGTCAATTCGATATTAGTGTCCGGATAGATGACGTTAAACAACACGCCCCAATGCATAAAATGGCAAACGTCATATACTCTAAATTATTGATTTTCAACCCGCACTCGGGCAGTTTCAACCAACAGTCGCGCCGTTTCAAAAAGTGTCATCGTTTTATCACCTTTTTTGCCCGCTACAGCGCTTCATACTTCTCTCTGCTATGAACCGGATGTGTATCCCGGTGTTCGCTAACGCGTGACGCAAATGAGGTAACTGACAGTCGCCAGTTTACAGAAAAAACGATACCGACCTAATTTCCCGGAAACTCGATGTTTATTTTCATATTATCTGAATAGTCACGCGTGCGCGAAAGGCAATAGTGTCTACACATCAGCGGGCGTCGGTTGGGTCTGTCTGTTCGATCGACTGTACTGTGCGAACATCATCACAGGTAAGAGCCGTGTTTTGTCTACGCCGCCTACGGTCAACGATGGGGTCTTGCCAGCAAGCCTACCATATCTATTAATCTTTTCTTTGCGACGTTTCGACAGCTGTTGGCTGCCTTCATCGGACTGCATGACTAAGTCTAGCAGGTGACACGGTAGTCATCATGCGCAAGTGTTGTCTCTGGTGTGCCCCCCCCCCCCCGGCCACGGTCTCTCGGTGGGTGGCTCATCTGATGTCGTCGTAACCATCTAGGTGTGGTCAGTCTGATGAGTGCAGCTGAATGTTGTCTATAAGTCTATAATGTCTTACATTTTTCCGAGCACGCACATCAAACGAATGCCATTTCTTTTGAAGTCTCCATTGGCGTAACTAGGATATCGCAAAGGGGGAGGCCGGGGGGGGGGCAAGATTAGTCACTCGTTAGTTTACCAATACCATTTTCCGAAAAGTGTTTTTTTTTCCAATAAATAAGAATTTATGAACAACACGAAACGGATCAAATCGTACGGATGAGTGGGTGCGTGCGTGCGTGCGTGCGTGCGTGCGTGCGTGCGTGAGTGCATGTTTCTTTATGTATAAACAATGTAAATAAATTCATATTCGATTCTTGTTTGTAGGTAGATTTCACGGATGAAAGATGGACAAACTAGCCTGGCACGATAAACCGGAAACAACGAAGCTGCTGCGAGAGTTTCACGAGAAACACGCCCGCCAGCCACAGAAGGAAATTGTTGAGGCCAAACAACTACACACGGAGTACACGGAACTCATCGCCAGCGAGCTGCGGGCGCAGGGGAAATGTTCCCGCATCGAATACACCGGCAGTTCGTACGAGGGAGTGAAGGTGTCGAACGACCTCGAATTCGACATCATGGTGATCCGGACTGCCGGGAGTCAGAATCTAACACCCGTACCAGCGCGCAATCCCGGCTATTACAAGCTGAAGGTTGCAGACGTGGTAACTGGACCCGACGTGTTTAAGGATGCTCTCGGCGACAACCGCTGTCTTTCTCCCATTAAAACTGTCGACCGATTTTACGGCACGTTGCAGAAAATCATCAACAAACACTCAGACCGGTTGCGTGACGTGACACTCCGACGGCACGGCCCGGCTATCCAGATGGACGTGTCCCGAGGGAAAGACGTGCCGTGGTATTCCGTCGATGTCGTTCTCGCGCACGAGGTACAGCTGGGTCCGCGAAAGCGAATATTTGTAGCCAAGCAGCTCAAAACGGCCGACGGGAAGCAGGCGCAGGAGAAGGATACGTGGCGTCTGTCATTCTCCCTGGACGAGAAGTCGCTGTTCGACGGCATGGACAGTGACAAGGGCTGCCGCAGGCACGTCTTGCGCATCCTCAAAGTTATACGTAACCAAGAAGACGGTCTGAAGAAGTTGACGTCATATCATCTGAAGACGGCGCTCTTCTACGAGATGAAGGAAGTTAGCAACTGGAGCCAGTCTGAGCTCGGTCCGAGGTTGATCGGCGTCCTCCGTCGTCTCTACCGAGCCATGGAGCAAGGTTGTCAGCCGCACTACTTCGTTCCACAGATCAATCTCCTCGATGGAATTGCGCCCATGACTATCAAAAACATTAGAGACAGACTGGAGCGTATCTTGCGCCTTGAGCCTGTCTTTAGGGGACTGTTTGAACTTAAATAAGGAAAAGGAAAAGAGGAAGACATCGACTCATATGGGACTGTCATTACGCGTCCTTTACTTTGTATAGTGGACGTTAATATTTTTTTTTTTTGCAATTGTTAGGGTCTCAACAGGTGACAGTTGTCAACTCTTCTATGAATTCAAATTAAATTCTCTCGCGAGGCTCCATCCTATTAGTCTTTGATCCTTATTGTTGTCATAATGCTCTGTTGTGGCGGCGGCGACTATAATGTCCAGTCTATGTATAACCCAATTTCTTCTAGATGGTTCTTCAGTGTCACTACACCGAGACAGTTATGTATTGTGGGTGGCTTTAAAGAAAAGCTTCCGTAACTGACCAGCCGCCAGCAACAGACGATCACGCTGAATGTTTAAGGACTTAGCACAAATGTTATCCCGATTTTAACCTGCACAACATTCACGTTGCATGTAGTCACCACAGTGCGGCACTGTTCCGAGGAAGAGAGAAACATACATACATACATACATACATACATACATACATACATACATACATACATACATATATACATACATATATTGAATTGAATTGAACCATGAGATTGCTGCTTCAAAGGTACACTGAGAGACACCGATCGATATTAATACAGTTGGAAGCCGCCACGCAACCGCAGATACATTTTTTACTGCAGGTAGAAGTCGTCATGCGTGACACGCCAGTAGGCCAACTTTTTTTGCAATCGATAAACTAAAGGATGATCTCAAAACACTGATGTACGCCATTACACAAAACCGATGTCATTTACCCTCAGACCCCTTCCACCGCTACATGAAATATTTTATTTCATCGACCTGTGTATATCCGTCCTAATCCTTCCTGCTGTAACCATCACATACCGTTCATGTTCAGCCATCATAAGTCAACACCCTTGTCATTATGAACTGCAGGCCCGTTCTCTGTGTTTTGAAAATGGGGGTCGAGCTTACACAATCAGCCGCGAATTTCTGGGATGATTTCTGAAAAAGGGGGTTCGTTCGAACCTCCTCCCCCACCGAGGACGGGTATGAACTATGATCGGAAAACCAACTATGTTTGTGGGGAAATACACCGAAGTACGACGCTAAACATCCGCTAACCCCCCCCCCAAATAAACCAGTTTCGTGTACATCGATGTTTTGGGATCGTCCCTAAGAAGCCGCTGAAAGATAATGTTCGCGAACGTCCCGCGGTTTCCCAAAAAGCGAAACTGACCTAGTTTTCTGGCAACTGCATTTCATACATTAATCACCCGGATGATTCACGCGATAACATGAACGTCAGATGGCACTTTTACATATTAGCAGGGTCGTTTACATCTTCACGGGTAAAGAGCTGCATATTTAAATGCTGCCTGTCACTCTGCGCTGTTGTTTGCAGGCGCTGTCACACTGACTACGTGGACGTCTTGCCTCGCATGCCAACGTTGAGTTTCTGCCAAGACAGGGCTGTAATAAAGGAGGCGTGTATGTCTCGGCGAAACCCATTTTGTCTCAGAGATTGTGCGCGTTCATTTCGAGTAGCTGACACACAGAAGAACAATGCAAACACGTGAACGGAGATGCCCAGTTTCCCCAAAAACGACACCAGGTGACAGGTCTTCTTGATATCCACATGTCTATATGATATGCACGCACGCACGCACGCACGCACGCACGCACGCACGCACACAACACACACACAGGCCCCCTCATATAAGGCCATTCCTTATGGAAAGGGGCAATGACCTTATAAAAGAGGGGTGGCCTTCGTGAGGGGAAACTGTCATGAGTAAGCCTTGTTTACTACATAGTAAGGTGACCTCTGGTGAGGAGGTGGCTTCTTGTCTAATAAGAGGGGAATACTGTATGTATAAACTACAGTAGATTGTGCTTGCGATATATTTACCAAATAGATTGAATCATTGTTTGTTTAGGAATGTATGTGAATTCATGGTTTTTTAATTCATACCACGACCCATCGCCATGACCATTCAATCGATTCTAGTTTGAATGTGTTGTGCTAGCACATGTGTATCAAAGCGATGAACTCGTCGCGTCCTGCAAAGGTGCATAAACTCGGTGCGATTGACACCCATGTTGTGATCAAGCTTTCGAGCTTCCCTTGTCACTTTGGGTGAAATTAGACAAGTTCGCCACTGCTGTAACTTATGAAATCAGGAAATAGACTTTACATATCACTTTCATACCTTCGTAGACCATTAATTTTGACTTAATGAAAACAAATCCGGCAAAAAAGCGGAGGTGCTCAGACCCCCGATGAACATCCCTTGGATCAGCCCATGAAACCTATCATGAATCATAGCAACATATATAGCTATTTCCGTACTTCTTTTCTTCGCGATTCATCGTTTCGTAATCGGGTAATGTTGCGCTACTTTCTGCAGATGTAATATGCCCTGAATTGAATACGTAGGTTACACATATTTGACCCCCAGCCCTGTTATGCTCAACTATGAGTATTTAAGGGTCATCAACCAAACATATTCTGACTCGGTAACGATACTGTTTCGTTTGAGAACAGTTTCTCACATTCCGCGTGAACACTGAGAGGCGCTTTTAGGTTTAATCCAAGATGAAATCCCCCAACTTACCATAACGTTGTTAATAAAATGTATAGTTGGACCACGAGTAATCACAACAAGCGAACTTTACCACTATAAGCTGAATTAGTGTCGAGTTAGGTGCATTAATCATTATGGCTACATATCCTACATTGCAAGGCCATTGAGTTGTGTATGGAAGAGGTATTTTAACGTCACCTAACAATGAGTGGCATTTCCAGAATGTGGCCAACCAAAAGAGGTCAGCTACACAGATACAATGCAATCTTCAAGCATGATTCTCTGGCGTCCAGCTATGTGAGCAATGGTGCATTAATCTCACTCGAATCGCATATTTTCCTGACTTGTGACTTGACATGAAATTCAGATAGATGACTCGAGACTTGACTTGGACTTGGAAATCATTGATTTGATACTTGACTTGCAGGTTATGGACTTGATATTTGACTTGACTTGCAGGTCAATGACTTGAAACTTGACTTACCAGTTTGTGACTTGTGAAGAAGTTACTGATTATGTATGGTTTAACCCAACGTGTTTTTGTACCAAATCATCGATCTGGCCACGGCCTGAATTTAGGCTGCCAGTCGAGTTCAGTATTAAGATCAATGCAAGACATGGTTATGGTCCTTGGTACTTTGATAGAAATGTTCACCACCAGAAATATACAATATAGACTAAGAACCCGTGATGCGTTAACACTTGATGTGCCAATGATAATATATTGTGGCTACTGTCAACAAATAGTCTGGGTATCTTAAAACTACTTTGTGTTGCTTATAACGTCCATGAATCCACCATTGACCTTTAGGCGGATAGCATATTACGCATTTTACACAGCTGACGAATGATGCACTTTGGGAGATTGTGGTGTCCGCGCTAGTAGCGATCACTTTGGGAGATTGTGGTGTCCGCGCTAGTAGCGATCACTTTGTGAGATTGTGGTGTCTGCGCTAGTAGCGATCACTTTGGGAGATTGTGGTGTCCGCGCTAGTAGCGATCACTTTGGGAGATTTTGGCGTCCGCGCTAGTAGCGATCACTTTGGGAGATTGTGGTGTCTGCGCTAGTAGCGATCACATGTAAACTGATAAAAAATAGGTAAAATCATCCAACCATGGAAAAATATTGTATAGCCTAATAGGAGGCCTTCTTGATGAAATATCTATTTTTAAACACCACCGTGTAACGTAGCATATGCTAGGATATTGAAAGGCGGCCTATGTTGAATTGGAATGGAATATTTTTCCTTGTCTTCTTTTTCCACGGCTACACAGCGAAAACCTATCTGATTTGACACAGTATATTTCGATTTAAAAATAAATCGACGCGTGTTGTGCCAACGATAGATGTACTGGAGAGCTGAATAAATATGAAATATTTATGAAAAATAAGACAATTCTCTTTGTTATTATATCGCCACTGGACCGACGAGATGTATAGACAAACAGTGCAATCAGCTATGTTTAAGTACAAACGTTTCACTGTGCAATAATGTCGTCTTTTATTTGACATGGTCTTAGGACTTTACCCCCTGGACATTACCCTTCTGGACATTGCCCCTTGGACATTACCCTTCTGGACTTTACCCCCTGGACATTACCCTTCTGGACATTGCCCCTTGGACATTACCTCTGGACAATATCCCAACGGGACTAATGTCCTAGGGAGTATTGCAACCCCCCCCCCCGATCAAACACATTAAGATTGTGTATGCTTTAAACTAAAACCGAAGGAATCTTACTCCTAACCCCTAATCTAAATCATAATAATAACTTAACCTTAGAATAATTCCTAAATGGAATAAACGTTTCCCTTGAAGCTAATCCTAAGACCTCAAAAAGACCACAACTAGGTGGTTAATGTCCAGAAGCTGATACCCAGACCGGTATTGTCCTGTCACCAATTGAAATATGACTACGCAGTATATATGTAAGGTGTCCACGTTTACATTATGAGACTATGTCGGCCCTTTTTATTTATTGTTGTACGAGCACTTCAGTCCTGGTGTGTCGTCCAAGACATATTATTTCCTATTTTATTCCTGCATGTAGGTATTTAACGGGGGTGGACAATTATGTTGTACACATTGTAATTGTTATCATATGATTGTGTGGGCGCGAGCCAAGGTTCAAAACCACGTACGTCATGGTCACGTCTTCGTGAGCACTGTAATAAACCATTGCTTAGTGTTGAGCGTCCTGGTCTTGAGGTATACCTTATAAGGTACACCTAATATATGCACGTATTGTCCACACATGTTGTATCATTTTAAATGACATGGAGTGACTTGTTCGTGTTGGTAACAAAACTATTTGGATTGATTATGTACGTGACCGTATGCTTCGCAGACGGTCACGTACGGTGATCGCTATCTGTGGAATTGGTTGCCGAATTTAGTCAGGACTACAAACACACTGATGTTATATTACTAGCACAGAACACAAAACAATTTTTTACAGTAGCCTTTTTATAATATGCTGATGTGAACATTTGTATATTTATTTATTATTATTTAATAATTTATTATTACATTAACAAAATGTCATATATTATTTATGGCAGGACTATTTTTTTAAATTAATTTTTGTCATGGTCTACACCTTAGAACATATATTGTTGATGTGGTTTTAATAGGATTTAGTTGGTGTGGTTTTAATAGGATTTAAAGTTATGATTACACTAAAACCACACCAACAATAACTGTTCTAAAATATAGTCCATGACAAAAATAATCCTATCATAAATAATACAGAATAATATAGAATATTTTTATGTAATAATAATAAATAACAATAAATGTATATATGAGTTGGCATTAGTATATGTGGTAGCTTCGATTATGATCTTGCAGAATTGTATTATATATTTCTATATAGGCCTACTGCGATACTATATTGAGCTTAACTTAATTACCATTAAACTAGTTTTTGAGCCTATTGTTCGATATGAATGGATTCATTTTGTTTTTCAATGATATGTAACAACAAAATACGAATAATTCATATAGGCCATTAATATGTATACCTGTACATGTTATGGTTGTACTGGGGAAGTGCTAACAAAATATTGCACTTCAGCGTTACCCTTTTCCATTTGAAAATATTCTATGTGTTAGTCTATATTCTTTGTATGTGTAATTAATTTTCAGTTGGAATTAAAGTTGATTGGTTAATAAATAAAACGGTAGACATTTTAGCTCAATTTAGAAAACATTTAATATTTGACACAAAAGGAGTATTGTCACTTCATTAAGACTATGCCAAAATGTTAATTTATTATTTATCTCTATAAAAAGGCAAACAGGGGCCGTGGAAATTGTTTAAACACCTGAAACAGTAATTACTATGTCAGCAGCTCAATTAGCACAATTGGCACAATTATTATCAAAACCTAAATTTGACCAACAAGGGTCTTTATACACAAAGACTGCAAAAATTGAGAAGGCACCATCCTAACCAAACGTTCTTATAAAATGCCATATCATGGCAACGTTGCTATCAAAACCCAAATTGACCCACAAGGAGTAATGTCGTTTCAGTAAACGTTGACCAAAATGTTCATTTATTATTCATCTCTATATACATAGAAAAAAAATCATGAAGTGCCAGGAAAAAATTTAGGTTTTGCTATCTTGAAATTATGCTTACTTATCTTCTTTGTACCCTAATCAGTGCATCAGGCCACTTAGTAACTTCACTCTAGTCAGTGCATATGGCCATTTAGTAACTTCACTCTAGTTGGTGCATATGGCCACTAAATAACTTCACTCTAGTTGGTGCATATGGCCATTTAGTAACTTCAATCTAGTTGGTGCATATGGCTATTTAGTAACTTCACTCTAGTTGGTGCATATGGCCACTTAATAACTTCACTCTAGTCGGTGCATATGACCACTTAGTAACTTCACTCTAGTTGGTGCTTATGGCCACTTAGTAACTTCACTCTAGTTGGTGCATATGGCCACTAAATAACTTCACTCTAGTTGGTGCATATGGCCATTTAGTAACTTCAATCTAGTTGGTGCATATGGCTATTTAGTAACTTCACTCTAGTTGGTGCATATGGCCACTTAATAACTTCACTCTAGTCGGTGCATATGACCATATAGTAACTTCACTCTAGTTGGTGCATATGGCCACTTAGTAACTTCACTCTAGTTGGTGCTTATGGCCACTTAGTAACTTCACTCTAGTTGGTGCATATGGCCATTTAGTAACTTCACTCTACTCGGTGCATATGGCCACTTAATAACATCACTCTAGTCGGTGCATATGGCCACTTAATAACTTTGCTCTAGTCGGTGCATATGGCCATTTAGTAACTTCACTCTAGTTGGTGCATATGGCCATTTAGTAACTTCACTCTAGTCGGTGCATATGGCCACTTAGTAACTTCACTCTAGTTGGTGCATATGACCATTTAGTAACTTCACTCTAGTTGGTACATATGACCACTTAGTAACTTCACCCTAGTCGGTGCATTGGGCCACTCAGTAACTTCACCGTAGTTGGTGTATAAGGCCAAAACTTCACCCTGTAGTCGGTGCATATGGACACCCAGTAATTTCACCCTGGTCGGTGCATGTGGCCATTTAGTAAGTTCACACTGGTCGATGCATATGGCCACTCAGTAACTTCACCCTGGTCGGTGCATATGGCCACTCAGTAGCTTCACCCTGGTGGGTGCATATGGCCACTCGATAACTTCACCCTGGTCGGTGCATATGGCCACTCAGTAACTTCACCCTGGTCGGTGCATATGGCCACTCGGTAAGTTCACCCCGGTCGGTGCATATGGCCACTCGGTAAATTCACCCTGGTCGGTGCATATGGCCACTTAGTAACTTCACCCTGGTCGGTGCATATAGCCACTTAGTAACTTCACCC
The DNA here is from genome assembly GCA_963662155.1 of Lamellibrachia columna. Lineage (NCBI taxonomy): Eukaryota > Metazoa > Annelida > Polychaeta > Sabellida > Siboglinidae > Lamellibrachia > Lamellibrachia columna. Next base: position 15,453,080 of record OY759271.1, on the reverse strand, counting down.
TGGTCGGTGCATATGGCCACTTAGTAACTTCACCCTGGTCGGTGCATATGGCCACTCGGTAAGTTCACCCCGGTCGGTGCATATGGCCACTCGGTAACTTCACCCTGGTCGGTGCATATGGCCACTTAGTAACTTCACCCTGGTCGGTGCATATAGCCACTTAGTAACTTCACCCTGGTCGGTGCATATGGCCACTTAGTAACTTCCGCCATTTCGAACGATCTCTAGTTGCGTCTTTCTTTCTTTCTTTCTTTCTTTCTTTCTTTATAATACTGAAGATGCCCCGAGTATCGAGGAATAAACTCATCTCTATGCCACATTCCAGGAACTCCATCCCACTTGGTTTCCCTCTGCCTCCAGTCCTTCTCCGTGTTCATTTTGGCCTTCTTCTTCTGCTTATACCTGCAGGACCCAAGTTAGTGCTATTTAAATGTTCTGCATCCCATCTCTTGAAATCACACTCCGAACTAAAATTAATGTTCTGTAACGAATCCACAAAATATATATATATATAAATGATTTGGAAGATGACATATCTAGCAAAGTATTCAAATTTGCAGATGACATAAAAGTATTCAGAAAGGTTACTAATGATACAGATAAACAAAGTTTAAAGGATGATCTAGATAAATTAGTTAAATGATCAGAAAAATAGCGAATGTTATTCAATTTTGGGTAGTGTAAATGTATACACATAGGACATGGAATCATGGACGAAGAATATAAAATGGGGGATGCTGTACTAGGTAGAACCACATGGAAATCAAATTCTAGGGCTAATTGGGAGAACTATCATGTATACGGAGAAACAGCTAATTGTACCCCTGTACAAAGCAATAGTTAGACCACATTTGGAATATTGTATTCAAGTGTGGAGGCCATATCGTAAAAAAGGACATAGACAAGCTAGAAAGAATAAAATGAAGAGCAACTAAAATGATTCCAGAATTGAGAGACCTTAGTTATGAAAGTTGCTTATTACAGTGTGGTTTGACAACACTAGAGACCAGGAGGCTAAGAGGAGACCAAATAGAAGTGTTTAAAATAGTGAATGGTTATGAGGATGTTGATAGGAATATGTTCTTCAAACTTAAAGAAGGCAGTAGAACCAGAGGACACAAAGAAGCATTAGTTAAGGAGCAGTGTAGTTTGGACATGAGAAAGTACTCTTTCTCACAAGGGTGATAAATGAATGGAACAAACTGCCAAATGATTGTGTTTAATGCTAGTAGTGTGAATATGTTTAAAAACAGAATTGACAGATATTTGATAAGGGCGGGCTACACATAGATGAGAAAATTGTTGGACTCTCGGTAAGCCAATGGCTTCCTTGTCCACTTGCCATATAGAACTTGTTGTTTGGGGTGGCAATCTTGCTAAATCTTGTTAAATCACAACATATATTTTCCGCAAGAGGACGCCACTTGAATAACGTAATTTATAATGTATTCTGTTCTTATTAATGTTCTTCAATATATACCATTTGTGTTTACCTTTGGCATTATGGACGTGGATATATATATATATATATATATATATACATAATATTATATATATATATATATATATATATATATATATATATATATATATATATACATATATATATATATATATATATATACACATATATATATATATATATATATATATATATATATATATATATATATATATATATATATATATATATACATATATACATACACACACACACACACACACACACACACACACACACACACACACACACCCACACACACACACACACACACACACACACACACTCACACACATCATTTGTGTTTACTGTTGGCATTATGGACGTGGTTTCAATGCACATAATAACCTCTTTGTTGATTTCATGTTACTACTGCGATGCTCAGACCGATGCTCAGTTAGCTTGAGTTCAGGGTAGGCGCCTACCTGAAACGAATATTTTAGTTTCTGGTTAGAAATAAACTATTTAGTAATCTGCTTAGTGAATATGTAAACATCTATGTTGTAAATCTAGGGACAAGGCGATTGTGTTTAGGTTGTCCTTGACTCGTTTCATGTGATGTATCTATTGCATTAGGCCAGCGATAGTTTATTGCATGTGAATATATCTGCGCATTTACAATGTGTCTGTTTGCAACTCTCCGCACATGAACCAAAACACACGTGCATGCAGACACACACACAGGCACACACAAGCACGCACGCAGGAACACACGCACACGCACACCCTCACGCACTTTCATGGTGTTGTCACATTTCAATGAATTACTTTTACTTTGTAGGCCCTGCATGACCAGCCAAAATGGCTGAACAACTGTGGCACGATCAACCGGAAATTAAGACGTTGCTGCAAAACTTCCGCCGGAAATACGCCCGGTATCCGACAAGTCGCATAAAAAAAGCTTTGTTGCAAACCATGGAACCACTGTTTCAAACCAACTCAAGATTGAAAGTATCTGCACACAGCATATGTTAGATAGGCTCACCACGTCAAACTTGGAACGTGTTCGTGTAGAGGATGTGGGCTAAACGTAACGTTCCAAGAAATTCGGCTGCTTGATACTGGTAGGCCTATAACTTGGCGATTGTAACGAAACGACAGCCAAAATAACATAATATATTGGTTGAAGACTTATGGTTGGGTTACACGTTTAAAAATGTGGCATGCCAAACCTCGCCATTTAATTATTAACCAGCCATGTATTACTTTCTTTGATATGTGTCATATTTATCGATTTAAAAAGCTTTTTTATTAATCCACAAAGTGGCAGCTGCTGCGCATAGGTGTATATTTAGATTTGCTTGTTGACAGCATATGCACGTGACATAGATGGAAAACTCTCGTGTACGAGGATATAATCCGGTTCGTTTGGGCGACAAGTGACGGGGACCGTCTCGAAAAACAAAAATGTACAATTTGACGAAAACGCTAGGTCTATGACAAGACAAACATCAAAGTGTACAGTTTCTAACCGAATCATAGTTTTGAATACAACTAATCCCCTGTTTATCGCATTCAACGTTTTTGTGCTAAATAGTTCTTTAAACGCAATCATAATTCTGCACTTCTTTTGTTAATTCACATGTTGCCTATCTGTGTGATAAACAGTTCTACAGGCACTAGGTTTTTTACAAATAATAATTCTATCGTCATCTGATCAGCAAATGGTTGGGTGCTTTCAGTCGGCGTATCGAAAAAACATTCGACTGAAACAGCGCTACTGTACGTTACAAGTGCCATCAAAACATTAAACAAGGAACAACTTTGGTTCTCGTTGATTTTAGAGCGACGTTAGACACAATCAACCATGACATCTTGATTAGGCGATTACGTTTGCGTTACGGCTTCGTTGGCAAAGCATTAGACTGGATTATATCGTATCTGCAAGAGCGGACGCAGCGAATAGTAATAGGTGGCCAATCATCGAGTACAACTACTCTGACGGCGGGTGTCCCGCAAGGCTCTGTCCTTGGACCACTGCTGTTTTCCAGCGTATTGGTGACATTATTCGAGCCCATGGACTATTCTTCCACCACTATGATGATGACTTTCATATCTACTCACACTTCGACCTGAATCCATCCGCTTTAGCGGCTGTTGTGCAGCAAATGGAGGATTGTTTGGATGACATAAAACAATGGATGGCATGGGATTATATGTGTATGAATGACGGCAAGACACAGTATCTTCCAATTGTAACCCCAAGTCTGCGGCTGCACTCATTGACGGCAGTGTGATTCGTGTTGGTGTTTCTACAATCACAGCTTCGCGATGTGTTCGAAATATCGATGTCTTCATTGTCAGTGCATGCTCATTCTACCTCTGTCACATCAAACAAATCAGCCGTTTTTTACCCAAACCCACAAAGCAACGCGTAGTCAATGCCAACATCACATCGCGGCTTGACTACTGCAATGCACTCTTATACGGCACATATGTAGTTAACATTGCGCGTCTGCAACGAATATACAATTCGGTTGCCAGATGGGCACGGACGACTGTCACTTTTCTCATAGACGACCATTATAACGTTCTTGCCCCTACATTGAAAATTTATCCTACAATTGTTTTTAATTCACAGCAAATGACAGACCCACTAAGACACCTGGTGTGTGAAATTCGTGAAAATTACATACCTCCTTTTCGTACAAATTGCTTCAATGCATGACACCCCTGAATTTCTGCAATGAAATTCACCAGTTTCCAAATTATAAGTGCATCTTGCCTGATGGCCATCGTGTCCTTAAGCAACAGGTATACCAACTGACAAATTACATAATTTCAAAGCTGATATGTTACTATGCACAAAAACATCCATCACATGCACTCACTCTTTCACACAATTTCTGCTCTCACTAATGCACCCAAACTGCACATTTAATTTTTTCCTAGGGACTCTATCTATGTAATGGCGGATGCATTCTGACTGTGGCCCGTGCCCAGATTGATTCTGCGTCGTCAATGTAGCGACAGTGCCAGGCCCCTGTTACAAGAAGTTCAATGGCTGCCCGTGGCACGCAGAGTCGATTTCAAGACAATGGTACTTACATACAAATGAGAATAGAGAAACAGAAATGATGTAGGTTGGACACCAGAGAGAGGAGTTGAACATCAGGTTGGATGTTAAGGAGATCAAGCAAGTGGATGGCTTTGTGTACCTTAGCGGAATGGTTACGGAAGATGGGCATTCAGCAGCAGAAGTGCGACGTCGGACACAAGCGGGAGCGAATGCTTGGAGAAAGGTAGAGGGAGTCATGCTGGACAGAAAAATTTCCAAAAAGCTGAAAGGGAAAGTCATGAGAACGTGTGTTACAACATCATGCCTGTATGGTCTGGAGAAAATGGCGTTGACAGAACAACAACAACAACAGAAGCTGCAAGTGTGTGAGAATAACTGGGTTCATCGTATAACAAGAACAAAGAGTGTTGACAGAAGAAGGATGAACGACCTGAGGAAAGAGGTTGGGATGCAATGCAGCCTAACAGGAAGATTGGTGAGAAGCAGGATGAGATGGGCAGGCCACTTAGTAAGGATGGATGCAAGCAAACTAGCAAAGAGAGCAGAGGTGGAAAAACATCAAGGACGCAGGAAAATGGGAAGGCCACAACTGAGATGGGAGGACTACGTGAGGAGGGACATGAGAAGATCGGGGGAGGATGAAAGATGGAGAGATGGGGCGGCTGATAGAAGACTATGGAAAGAAAGAACAGTAAGAGTGGCTCGACGATACTTTACCTGACCCTCGCCCCTGTACAGCAGGGAACAAGGAGGAAGAGCACACACAAAGCCATGCACGACGAAGCGCCAGTGTGAACTCGTGCGCCCATATCAACCGGCAAGTGCACTGCGCTCTGCCAGCAGTAACAGTTTGCTGGGGGGTGGCTCGTTCGCAGTGGCTGCGGCGTCTCTGTGGAACACTGTACTTAACTTTATTAAAACATGTGACACTCTCGCCAGCTTCAAATGTCGACTAAAGACACATTTCTTTCGTATCGCGTATTAGCGTATATTGCAGATGAACATTGTCCTCTACTCACAACAATCTAATTATGACTATGCCTGTAATCTTATTCATGATATTTAACATTATTTTACCAATTCCTTTTTATCACTTAAACTATCACTTTATAAAAATATTTTACTAATTTATTATATTATTATTTATTATCATTAATCATCTATATATCTATTTATATATCAGCCGTATTGTCCCGTGGTTGGGCGAAGGCCTCAGCATGTTGTTTCCAAGTTTGCCTATCTTGTGCTGTTCTCTGCCAGGTGGTTTCATTCCAATACTCATCCAAATCGTCTCTCCATCTTTTTGCTGGTCTTCCTCGTAATCTCTTCCTTCCGTATGGTTTCCAGGTGGTAATGCGCTTTGTTCATCATCTTTGAGTCGGCTGATGTGTCCTGCCCAAGACCACTTCATTCTTCTGGTTGTTTTATTCACGTCTGTGACTCCTGTCTTTGCTCTCACCCAGGTGTTTGTCTTTCTGTCATGGTATGTTATATTAAGCGTACTCCTCTCCATTTTTGTCTGAGCGGCTGCTAGTTTTTTCTGAGCTTGTTTTGTGAGTGACCATGTTTCAGCACCGTATGTCATAGCTGGCAGTACACACGAGTTGTAAACCTTTCTTTTTAGACAGATAGCAAAGTTACTTTTGAAGATGTCGCGATGTTTTGCATATGCTGTCCATCCGGCTGTGATTCGTCGTAGGATTTCCTTGTCTTGATTCTTATCCCTAAGGCTGAAGCGTTGGCCTAGGTATACGTAACTCTCTATCGAACATCTACAAGCTATTCACACAGATTCTAACAGCCAGACTGGAGAAAATACTAGACAAAAATCAACCCAGAGAACAGGCAGGATTCAGAGGCGGGTACTCAACGACAGATCACATCCATGTCATAAATCAACTGAAGGAGAAGTGCCGCGAATTCAACATACCACTCTATATAGCATTCATTGACTATGATAAGGCCTTCGAATCGGTACAAACCCAGGCAATACTGTCTTCACTCCAAGACCAAGAGATAGAAGATGCATACATACAACTCATGAAAGATATATACACAGACGGTGACAGTACATCTTCACAAAGAGAGCGAGAAAATAAACACCAAAAGAGGAGTGCGACAGGGGGATACCATCTCACCCAAACTATTCACATCAACCTTCGAAAGTATCTTCAGAAGACTGAACTGGGAGAACAAAGGCCTGAAAATAGATGGAGAATATCTTAACCATCTCCGTTTCGCAGACGATATCTTCCTGTGCACCGAAACACCAAAAGAACTAGAAATAATGCTACAAGAACTATGGGAAGAAAGTAACCTAAGCGGCTTGAGGATGAAAATCTTAAAAACAAAAATAATGGTGGAAGACAACACCCCAATATACGTTAATAACATTAACCATACATATACATTTATTTATTTATTTATTAGTATTATTACTATAATGTTTAATTATTGTGCTATATTATTTTTTTATAATTCTTATTACTAGCAGCTAATATATTTATTTAGCTATTTCCTTATTTAGCAATTCTACACTATTTTATTGCTGTATTTATTTAAAATAGTTCTTATTACTAGTAGTATTTCAAATGCATTTTTTTGTTATTTTGCAATTTTACACTATTTTATGTATTTTAATATGTTGTGAAGCGCCACGAACAATTTTAGATTTGGCGCTATACCAAATAAAATATATTATTATTATTTATAACCATATTCGACCTATTAAGTGTATAGGAATAGATTTCTTGATATTTTTCCATGACCCAACGTTTATTAGGTCGAATACGGTACGTCTAGAAATTGCTCTGTTTCATTTCTACTGCTCTGAACATTTCCTTCTGAATTTGAAGTCAAGCTATAATATTTGACAGCCAAAACTGTTTCATTCAAGGGGGACCAATTGTTGCTGCCGAAATTGGTCCCCCGGGTCAATTTGCGCACCGGACCAAATTGAGCATGTCGGCGCCCATGCATTCGGGCAGCGCGCTACGCGGACAACGCTTTGGCTGGTTAGTCAGATAAGGCAGGTCACGACTCACGACTGCCACGAAGCCGAGATGACCTAATTTCCCAGAAACTGCCATTCGCGTGAATAGGAGTGACTGACGTCATGACTGCCGAAACACAACAAGTCAATGTGACGCATTGACGTTTCAAACTAAGTAAGTACCGTTTATTTATAGATAGTGCCAAAATATCATAATTTGTCGACTGCGACAAGAAGTTTGTATATTTGTTTGCCCTAAGCCAGTTTGTGTAAATCAACACATCGAAGCCACGACGTTCGCTTAGATTCCCCACGTTCTGATAATGATCAATGTCGCCGGTTCTTTTCTAGACACAGCTAGTCTTGTTGCCTACGTCTTGGGGCCTAGGACAACGACTGGTCTTTCAACCGTGTAGTAAATTTTAACATATGCTACTCATGACGCAGTGTCTAATATAATTATTACAGGCGAGTGGGTTTCCCGTAAGTCACATGTAGGGAGAGGCAGGCGAAATGGAGCATTTAGAGATAGTTAAACTATAATGCCTATGGGAAACACATTATGTAGGACGATTTTTGTATGGCTGCAACTACCTAAATATTTACTGGGGGCATAGTCGATTACAGGGAAAGTCCAGCACCAGCAATTTGATTCCATAGGCATGAAATTAGATCAGAGCATATATTATATTATCAGTTATTGTTTATTACGGAGATATCATATATAAATATATATATATATATATATATATATATATATATATATATATATATATATATATATATATATATATATATATATCGATGTAATATTATAGCCAAATCCCATTTTTTCCTACTACTCCATTTTGCTCGCATTTCCCCTACAACACATTTAGATAATTATAACAGTAGTGCTGGAGGTTTTATGTGTACGCGCGTACGTGCATGCGTGTACGTGCGTACGTGATCGTGTGCTTAAGTGAACGTAACAAACGTTCACAACAAACGTTCCCAAAACATCTTCTGCCTTCAGTGACGTCCACTGACACTATTGATTGGGGCCGCGAACGATGGCTCTACCTCACTGGCCTCCCAGTGCCAGGATAAGGAACTACAGTGGGCCGTATCCAGTGAACGAGTTAGAGGAGGCCCGTGGTGTTCTCATCCGGTGTCTGGAGGATCGACGCTCGGGTGTATCAACGAAACTCAAATGTCGTATTGGCATCACCAACTACAGATACCACTCTGAACAGCGAGATCAACCTGTGTCTTTAGCGTCCGTTGTCCAGTGGCATCCAAACGAAGTACCAGGCAGCCGGGTGACCATTGCGGCCTCGTCGCATTCAGACAACGACGGGCTCCAGCACCAGGTAGGTGACATCGTGTTGCTGCAGTCCTGGGAATTGTGACAAAAATAATGAAACACATAACAAAGCAAAACAGCTGCACATTGTAACTCTCACTTACCATTCAGGGGTTTTATGTAGACCCTGGAAGACCTATGTATTTGGACATAGCACAGGACGTCTTGACCATTTCATATGATAATTTTTTTTCGTATGCTGTACATTGTGGTATGTATTTTGCAGACGCACCGAGTGACGGAGACAGCGTCCGACAGCGAGTGTGACCCTTTGAAGACCGTGTCTGGAACCTCCAACCCGGACCAGAGCAAGAGCACCTCGGGTAGACTTGATCAGATTCTTGATAAAGAGACATGCAAAGAAGACGTGAATATGCTTATCAATCTGGATGGCGGCACCAAAGAATAGGGTACGTATCTTGTGTGATACATCCATCCATATACTGCTAGTGACCACTGTGAGAAGCTATGACACTATTGTCTTACAATGCCCGTGGCCAAGGGGTGTTCAGTGGGTTCACATGAACCCCCTTTCTGTGCACCCCTTTTCCAAAAATACTAACCTCCTTTTTCACAAATGTGGATCCCTTATCGTGAACCCTCCCCTCTCAAAATAATGTGAAAATAATAATATTATTTTCATATAATTGGTGGGTTCGTGCTTTTTAAGAGGGGGGTTCACGCTTTAGAGGGGAGGTTTTATGCTTTTGAGAAGTGGGTTCACAGTTTTGAAAATAATATTATCTTCATATTATCAGAAAGTTCACGCTTTTGTGAAGGGGGTTCAAGCTTTTGAGAAGGGGTTCATTTTTTTTGGAAAATGGCTTCACGTTTATAAAAATAATATTATCTTAATATTATTAGGGGCTAAATTTTTTGGGAAAATGGCTTCACCTTTATGAAAATAATATATTCATATTATTGGGGGCTTACGCTTTTGAGAAGGGGGTTCACGTTTCTTGAAAAGGGGGTTCACGCTTTTAGAAAATGCCAAATAATAGGCCTACTGGGGGAGGGGTTCACGCCTTTGAGAAACGGGTTCACATTTTTTAAAGGGGGGTTCACATTTATTTAACAAAATTAATTTTATTTTCAAATTATTGGGGGGTCCACACTTTTCAGATGGGGGTTCAAATCAAATAATGAATCAGGTGTATTAAGTGTCCTATTTGTCTGAAACAAATAAATGGTTAATTGATTGATTGATTGATTGATTGATTGAGTGAGTGAGTGAGTAAGTGTGTGGGTGGGTGAGTGAGTGAGTGAGTGAGTGAGAGAGTGAGCGAGAGAGTGAGTGGGTGGGTTGGTGGGAGAGTGAGTGAGTGAGTGAATGAGTGAGTGGGTGGGTGGGTGAGTGAGTGAGTGAGAGAGTGAGCGAGTGAGTGAGTGGGTGGGTTGGTGGGAGAGTGAGTGAGTAAGTGAGTGAGTGAGAGAGTGAGCGAGTGAGTGAGTGGGTGGGTGGGTGGGTGGGTGGGTGGGTGAGTGAGTGAGTGAGAGAGTGAGCGAGTGAGTGAGTGGGTGGGTTGGTGGGAGAGTGAGTGAGTGAGTGAGTGAGTGAGTGAGAGAGTGAGCGAGTGAGTGAGTGGGTGGGTTGGTGGTAGAGTGAGTGAGTGAGTGAGTGGGTGGGTGGGTGGGTGGGTGGGTGGGTGGGTGGGTGAGTGAGTGAGTGAGTGAGAGAGTGAGCGAGTGAGTGAGTTGGTGGGTTGGTGGGAGAGTGAGTGAGTGAGTGAGTGAGTGAGTGAGAGAGTGAGCGAGTGAGTGAGTGGGTGGGCTGGTGGGAGAGTGAGTGAGTGAGAGAGAGAGAGAGAGAGTGAGAGAGTAATAAAACATATACACACGCACACATGTACGGGGACCAGTGAACGGTACAACTTGGCTAACACACATCATCACCAACGAACACTGACAGCTGGACATGAAACCGAACTCTATGATATATAGGGCCTAATTACAATTCTTAAAATTAAAACGTAGGCTAACATAGGCCATTTGACGTCAGAAAATATATGGGAAGTTATTTTGATGATGGTAAGGTATATTGTATATAGGAAATTAAATAAATACTTGTATAAATAAAAAATATATAATCAAATAATTACACGGTTAGATTAAAAATTCCCTTTTATGTTTAGATAGCAGTAACTAAAATATCACGTCCCACGTTTAAAAATACTGCTTATAAAGGTGGCCGATTACCCAGAAATAAAAGTAATTCAACTTTTAAAGGTTGTTGAATTACCCCCCAAATTTCGAACTTTTAAACGTTGTTCGAAATTTTGGGGGTCCAGTACAACTTTTTGATATAACTGACATAGTAACATCTACGCCACAAACAAAATCATCAAAAAACTTGACTCTGGTCATAACCAGTCATAACACGAGATGTATTTACTATTTAATTATTGCAATTTTATATGTTCAAATTACATAATGCATAATATGTGAAACTCGCATGAAAAAACTACATTTATTATTTCAGATATTTTATTAAGTTGCAGTAAAACCACATTTTAGCAACATTTTGACAATATTCAATATTTCACCCACAAGGAGTAATACCACTTATGTAAAACTTGGCCCAAAATGTTGTTTTTTTATTTATCTTTTCTAAAAAAGGTTGAGGTTAAATTTTTTTAATATCTGATTTAGTAATAGCTACATCAGCAGCAACATTTGCAAAATTGCCAACTTTTAGACACTAGGAATAATGTAATTTCAGTTGGCTGAAATGTTAATTTATTATTCACCTCTATAATATACACAGAGAAAACTAATTAAGTGCCTGGCAAAAAATCAGGGTTTGCCATCGTAAAATCACACGAGTCCCGGGCTACTTTTTTGCAACGAATTTACAACACACGTCGTCCGCTGGGGGCTCCACTGGTAGTATGCACAATTTGTATTGATTTAATTTTACGACTACCAAAATGGCAAATTAGGCCTCTCCTCATGTAACTTTATCTATTAAGTGGACAATAACATGACCTGGTGTTATGGCCTTCTAATCATAACCTGGAGCTATAACCAAATGTATCAACGCATCACCTAATGCATAAGACAATTGCATGAGAAAGTTGAAACATGATCACTGTTTGATCACAAACTTCCGCTGATGACGAAATAAAATGCATACACCAAAATAACGCATTGGCAATCTTATTTGGGACCATGCCTGTCTTGACGAGATGTGGTAAACCGTATGACTTGGTTCAGAACTAAAACTTGCTGTGCAGTGTGGCAAAACATGTCTTAAACACCCGTGTGCCTTGACTCGTTTTGATTACTTGACTAAATTATTAATCGACAATCTCACCAGATGGTGAGATTGTCGATTAATAATAACTGGGCACTTGTAAAAAAGACCATATGTTCATATATAATTCACATACTACACCTTTATTCAAAGAACTAGAACTGTTAAAAGCAGACGACCTCTTTAAGCTGTCATGCATGACAGTTTTCTACAGATACAAAAATGGAACCATTCCAGAATATTTTAAAGACATGTTCACTGGTAATGGAAATGTATCATCTAGACCATAAAGACAAAGAAAGGCACCACAACGCTTTACCGATATAATAAATAATTTTCCCCAAAACCATGATTTTAACATCCAGATTAAACAAACTAATACAATATACTGCCGAAATTTTGGGGGTCCAGTACAACTTTTTGATATAACTGACATAGTAACATCTACGCCACAAACAAAATCATCAAAAAACTTGACTCTGGTCATAACCAGTCATAACACGAGATGTATTTACTATTTAATTATTGCAATTTTATATGTTCAAATTACATAATGCATAATATGTGAAACTCGCATGAAAAAACTACATTTATTATTTCAGATATTTTATTAAGTTGCAGTAAAACCACATTTTAGCAACATTTTGACAATATTCAATATTTCACCCACAAGGAGTAATACCACTTATGTAAAACTTGGCCCAAAATGTTGTTTTTTTATTTATCTTTTCTAAAAAAGGTTGAGGTTAAATTTTTTTAATATCTGATTTAGTAATAGCTACATCAGCAGCAACATTTGCAAAATTGCCAACTTTTAGACACTAGGAATAATGTAATTTCAGTTGGCTGAAATGTTAATTTATTATTCACCTCTATAATATACACAGAGAAAACTAATTAAGTGCCTGGCAAAAAATCAGGGTTTGCCATCGTAAAATCACACGAGTCCCGGGCTACTTTTTTGCAACGAATTTACAACACACGTCGTCCGCTGGGGGCTCCACTGGTAGTATGCACAATTTGTATTGATTTAATTTTACGACTACCAAAATGGCAAATTAGGCCTCTCCTCATGTAACTTTATCTATTAAGTGGACAATAACATGACCTGGTGTTATGGCCTTCTAATCATAACCTGGAGCTATAACCAAATGTATCAACGCATCACCTAATGCATAAGACAATTGCATGAGAAAGTTGAAACATGATCACTGTTTGATCACAAACTTCCGCTGATGACGAAATAAAATGCATACACCAAAATAACGCATTGGCAATCTTATTTGGGACCATGCCTGTCTTGACGAGATGTGGTAAACCGTATGACTTGGTTCAGAACTAAAACTTGCTGTGCAGTGTGGCAAAACATGTCTTAAACACCCGTGTGCCTTGACTCGTTTTGATTACTTGACTAAATTATTAATCGACAATCTCACCAGATGGTGAGATTGTCGATTAATAATAACTGGGCACTTGTAAAAAAGACCATATGTTCATATATAATTCACATACTACACCTTTATTCAAAGAACTAGAACTGTTAAAAGCAGACGACCTCTTTAAGCTGTCATGCATGACAGTTTTCTACAGATACAAAAATGGAACCATTCCAGAATATTTTAAAGACATGTTCACTGGTAATGGAAATGTATCATCTAGACCATAAAGACAAAGAAAGGCACCACAACGCTTTACCGATATAATAAATAATTTTCCCCAAAACCATGATTTTAACATCCAGATTAAACAAACTAATACAATATACTGCCGCCTTTGTATCAGACATACAATACCAAAATTACTTCAAAAAACTTTCTTCCACAAATTGCCATGGAGAAAATTAACACCCATTCGTATCAAGGCTTTGTGAATTACTCCAAAAAATATATCATAAGTAAATATGACTTGGAATGTAATGTTAATAACTGCTACATCTGCAAAAAGAATATGCCAGCTGAAGCCTAGAAATGTATGGTATGCCTTCGTCATCATTATCATGATAAACTATGTTACTTAATAATTCATAGCTATGTATTATAATATTATACTGAATATTCATTCAGTAATATTATCACTACAATTTTTTTTTTTATAAATAAAAGGTCATTGCGTGAGATTTAATTACGTGCAACCCCCAATAAAATTTCCCAGTGGCAATGAGAATTGACGCTCTGCCATAGTGTAGCATAGGGCACACGACACCCGTTATTATCGAGAAATAAGCTCATGGGAAAACACTATAGCTATATATATATATATATATATATATATATATATATATATATATATATATATATATATATATATATATATATATATATATATATATATATATATATATATATATATATATGTGTGTGTGTGTGTGATGTACTTAGGCCCGGAAGTAAGAGACTAATCTGTGATAGTGTGAATTTGCATTGGTATATAATTTTTTTTGTATATCCTGTTCTTTGGTTGTAGAGTTTATATAATTCATAAAAGATGGTAGAACAAGCGTGACACAGCAAACCGGAAGTGACGACGATGTTGCAGAAGTTCCATGAGAAATATGCCGGCAACCGATGGCGGCCATTGACGAGGCGAGACCAACTCATATAAAGTACACCAGCTACTTGGCCAATGAGTTGCAGAAATTGGAAATATGTTCGCGAGTCGCAGGCAATGCATACGAGGGAGAACGTGTCAAACGACGTTGAATTTGATATCACGGTGATCAAGACAGCTGATCGAAATGTAAAACCCTTACAAGCACCAATATCTGGGTACTACTATTTAAAAGACGAAGAAGGCATCAAAGTTTCCCCCAACAAGAAGGCAGCTGACTTCTGCGGTACCTTACAGACGCTCATTAATAACTACCCACACATGTCGCGTCTCGTGATGCTGCGTTGCCACGGCCCGGCTGTACAGATGGATGTATACAGAACCAAGGTGGACAGAAGGCGCAACAACGTGTGGTATTCAGTCGACGTCGTCCTATCGTATGAGGCTAAACTAGACCAACGAAAACGTATATTTGTAGCGAAACCGCTGAAATCTATCGAAGGCGCGCCACAAGTGAAGAACACTTGGCGCTTGTCTTTCTCCTTGGAAGAGAAGAAACTATTCGACGGCATGGACCGCGATAACGGTTGCCGCAAGAAGGTCCTGCGCATCCTCAAAGTTGTACGCAACCGAGAAGCCGGTCTGAAAAAGTTGACGTCCTACCACCTGAAGACGGCGCTCTTCTACGAGATGAAGGAAGTTAGCAACTGGAGACAGTCTTAGCTCGGTTCGAGGTTGATCGGCGTCCTCCGTCGTCTCTACCGAGACATGGAGCAAGGTTGTCAGCCGCACTACATCGTTCCACAGATCAATCTCATCGATGGAATGAAGCGATGTACCATCGAAAACATTAGAGACAGACTGGAGCGTATCGTGCGTCTTGAGCACGTCTTCACTGAAATATTTCGAGCAAGTAACGGCGATATGGTGGAATGCGAAGGCGAGTATGGCGGTGCTGGTGGATCCCGCGCCTGGTATGGCGGTGTTAGTGCATCCCGCGCCTGGTACAACGATGATGAAGACTTCGGCGCCGGATATGACGATGTTGGAGAAATCGGCGAGTCTGACGCTCGCTAGTTGGAGATGCATTTTGTCGTAAAAGTCGCTCATTTGCTCATATCGATAGGTTTCTAAGAAATACCTTAGGGACAGTAGTACACTTATAGCATTTACACACTCGCACGCACGCACGCGCGCACACGCACGCACGCACGCACGCCGCACATACACACAGTTTCTATAGTGCTGCTTTTTTGGTGTACTATATTTGTAGCATATTTCTCTTTATTACACATGCTGGAAGTATGCTATTTCATGTGGTTTTGGGTTCGTAAGGTATATGCGTTTCATAACCGCGTAATGTACTTTGGGGGTTCATGATGACGTAGGGTACGTCGGGTTCATGATTACGATACGTAGGGTACCCCGGATTCGTAATCAAATCGGATGACCAAGTAGGGTACGTCAGGCTCATGACTGAGTAGGGTACGCCGGGTTCATAATCAAATCAGATAGATCGAATTCATTATCGGATTACTGTAAGCAAATAATCATGTGTATATGTTCATAATCTGTTTTGTTGTTGCAATTTTTCTGTTAATCGCATAAACTTGTGGAACAATAATGCTTTGAAAATGTTTGTTCATTCTACAAAGCAATCCCAGCTATGTTATGTTAAGTATGTTATCATTATTCTTCTACTCGCTTTGGGGCGAGTAATTATCTCACGACATTTTCACAGATTGTAAGCAATGTTTTATTTTGGTTAATACCAAGACAAAGATGAAACATAGGCAACTTAATTGGATGACGTTAACTGTCTGCATTCGCCAAAACCGGCAAGTTTAGTCATTGACCTGCAAGTAAATGATTGTCTCAAGGCAATGACTGTCAAGTCAAGGTTTTAGTCCTTGACCTGCAAGTAAATGATAGTATCAAGGCAATAACTGTCAAGTCAAGATAACATGGACGACTCGAGTCCGACACGGACCAAAGTCACCAAGGTTCATCAATCGCCATGATAGTTGTTCTTTTTCTGTAATAAGTTTAGCGGAAAATTTAGGCGTCCAATGCCCCGTCAAAACATTGGCCAATCATACAAGTATTTACACATAAAACACTTCAATTATGTCGGAAAAAGGGAAAGTTGCGGGCCTCATGACAACCCGTGTCCATGGCAACCCGTGTCCAGACTGCGCACCTGGAGTGCATCGTCTGGCGGATGTTATAGCTACTTCCAATTATAGCTACTTCCAATTATAACTACTTCCCACTATAGCTGCATTTTCCGTTCCGGTATAGTGTCTTATTATGTTTGACATTCAAACTAAACCAGTTGAAGGGAAACGTTGATAATTTAAGATTACTTGTACACATTTTGCATTGAGACATTCAGACTTCAGCTAACAACAGTCTTCCTCTGCTGTGCTTCCAACCAACTGTGTATGTTGCTATTGCTGATGGGTGTGGCTTCCCATGAGTTGCTACACCATATTGTATGTGGCTTCCCATCAGATTTGTAATTGACAATATTGTCAGGGCTGTAGTAGTTATATGACGATATATTTCTCCATGATTCATTAAATGTTTAGTATCAGAGAAATATGTGTCGCTACATGTAAAATATGAATGTAGTAGAGTTTGCTACCATAAAATATGGAAGCCTTGTGCCATGTACAGGTGCTGTAGGTCCAGTTGTAGGCACACTTGGGCAAATTGCAACAAGTACCGGGTGTGTACCAGATATGATATTAAAACCTTGTCATTATTGACAACCAAAAGGGCTGGTGACATTGTGAAGTGCAGTAGTTAGCATGACCACCTTCCTGGTGTAGGCTAGTGTGAGGTAACCAAGGCCAAGGTCAACGTATAATGTATGAATCCACTGTTATGCAAGGTGATACCATTTTCACCACGACCGCTTACGAACCGTCTCACAAAGACACGATAGACGCACCTTCTTCTTCAGCGCATCGATCTTCTTCGTCTTCGTTATTATTAGTATTATTATATTTATTCGGACGCAAAATCCATATACACGTACATGAAATAATGGGTCATTGATGTTATGTAATGAATAATTACAACGTTCTTGTAGAAACAAACAACACTTAGAAAAAGAATATATATATATATATATATATATATATATATATATATATATATATATATATTAGTGCCCTGCGCGGGCCTATAATTTGAGCCCAAGCCCAGCCCGCAATTAGCAGTTAGAGTCTAAGTCCGGCTCAGGCCCGCAACAAATGTTCAAGCCCGGCCCGGCCCAGGCCCGCAAACTAGAATTTAGGCCCAGGCCCGACCCAGACCGTGAATGTTTGGCTCAGGCCCAGCCCGGCCTGCAAGTTTCAGGCCCTTTACCCGGCCCATACCCGCGGGCTAAAGACGGGTAAGCTCGTACATGTTTAAAGTAAAGCCAGTACATGTTTAAAGAATTACAATACAAAGATATGGGCATGCGACTATGCATATATTTTATATGAAATGTCTCTATTAAAAGAATGCACATTATTAAAATAATACCATAGGAAGTCCCATTGTTGAAGAGGTTAAACTGCATTCCAATGTATAAAGCACTAGTGTCATTCATAATTCCATGCAAGGTCTCAATTTGCAACTATATGATACTAAAGAAATAATTTTAAGCATTCATTAACCGTAATTACAATTTATAATCAGTTTTTATTAATAATAAAATTAATAATCTGGGTTTTGTATGAATATTTTTATTATGTCCAGCCCAAGCCCGGCCCGGCCCGGCCCGGCCCGGCCCGGCCCGGCCCGGCCCGCTCACACTAGACCCAGGCCCGGCCCAAGCCCGACGTGTTTAAATTGGGTCCGCAATATTTAGGTCCAGGCCCGGCCCGGCCCGGCCCCCGAAATTATGTAGAGGCGGGCTGCGGGCCGGGCCGGGCAGGGCTTGGACCTAAAGCCAGGCCCATATATATATATATATATATATATATATATATAGTACTAAGATAATATATATAACATAATATATATATATATATATAGTACTAAGATAAACTAAATCGCAGCATCACATTTTTAAGTGTGTGTATGTGAGTGCGTGCGTGCGTGCGTGCGTGCGTGCGTGCGTGCGTGTGTGTGTGTGCGGATTCAGCATTCCTGTTGTCACCATGTCCAGTTAACTGTGGGTTTTTCATAGGCACTAATTCACAACATATTCATCCAGTTGTGGTGAAACTTGCAATTCTTTATTGACGGTCGCCGACGAACAACGAAGCGGATTCTTATCTCATGTGATGGAGAGCGATCACTACCATATAATTATATTGTTACAGTCGTATTAGTGTTACTAAATCACAAAACCGAATATCCACATAGAATAGTTGATTCAGTGGCTCTTTCATTAATTCCTACCCACTCTGATTGTATTCGTGGATTCGTCAGTGGGAACGCCCCGTACACTGACAGACGACCTGCAATTGTAGAAACCGCCATGCATGACTTGCCCGCGGGCCAACATCTGGTTTATAAGTAAACCATTCGGTGAATGTTCTATCCGACGTTCGTGAACGTTCCTCGGTTTCTTGAAAATCGAAACCAACCCAGTTTCCCAACAACTCCATTTTTGAACCTGTTACTTCACCACGTCTTAGGAACCGTCACATTTCCCTGATTTTATTCTTATTGCAAATTTTTACAATCATTGTCGGTTGTGACTTCACCGGAGACTCCCAGTTAATGAAAACCAGTTACTCCACCTAGCTGCTCTGGAGTCGTGCATTCCAGTGTTCCCGATCGTTCCGCGGTTACTCGGAATTCGAAACACATACAGCGCATTTCCCAGCAACTCCATTTGTGGATGAGTCACGCGATCGCTCGACAGAAGGCACATCAGGAAGACAAAGGGTTGTAACTCCATAACAGGTAAGAGCTACATACCAGGTGTATTTCAATGCTGCCTATCACTACACTGTGGCAAAGATATATTTGATTGTACCTAGATGTAAGAAAAGGCTGATGTTTACAGGCGCTTTCGTACCGGTCTAGCCATCGGCATGGCCACGTATGTCAACATATGGGAGCAGTTCACGTGTGCATACATTATAAAATATTCTGTACAGGCGACGTGATTCAATACTAGCCACGTGGCTCGGTAGCTGTTGCCGTGGCTCGGTACTGTGAGGATCCAAATGACTCAGACTTTTTCCACTCGACGAGGCACGCGCGCGCACGTGTGCACCGACGTCGTGCGCGCGTTGCACGCGTCCAATCGCTCTCGCACACTCCTAACACAACACTCATGTAACCCATTATGTCACACAGCATGAGAAACAAGAGGCATCTAGTGAACTTATGTACATTTATATACAGAAAATGTGTGTCAGCAGTGATTAAGCAATTAAGGTGTATTCCTGTGAAGCAGGTTGTAGTATTCCTGTCAAGCAGGTTGTAATTCATTGTGGCTTTCTTGGACATATGCAGCATAGTCGCGGGTGGCTCATATGAGTGAGTGTCTGCCGTACTGTTCACCTTCACTGACAGAAGGGTAGCGATGGTGTCCTGGGCCAACTCCGAGCGGTGTTCCGTATCGATCTTGTTGACCATGGAGAAGACCCGCTCTGAGTCGGCGTTGCTGTGGGGCATGAGTAGGTATACCTTCATGACGGCTGAGAGGGTGGCGAAGGGATGATCTCCCCCTGCAGTGGTGCGTGTCGCCATGGCGGCCCAGAACGCATCCAAGCTCCCATCCATCGGTGGCAGCTCTGCGTCCGTAGCCATGGCGAACTCCATGAATTCCGCCCGCAGGGTATCAGAGTAGTCCTCCGGGAGCAGGTGTTCTGGCAAACGCTTGGCCAGATCAAGCACTGAAACACACCAAAGCAAAGCACTCAATACAAATAAAGCAGAACGTCTCATGCAATCTCCCTGAGCACCAGATCCAGCACTGAAACACACGAACACATTACAAGAAAGAACATACATACCTTATGTGCTTAGTTTAGTACTGTTAGTTTGTTAACTCGCCTATTTATATCAATCAATTTAATATAGGTTGTCAAAATTGACGATGCATGTCTGTATGTACCTGTGTTTGGGGTGAATTTCTCTCTCAGATCTGGGCGGAGGACCTCCAACTCAATTAGCAGCTGATTGTTGTAGGGCAGTTTCTTTACCATCTTGGTCACCAGGGCAGCGTAGAAAAGACGAACACTCCTGAGTGACAATTAACAAAAAAGATAATATAGATAAACTTGCTGCTGCACACAATGTTGATGATTACCCTGTAGCAACAAAAAAAACTGCAACTCTTCAATATGTTTTCTCATGCAACAATAGAACACTTGATTATCATACCATGCACTCATAATAAATAAAGAGTCCAAAGTAGAATGACATTTCTTATTTGCAGGCTAATTGTGTGAATGACATTTCTTATTTGCAGGCTAATTGTGCTCGGTATGTTGCGAGAACTAAAAAACAACACCATCATAACTACACCAATTAAATCATAGAGCAACCTACACACAATTTTATAGTGAAGACGCAACAGTACCATGCCGCATTCAAGGTATATTACCACACATATTCAACCCTAATCACATTTCATATTATTGTCAGGTGTGTCAATACTAACCTCAAACATGCCTCGATGATCGCAAACATGTTCTCGCCGGTGCCGATGTTGCATGTTGGCAGAGCGAGGAACTTTGTCAGGCTGCACGATGCGCCCTCGTCAAAAACGCGCACCAGAATCACAAAGTCCTTGTCGCCTCCGTCGTCTGTGCCGCCATCGCAGAGGAGAGCGAACGCCTGAACAATTTTACAAACTACCATTATTGATATTCCAAACATATTTGAAAAGGTCATTATTTGATTAGTAATATTAGTAATTATCTTCCAAAATGTTTATTGTTTTTAAGCAGAATGATTAAAAAGCTAGCCTAACCATAAAATACACGAGTAAAACATCAACTGTCCTCACTTTTAGTTATCCTATGAAATAGATGATCCTTGCAAAACAAACTGGAAGAAAACATACAATTAATGTGCAGATATATGGGATAATACCTGTGTCTGGCAAAGCTTGGTCACCAGGTCGTCCTGATGTCTAGCAAGGCCACACTTCACTATCTGCGTCGTCTTTGTCCTGCCCGCCGCAAAGCACTTGGCCACCTCACTGTCTGGGAACATGTGGGAGGCCATCTTCGTGAATGTGTCACTTATGGCGAACGGCAAGTTGTTCTTCGCCACGAAGTGCGCCCAAATGGTCTCGGCACGGATCACCTTCGCGGCCTTCAACTCGCCAGCTACCACGTACTGGCCGACACCACCCCGGGTCTCGTCACAGGCGCGCTCCGCCTTCAGGTGACTGGCAGACTGCAGATGTCTGCGCACGTCGCGGATGCCACCTGAAGATAAACAAGTCAAGCCTAAGTACAAGCCTTACAGTCGGCTGTATGGCCCCTGGCTGATGTTGTCTGTTTAATTTCCACTAACTTAAAATAAAATGATTTGATTGGAAGGCACCCAAAATGTTTTGCAACAATGCCTAACCTTGTCATCTTTGTAAAAAAAAACACCTATTACTGCCTATAAGTTCAGTCAACAGTTAAAATACGCTCGCTTACTTAATTATGCAGTAACAAATCCGGTACATCATGTGTTGCAAATAACGTCAGTTATGGGACAAAAATCATAGTAGCATCCGTCACTAGTTTTAAAACGTAGGTAAGAACCAAAAAATAGAATGAAAGTCTTACCTGAGCCAATACCGAAATCGCTTCGGCAAAGCCGACACAGGGCATAAGCGTTGCCCTTGTGGCTCATCGCTATCTTGCCTGGCCATTCTTTAACCCAACTGTCCTGGAACTGTGTTATGTATTTTTTTTCTTTGGTGGTGATGCATTCCGCTCGGGTGACATGTTGTTACGCTTCTTCATCGTGCGGAAATAAGATCGCGAATGAACGCGCACTTTGCCGCGAGACCAGGATGTAGGTCAAGCGTTCGCGAGAGAACCAAAATGTCGAAACGGAACGAAAAGTTCGTTCCGTTTTTATAGTTAAAATAAAAAATTGTACGTAACATTTTTTTTTCCGCGGTGACCGTCAAATGACGGAGATTTTCGTCTCCGTGACGGAGGTTTTCAGCGAAGTTGAAATGACGGAGTCTCCGTACGAATGACGGAGGGTTGACATGTATGTAATTGGTACTGGCTTGGTAGTGGATCGCAAAGGAAGTGTCACTAGTACATGTTACTGTTAATTGGATGATACAAAGTTATTAAACACAGTGTGCATGACCAATGAAGTGTTCACAGCTTTATATATTAAGCTTTTCATTTTTAATTACCAAAGGGGACTCATTCCTCGGATTCTTACATAACAAACAATTGTGAATGGAATATAAATTATTGAATGGAGCAAGAACATCCAGATGGCAAGTGGATAAGGAAGCCACTGGCTTATCGAGAGTCCATGCACACACGTACACACCCAAGCAAACGCGCACAAACATCTACATTTAAGTGAATCGTGCAATATTTATTAATTGCTCAAATAAGGCTGTGCCATAAAAATTGAACAAGAATGTCACCCAAGGAAAAATACCCAGATGGCAAATGGATAAGAAAGCCACTGGCTTATCGAGAGTGCAAAAATTGTTTACCATGTGTAAACGGCCCTTCAAAGATATTTGTTATTTTTGTTTGACGCTGCTAGCATTTACAGTACTGGTTATAAACAAATATATACTGGGCTTTAGAAGTGAAATAAAAGGTTCACACGTCGTAGTTAAAAAATGTTGTTCTTTCAGTCACTGTCAGCACACAACTCGCTGGCTGAGCCATCTGTACGAGCCACCCGAACGTTGTTACAGTTGTAACAACTAGCCCCCTTACAATTGTAACAACTTGCCCCAACACAATTTTTGCAGTTGAACGCACGTAGAAGATAACAAATCCTGAATTTAACTTCTACTTGGCATAACCCCATATACCATATAGTAGACATGTTTCAAGTTTCATTAACGAAACATAAAAAGTGGCTGCGTGAGATGATATTATGTGGGCATGCCAAAAAAGTCTTTGGTGGCTAAAAAGTAATTTTTTTCCACATCTCGTTAATTTCATCTTCTTACCTCCCGATTTTTGGACAGTGTGTCTGCTGGTGAACTTCCAACCAACTAGTGTTGGTGGTATCTCCATATGTGTGCTATGTTTTCTTAAAACGCCTCTGTAACAACTTGCCCCTGTATACAACTAGCCCCGGTCCCCTTACTAGTGCCGTGGCTCGGTAGTGGCATGGTGGCTCAATACCAAGCATGGGTTAATTTCAATTGTTAATTTGTTAATTGAACTCAATTAAGTTAATTAAATTAAATCAATAAACTTTTTCAGAAAGGCTAATTTAATTTAATTAAGTAACTTTACCAAAAGGGGTTAATTTAACTGACAAATTCCCAATTAATTCTCAGTTAATGCTCGATTAACAATTGCTATTACTGGCTAGTTCACAACAGTATTATCCAGGTGTTTCCAGAAGGCCAGCAGTCACTATTCCAGCCTCTAGCCTGAGAGAGATCAAGTTCAGGCATGTGTCAATGGGAGGGAGAACATCACATAGGACAAATGCTCTACACCAACTGGGATGGGCTGATCACTCAGGCACCTGTGAATTGCATGGAAGGCCTAGTCAATAGAATGTCCTCTATGCATCTATTAGATCAAAAGCATGCCAGTTATAGTGATGCATAAAAATATTGTATACATATTTAAATGCTAGTGTGTAAAGGAGAAATATAATGATTTAGTATAAAACACTGCATAAATAACAACTTGATTGGAGGAGGAACTTTTCAATCCTTTCAGTTTTTTTTAACAAATGTCTACAACTTTTAACATGTGATAAAATGCGCCATGAAGAAAAATGTCTTGGCATGTAAATATTGTATGAACAAATCTCTTTCCAACAAAATTACAAAACACATTTATGTTAAGTCTTGTGATTTTGAAACTGTTGTAAATGACATTGTGTAAAAAATTTTATCAACACATGATTTACTTTTTTATTGTTAATTGAATTAAAATCGAAGAATTTAATTGAAATTGAAGAACTTTGAAAATATATTAGGCTAATTTAATTTAATTTGGAGAATTTCTGAGTTAATTTAATTTTATTGGAGAATTTAAGATAATTGTTATTTAATTAATTACCTTTTCAAGTTAATTACTCATATCTGCTCAGTACTGACATCGTGGATCAGTACTGGCCCTGTAGCTTGGTACTGGTCTTGTGGCTTAATACAGGCATGGTGGCTTCGTACTGGCATGGTGGCTGGGTACTGGTGTTGTGGCTTAGTACTGACACGGTGGCTCGATATTGACACTGTGGCTTAGTACTGGCACAGCTGTTCAGTATTGACACTGTGGCTTAGTACTGGCGTGGCGGCTCGGTACTAACACTGTGGCTTCGTACTGGCATGGTGGCTCAGTATTGACACTGTGGCTTAGTACTGGCACGGTGACTTAGTACTGGCATGGTTGCTGGGTATTGACACTGTGGCTTGGTACTGGCACTGTGACGTAGTACTGAACACAGTGCCTCGGTACTGATAGTGTGGCTTAGTACTGGCATGGCAACTTAGTACTGGCATGGCGACTTAGTACTGGCATGGTGGCTCGGTATTGACACTGTGGCTCGGTACTGGCACTGTGGCTTCGTACTGGCATGGTGGCTCAGTATTGAAA
The DNA here is from genome assembly GCA_963662155.1 of Lamellibrachia columna. NCBI lineage: Eukaryota > Metazoa > Annelida > Polychaeta > Sabellida > Siboglinidae > Lamellibrachia > Lamellibrachia columna. The sequence goes on along the minus strand of OY759271.1, from coordinate 15,427,690 downwards.
CTGTGGCTAAGTACTAGCACAGCGGCTCAGTGCTGGCACAGTGGCTCGGTACTGACACTGTGGCTTAGTACTGGCACCGTGACTTAGTACTGGCATGGTTGCTCGGTATTGACACTGTGGCTTGGTACTGGCACTGTGACGTAGTACTGAACACAATGCATCGGTACTGATAGTGTGGCTTAGTACTGGTGCGGTGACTTAATACTGGCATGGCGACTTAATACTGGCAAGGTGGCTCGGTATTGACACTGTGGATTGGTACTTGCACGGTGGCTCTTTATTGAAACTGTGGCGTTAAACTGGCATGATGGCTCAATGCTGGCACGGTGGCTCGGTACTGAGAGTGTGGCTTAGTACTGGCACGGTGGCCCGGTACCAAGGGTTGCAACTCCATAACAGGTAAGAGCTACATACCAGGTGTATTTCAATGGTGCCTATCACTACACTGTGGCAAAGATATATTCGATTGCAGCCTAGATGTAAGAAAAGGCTGATGTTTACAAGAACTTTCATACCGTTCTAAAAATGGCCGCGCGTGTCAACATAAGGGGACAGTTCAAGTGGGCGTACATTAGTGCCCTGCACGGGTCTATAATTTGAGCCCAAGCCCGGCCCGTAATGAACTGTTAGAATCCAGGCCCGGCCAAGGTCAGCACAAATTTGTGAAGCCCAGCCCGGCCGAAGCCCGAAAACTAGAATTTAGGTCCAGTCCCGGCCCGCACATTTCAGGCCCAGGCCCGTGTCGTACCCGCGAGCCAAAGACGGGTAAGCCCGCGGCCAGCAAGCCCTATATTTTGAAAAGATAAACCTATGTTCTTATAATAAAAACGAAAAAAAAATTATTAAATCTATGCAAAAGGCTACATTCATAAAAAATATGCATCTATAACATATGTATTCTGTATGTAATAGTACTATATACTGTGTAATGTGTGTGCTATGTATGCAATACTATGCATTGCTATTATATGAAATGTCTCTATTAAAAGAATGCACATTATTAAAATGATACCATTGGATGTCCCATTGTTGAAAAAAGGTTAAACTATATTCCTCTATATAAAGCACTGGTGTCATTAAAAATTCCATGCAAGGTCTCAATTTGCAACTATGTAATACTAAATAAACAATTTTAAACATTCATTAACCGGAAATACAATTTATAATAAGTTTTTATTAATATTAAAATCTGGGTTTTGTATTAATATTTTTGTTAGGTCCAGGCCCAGCCCAGGCCCGGCCCGGCCCGGCCCGCTCACACCAGGCCCAGGCCCGGCCCAAGTCCGATGTGTTTAATATTTTTTTCAGCCCAGGCCCGGCCCGTGCCCGCAGTATATAGGCTCAAGCCCGGCCCGGTCTGGCCCGCGAAATTTTGTAGAGGCCCGGCCCACGGGCTGCGGGCCGGGCTTGGACCCAAAGCCCGGCCCGTGCAGGGCACTAGCATACATTACAAATACTCATTACAGGCGACGTGACTCAGCACTAGCCACGTGGCTCGGTAGCTGTTGCCGTGACTCAGTACTGTTGCCATGGCTCGGTGTTGTTGCCGTAGCTCGGTGCTGTTGCCGAGGCTTGGTACTGTTGCCGACGCTCGGTGTATTCCGCAGCTCGGTGCTGTTGCCGTGGCTCGGTACTGTTGCCGTGGCTCGGTACTGTTGCCGAGGCTCGGTACTGTTGCCGTGGCTCGATACTGTTGCCGTGGCTCGGTACTGCTGCCACGGCGCGGTACTGTTGCCGTGGCTCGGTACTGTTGCCATGGCTCGGTACTGTGGCTTAGTATTAGCGTCGTGTCTGGGTACTGGTTTGGTGCTGGCATTTCCGGTACTGCTACTGGAAAGATGACACGGTACCGGTGCAGCGACACAGTATTGGTGCCGTCACTCGGTACTAGCCTCGTGGTTTGGTGCTGGCATTGTGGCTCGGTACTGCTACTGGAAAGATGACACGGTACCGGTGCAGCGACACAGTACTGGTGCCGTCACTCAGTACTAGCCTCGTGGTTCGGTACTGGCACGGTGGCTCAGTAGGGAGACCGGGGCTAGTTGTGACAACTTTTAATTAAAGTCACTTTTTGCGAAAAGTATGTTAGATGGTTTATTTCTGTCAACGTATGCATTACATTTATTATTCGTGTTGATCAAATGTACCATGCCATTGATATTCCATATTGTAGCGAGGTAGATACGTGAAGTTTTCCAGGCGCGGTCGATTGTAACAACTATCTCCGTAAGCGGGGCAAGTTGTTACGTAGTACGAGGCACGTTGTTACAGCAAAGAACACGCTATACTGTTATTATATTAATTGGGTCATACAGAGTTATTATACACAGTGTGCATAACAATGTATGTGTTCACAGCTTCATTTATTAAGCTTTTCATATTTAATTACCAAAGGGGACTCATTCCCCCTTTTTATGCATAACAAACAATTGTGAATGTAATCTAAGTTATTGAATGGAGTGTAAAATAGTGAATGGCAATATATATGTAATGAGACTTCTACTTGATTGAATGATACACACACGTACACACTCACTCACTACATTTAAGTAAATCGTGGAATATTTATTAATTGCTCAAATAGGGCACGCAAGGCAAAACACCCAGATGGCAAGTGGATAAGGAAGCCATGGAGAGTCGAACAATTGTTCACCTATGTCTAACCCGCCTTTCAACGATTTTTTTTTATTTTTGTTTGACGCTGCTGGCATTTACAGTGCTCTTCCTCCTTGTTCCCTGCTGTACAGGGGTGAAGGTCAGGTAAAACATTGTCGAGCCACTCTTTCTGTTCTATCTTTTCCCCGATCTTCTCATGTCCCTCCTCACGCAGTCCTCCCATCTCAGCTGTGGCCTTCCCCTTTTCCTGCGTCCTTGATGTTTTTCCACCTCTGCTCTCTTTGCTAGTTTGCTTGCATCCATTCTTACCAAGTGGCCTGCCCATCTCATCCTGCTTCTCACCAATCTTACAGTACTGGTTATAAACAAGAACGCTGGGATTCAGAATTGAAATAAAACGTTCACACGTCGTGGTTAACTAAATTTAGTCGCTGTCAGCACACAACTCGCTGGCTGAACCATCGGTACGAGCCGCCCGAGTGTTGTTACAGTTGTAACAACTAGCCCCATTACGAGTGTAACAACTTGCCTGCTCAGTACTGACATGGTGGATCAGTACTGGCACTGTGGCATGGTACTGGCCCTGTGGTTTATTACTGGCACGGTGGCTATGTACTGGCATGGTGGCTTTGTACTGACATGGTGGCTTAATACTGCCATTGTGGCATAGTACTGGTGCCGAGGATATAATGAAAATGCTACTACAAATAGACTTCAAGACAAACATCGATTGTCAAAGATATTTTTTATTAAAACCGATTCGTAATTTTGTGCACATTGTGGAATTATTGTCTGACTCACTTTAACATTTGTTTCAATGAGAAATCGATAGCAGACTGTACACAGCGACCAGTGTCTATGCTACGCCCGTCTTTTTTGGTGTAAATAAAAGGACATTGTGTGAGATGTGAGATTTAATTACGTGCAACCCCCGATTAAATTTCTCAGTGGTAATGAGAATTGACGCTCTGCTATAGAGAAGCAGAGGGTACATAACGCCCATTGTTGCCAGGAAATCAGCTACTTGGAAAAACCCTTTAGCTGTGTGTGTGTGTGTGCGTGTGCGTGTGCGTGTGCGTGCGTGCGTGTGTGCGCGTGTGTGCATGTGTGTGTAATGCCGTGTTGCCTGTTTTGACAATGTTATAGTTATGTAATAGCGCACTGACATCGCTACTTCTACTATGTTTGTTCATTACTGTTGTTGAAAATAAAGATTCATTGATTCATTCAATTATTCATTAATTCATATACTTTGGCGCGGAAGTAAAAGACTAATCGATGATAGTGAGAATTTGCGTTCTATTATATCCAATGCGCCGTGGCAGTGAAGACGTACAGTTATTGTATTGGCACATGTTTTTTATATATCTTGTTTATTGGTTGTAGAGTGTCTATCATCAATAAAAGATGGCAGAACAAGCATGGCACAGCAAACCGGAAGTGACGACGATGCTGCAACAGTTCCACGATAAATATGCCCGTCAACCAACGGCGGCCATTGACGAGGCGAGACAAACTCATACAAAGTACACCAACTACTTGGCCAATGAGCTGCGGAAATTGGAAATCTGTTCGCGAGTCGAGTACACAGGCAGTGCGTACGAGGGGGTAAAGGTGTCGAACGACATTGAATTTGATATCATGGTGATCAAGACAGCTGGAAATCGAATGTTAACACCCTTACAAGCGCCAATATCTGGGTACTACTATTTACAAGGCGAAAACAGCAGCAAAGTTTCCCCCGACAAGAAGGTAACTGATTTCTGCGGTACCCTACAGAAGCTCATTAATAAGCACCCAGAAATGTCGCGTCTTGTGATATTACGTTACCACGGCCCGGCTGTTCAGATGGATGTGTACAGAAGCGAGGTGGATAGAATGCGAAACAACGTGTGGTATTCAGTCGACGTCGTCCTGTCGTATGAGGCTAAACTAGACCAACGAAAACGCATCTTTGTGGCAAAACCGCTGAAATCTGTGGAAGGCGCGTCACAAGTGAAGGACGCTTGGCGCTTGTCTTTCTCCTTGGAAGAGAAAGAACTATTCGACGGCATGGACCGCGATAACGGTTGCCGCAAGAAGGTCCTGCGCATGCTCAAGGTTGTGCGCAACCGAGAAGCCGGTCTGGAGAAGTTGACGTCCTACCACCTGAAGACGGCGCTCTTCTACGAGATGAAGGAAGTTAGCAACTGGAGACAGTCTGAGCTCGGTCGGAGGTTGATCGGCGTCCTTCGTCGTCTCTACCGAGACATGGAACAAGGTCGTCAGCCGCACAACTTCGTTACACAGATCAATCTCCTCGATGGAATGAATCGATCGACTATCGAAAACATTAGAGACAGACTGGAGCGTATCTTGCGTCTTGAGCACGTCTTCACTGAAATATTTAGAGCAAGTATCGGCGAAATGGTGGAATGCGATGGCGGGTATGTCAGTGCTGGTGGAGAAATCGGCGAGTCTGACGCTGGTTGGAGATGCATTTTGTGGTAAAAGTCGCTCATTTGCTCATATCGATAGGTTTCTAAGAAACACCTTAGGGACAGTAGTACACTTATAGCATTTACACACACGCACGCACGCACTCACACACGCACGCACGCACAGTTTCTATAGTGCTGCTTATTTCTCTTTATTACATATGCTGGAAGTGTGCTACTTCGTGTGGTTTTGGGTTCGTAAGATATGTGCGTTTTATAACCGCTTAATGTACTTTGGGGTGCATGATGACGTTGGGCGCGTCGGGTTCATGATTACGATACGAATTCATAATCACGGAATGCACGTGTGTGGTTTATAGCCATTTATGGTTCGTCGGGTTCATGGTCAAATAGGATACGGGTTCGTGACCAAGTAGGGTACGTCGGGTTCATGACCAAGTAAGGTACGTCAGGCTCATGACTGAGCAGGGTACGTCGGGTTCATAATCACATAAGATAGGTCGAATTCATTATCGGATTACTGTAAGCAAATAATCATGTCTATATGTCCATAATCTGCTTTGGTGTTGCAATTTTTCTGTTAATCGCATAAACTTGTGGAACAATAATGCTTTGGACGTGTTATTCATTCTACAAAGCAACCCCATCTATGTTATTTTAAGTATGTTATCATTATTCTTCTACCCGCTTTGGGGCGAGTATTTATCTGACGATATTTTCTCAGATTGTAAGCAACGTTTTAATTTGGTTAATACCAAGACAACGACGAAAAATAGGCAACTTAATTGGATGACGTTAACTCTCTGCATTCGCCCAAACCAGCAAGTTAAGTCACTGACCTGCAAGTAAATGATAGTCTCAAGGCAATGACTGTCAAGTCAAATCTTTAGTCATTAACCTGCAAGTAAATGATAGTCTCAAGGCAATGACTCTCAAGTCAAGTCTCCAGTCATTGACCTGCAAGTAAATGATAGTCTCAAGGCAATGACTGTCAAGTTAAGTCTCTAGTCATTGACCTGCAAGTAAATGATAGTCTCAAGGCAATGATTGTCAAGTCAAGTATGTAGTAATTGACCTGCAAGTAAATGATAGTCTCAAGGCAATGACTGTCAAGTCAAGTATTTAGTCATTGACCTGCAAGTAAACGATAGTCTGAAGGCAATGACTGTCAAGTCAAATCTCTAGTCATTGACCTGCAAGTAAATGATAGTCTTAAGGCAATGACTGTCAAGTCAAGTCTTTAGTCATTGACCTGCAAGTAAATGATAGTCTGAAGGCAATTACTTTCAAGTCAATTCTTTAGTCATTGACCTGCAAGTAAACGATAGTCTCATTGCAATGACTGTCAAGTCAAATCTCTAGTCATTGACCTGCAAGTAAATGATTGTCTCAAGGCAATGACTGTCAAGTCTAGATAACATGGACGACTCGAGTCCGACACGGACCAAAGTCACCAAGGTTCACCAATCGCCATAATAGTTGTTCTTGTTCTGCAATAATTTTAGCGGAAAATTTAGGCGGACAATGCCTCGTCAAAACATTGGCCAATCACAGCAAGTATTTACACATGAAAAACTTCAATTATGTCGGAAAAAGGAAAAGTTGCGGGCCTCATGGCAACCCGTGTCCATGGCAACCCGTGTCGAGACTGCGCACCTGGAGTGCCGTTACAGTGTTTCATTATGTTTGACATACAAACTAAATCAGTTGAGGGGAAACATTGATAATTTAAGATTAATTTTACACATTTTGCATTGAGACATTCAGACTTCAGTTAACAACAGTCTTCCTCTGCTGTGCTTCCAACCATCTGTGTATGTTGCTATTGCTGATGGGTGTGGCTTTCCATGAGTTGCTACGCCATATTGAAAGTGATTTCCCGTCATATATGTAATCGGCAATATTGTCATGGCTGTACTTGTTATATGACGATACATTTTCTCCATGATTCATTAAATGTTTAGTATTCCAGAGAACACTGTCTCTCTCTCCCTCTCCCTCTCTCTCTCCCGGTCCCTCTCCCTCTCTCTCTCCCTCTCCCTCTACCTCTACCTCTCTCTCTATCTGTAATGCTTCCGTGGATCTGTGCTGTTGCCGTGACACAGTACTGTTTCCGTGGCTCGGTGTTGTTGCCGTGACTCAGTACTGTTTCCGTGGCTCGGTGTTGTTGCCGTGACTCAGTACTACTTCCGTGGACCTGTGTTGTTGCCGTGACTCAGTACTGTTTCCGTGGATCGGTGTTGTTGCCGTGACTCGGTACTGTTTCCGTGGCTCGGTGTTGTTGCCGTGACTCAGTACTGTTTCCGTAGCACAGTTCTGTTGCCGTGACTCAGTACTGTTTACGTGGCTCGGTGTTGTTGCCGTCACTTAGTGCTGTTTCCGTGGCTCGTTGTTGTTGCCGTGACTCAGTACTGTTTCCGTGGCTCGGTGTAGTTGCCGTCACTCAGTACTGTTTCCGTGGCTCGGTGTTGTTGCCGTCACTTAGCGCTGTTTCCGTGGCTTGGTGTTGTTGCCGTCACTCAGTACTGTTTAAGGGGCTCGGTGTTGTTGCCGTCACTTAGCGCTGTTTCCGTGGCTCGGTGTTGTTGCCGTCACTCAGTACTGTTTACGTGGCTCGGCGTTGTTGCCGTGACTCAGTACTGTTTCCGTGGCTCCGTGTTGTTGATGTGACTCAGTACTGTTTCCGTGGCTCGGTGTTGTTGCCGTGACTCAGTACTGTTTACGTGGCTCGGTGTTATTGCCGTGACTCAGTACTGTTTCCGTGGCTCGGTGTTGTTGCCGTGACTCAGTACTGTTTCCCTGGATCTGTGCTGTTGCCGTGACTCAGTACTGTTTCCGTGGCTCGTTGTTGTTGCTGTCACTCAGTACTGTTTCCCTGGATCGGTGTTGTTGCCGTGACTCAGTACGGTTTCCGTGGCTCTGTGTTGTTGCCGTCACTCAGTACTGTTTACGTGGCTCGGTGTTGTTGCCGTGACTCAGTACTGTTTCCGTGGCTCGGTGTTGTTGCCGTGACTCAGTACTGTTTCCGTGGATCTGTGTTGTTGCAGTGACTCAGTACTGTTTCCGTGGCTCGGTGTTGTTGCCATCACTCAGTACTGTTTACGTGGCTCGGTGTTGTTGCCGTGATTCAGTACTGTTTCCGTGGCTCGGTGTTGTTGCGGTGACTCAGTACTGTTTCCGTGGATCTGTGTTGTTGCCGTGACTCAGTACTGTTTCCGTGGCTCGGTGTTGTTGCCGTCACTCAGTGCTGTTTCTGTGGATCTGTGTTGTTGCCGTGACTCAGTACTGTTTCCTTAGCTCGGTGTTGTTGCCGTCACTCCGTACTGTTTCCCTGGCTCGGTGTTGTTGCCGTGACTCAATACTGTTTCCGTGGCTCGGTGTTGTTGCCGTCACTCAGTACTGTTTCTGTGGATCTGTGTTGTTGCCGTGACTCAGTGCTGTTTCCGTGGCTCGGTGTTGTTGCCGTGACTCAGTACTGTTTCCGTGGCTCGGTGTTGTTGCCGTCACTCAGTACTGTTTCCGTGGCTCGGTGTTGTTGCCGTCACTCAGTACTGTTTTCGTGGATCTCTGTTGTTGCCGTGACTCAGTACTGTTTACGTGGCTCGGTGTTGTTGCCGTGACTCAGTACTGTTTCCGTGGCTCTGTGTTGTTGCCGTCACTCAGTACTGTTTCCGTGGCTCGGTGTTGTTGCCGTCGCTCAGTACTGTTTCCGTGGCTCGGTGTTGTTGCCGTGACACAGTACTGTTTCCGAGGATTTGTGTTGTTGCCGTGACTCAGTACTGTTTCCGTGGCTCGGTTTTGTTGCCGTGACTCAGTACTGTTTCAGTGGCTAGGTGTTGTTTCCGCCACTCAGTACTGTTTACGTGGCTCGGTGTTGTTGCCGTTACTCAGTACTGTTTCCTTGGCTCGGTGTTGTTGCTGTCACAAAGTGCTGTTTCCGTGGCTCGGTGTTGTTGCCGTGACTCAGTACTGTTTCCGTGGCTCCGTGTTGTAGCCGTGACTCAGTACTGTTTCCGTGGCTCCGTGTTGTTGATGTGACTCAGTATTGTTTCCGTGGCTCGGTGTTGTTGCCGTCATTCAATACTGTTTCCGTGGCTCGGTGCTGTTGCCGTGGCTCGGTACTAGTGTCGTGGCTCGGTACTGGCACTGTGGCTCGGTACTGGCATGGTGGCTCAGTAGGGGAGACCGGGGCTAGTTGTGACAATGTTCAGTTAAAGTAACTTTTTTTGTGAAAAGTATGTTTCCGTGGATCTATGTTGTTGCCGTGACTCAGTACTGTTTCCGTGGCTCGGTGTTGTTGCCGTGAATCAGTGCTGTTTCCGTGGCTCGGTGTTGTTGCCGTGACTCAGTACTGTTTCCGTGGCGCGGTGTTGTTGCCGTCACTCAGTACTGTTTTCGTGGATCTCTGTTGTTGCCGTGACTCAGTACTGTTTACGTGGCTCGGTGTTGTTGCCGTGACTCAGTACTGTTTCCGTGGCTCTGTGTTGTTGCCGTCACTCAGTACTGTTTCCGTGGCTCGGTGTTGTTGCCGTCGCTCAGTACTGTTTCCGTGGCTCGGTGTTGTTGCCGTGACACAGTACTGTTTCCGAGGATTTGTGTTGTTGCCGTGACTCAATACTGTTTCCGTGGCTCGGTTTTGTTGCCGTGACTCAGTACTGTTTCCGTTGCTCGGTGTTGTTTCCGCCACTCAGTACTGTTTACGTGGCTCGGTGTTGTTGCCGTGACTCAGTACTGTTTCCTTGGCTCGGTGTTGTTGCTGTCACTCAGTGCTGTTTCCGTGGCTCGGTGTTGTTGCCGTGACTCAGTACTGTTTCCGTGGCTCCGTGTTGTAGCCGTGACTCAGTACTGTTTCCGTGGCTCCGTGTTGTTGATGTGACTCAGTATTGTTTCCGTGGCTCGGTGTTGTTGCCGTCATTCAATACTGTTTCCGTGGCTCGGTGCTGTTGCCGTGGCTCGGTACTAGTGTCGTGGCTCGGCACTGTGGCTCGGTACTGGCATGGTGGCTCAGTAGGGGAGACCGGGGCTAGTTGTGACAATGTTCAGTTAAAGTAACTTTTTTTGTGAAAAGTAAGTTAGATGCATTATTTCTGTCAACGTATACATTACATTTATTATTCGTGTTAATAAAATGTACCATGCCATTGATATACTCCATATTGTAGCGTGAAGTTTCCCAGACGCGGTCGACTGTAACAATTAGCCCCGTAAGAGGGGCAAGTTGTTACATCATACGGGACACGTTGTTACAACAAATAACACGTAGATCGCATAGCAAGTGTCACTCGTACATGTTACTATTATTACATGTGCATGACAATGCAGGTGTTCACATGCAGCTTTTCAATTTTAATTACTAAAGAGCACTCATTCCCCGGTTTCTTACATAACAAACAATTATGAATGGAATATAAATTATTGAATGGAGTATGAAATAGTGAATGGCAATGTGTGTGTGTGTGTGTGTGTGTGTGTGTGTGTGTGTGTGTGTGTGTGTGTGCGTGCGTGCGTGCGTGCGTGCGTGCGTGCGTGCGTGCGTGCGTGCGTGCGCGTGCGCGTGCGTGCGTACGTGCGTGCGTACGTGTGTGTAATGCGACTTCTACTTGATTGAATGATACACACACATTTACACACTCACGCACACGCGCACGAACATCTACATTTAAGTGAATCGTGCAATATTTATTAATTGCTCAAATAGGGCTGTGCCATAAAAATTTAACAAGATTGTCACCCAATGCAAAACACCCAGAAGGCAGGTATATAAGAAAGTCACTGGCTTGTCGAGAGTCCAACCATTTTTCACCTATATGTAACCGGCCCTTCAAATATATTTGTTATTTTTGTTTGACGCTGCTAGCATTTACAGTACTGGTTATAAACAAGTATTCTGGGCTTTAGAAGTGAAATAAAAGTTTCACACGTGGTGGTTAGATAAATACTGTTCTTTCAGTCACTGTCAGCACACAACTCGGTACGAGCCGCCCGAGATGTGTTACAGTTGTAACAACTAGCCCCATTACAATTGTGACAACTTGCCCCAAACACGATTTTTGCAGTTGAACGCACGTGGACGATAACAAATCCTGAATTTCAATTTAACTTCAATTTGGCATAGCCTCATATACCTGCATTCAACCCTATCAGGGGACACACGAATATTGGTGCGGCGGAATGCAGTTGTACAGGATGTAACCAAGCTATATGGTGGTGACAATATGCCGGAAATTGTTGCGCACAATATCAGTGTTACATTCGAAGGTGGGTGAAGGCACAGTATTCAACCAGGAAAGTGGATATTGGAACTTTTAAAACTAAACATATTTTTACCTTCCTTTGTCATATGATAATCTGAATATTTTTTGTAACATTTTTACTGCTTACAATTAACTGCAATGAAATAAGTTCTATAAAAATATTTATATAGTGTTATACATGAACATTACCTTAAGGTATCCAGCAGAAGTGAAATTGTACTTAATGTCCGTAATTATGAGAATTCCATTACATGTTGTATACTGTGTGACCTACATGTTGTATACTGTGTGACCTACATGTTGTATACTGTGTGACCTACATGTTGTATACTGTGTGACCTACATGTTGTATACTGTGTGACCTACATGTTGTATACTGTGTGACCTACATGTTGTATACTGTGTGACCTACATGTTGTATACTGTGTGACCTACATGTTGTATACTGTGTGACCTACATGTTGTATACTGTGTGACCTACATGTTGTATACTGCGTGACCTACATGTTTTACTAATATTACTTCAATTCATGTTCTCTGAATTGTACAAAAGTTATTAATATTGTATGGATCATTGGTCTTAACATCATCTTCTGACAACACTACTTCACTAGACACCGATGTGTCACATAGGTGACCATCATGTAGTTGATCAATGATAAAAGACAGGCCGAGATCACCGATGCACAGGCCGAATTCACTGCCGCATAAGCCGAGGTCACTGGCCGAGTTCACTAAAACAGGTCGAGATAACTCATGCCGAGATCCTGAAAGGCTGAGATCACCGGCAACGTTCTATTTCTATCTGAGCAGCTAGCCCAGTTAAGAGGCGACTGACGTCACTTATATAAAAGATACGTACATTTATCTTATTTAAAGTACGAAATATGAAAGCAGTAAGCTTACTAGTATTGTAACTTGCATGCGTTAACGTGTGTTGGATACAGAAAATAAAACGTGGATTTTGTCGGGAGGATATGATGTACGTACTAGCTGGCGATGTATTGAGTGACCCCCCCCATGGGCACAACTCGAGAAAAGTAGGGGTGACCACAGTTACTGCCGTCACTGCAACGCAGGACAGCTATTTCGGGATCGTGAGGGAAGCACGTCGCGACCGTTGACAATCCCATGCGCGCTTCACTGACACGAACCGCGCGACGCGGAGCGGTGACTGACCAATCACATGCGCGCTTCACTGACATGGATGGCGCTTCATAGGTAATAGTACCTACACATCAGCGGGCGTCGGTTGGGTCTGTCTGTTCGATCGACTGTACTGTGCGAACATAATCACAGGTAAGAACCGTGTTTTGTCTACGCCGCCTACGGTCAACGACGGGGTCTCGCCAGCCAAATTTATTATCGTCTCGCAGATTCTCATCCGCGTCGTGGCGCATCAGCAAGCCTCCCTTATCCATTAATCTTTTACTCGTTTTCACAGTCAATTTTTCTTTGCGACGTTTCGACAGCTGTTGGCTGCCTTCACCGGACTGCATGACAAGGACTACAAGGTGGCACGGTAGTCATCATGCGCTGGTGTGCCCCCTGTTGAAATATACATTTTTGTACCTGAGTTTATTGACGTCGATACTTTCAACACCCCCCCACCCCCCCCCCCCCACCCCCGGCCACGGTCTCTCCGTGGGCGGCTCATCTGATGTCGTCATAACCATCTAGGTGTGGTCAGTCTGATGAGTGCAGCTGAATTTTGTATATAAGTCACACAGAAAAAAGGTAAAATCGACTGTGAAAAACGATTAAAATATTAATAAATTGCAATCATCAGTCTGATGAATCTCTTCACAACTTACAGCGCAACTACGTGCACGTACAACTACGTGCACGTACATTTAATTTTTTACATCGGTTCTAACGAACGTAATCGAAACCAAACATATACAGAAGATTTCTAGTTCGACCCACAACGTTGTCTTGATTAACTAGCTAGTAGCTACACAGGATAGCGTAGAATAGTATTATCGAGAATCGTTATACTCATAATCATTCATACCATATCACACTCGGTCTAGTGGTACGTAAAATGTCTTACATTTTTCCGAGCACGCACACCAAACGCACGTACACCATTTCTTTTGATGTCTCCATTGGCGTATCTGGAATCTTACAAAGGGGGAGGCCGGGGGGGGGGCAAGCTTAGTCACCCATTAGTTTACCATTACCATTTTCCGAAGTTTTTTTCTCTCAATGAATAGCTGCTAAAATGTGTTGCAATTTATTAACAACACGGAACGGATCAAATCGTAGGGATGAGTGGGTGCGTGCGTGCGTGCGTGCGTGGGTGCGTGCGTGCGTGCGTGCGTGCGTGCGTGCGTGCGTGCGTGCGTGCGTGCGTGCGTGCGTGCGTGCGTGCGTGCGTGCGTGCATGTTTCTTTATGTATAAACAATGTAAATAAATTCATATTCGATTCTTGTTTGTAGGTAGATTTCACGGATGAAAGATGGACAAACTAGCCTGGCACGATAAACCGGAAACAACGAAGCTGCTGCGAGAGTTTCACGAGAAACACGCCCGCCAGCCACAGAAGGAAATTGTTGAGGCCAAACAACGACACACGGAGTACACGGAACTCATCGCCAGCGAGCTGCGGGCGCAGGGGAAATGTTCCCGCATCGAATACACCGGCAGTTCGTACGAGGGAGTGAAGGTATCGAACGACCTCGAATTCGACATCATGGTGATCCGGACTGCCGGGAGTCAGGATCTAACACCCGTACCAGCGCGCAATCCCGGCTATTACAAGCTGAAGGTTGCAGGCGTGGGAACTGGACCCGACGTGTTTAAGGATGCTCTCGGCGACAACCGCTGTCTTTCTCCCATTAAAACTGTCGACCGATTTTACGGCACGTTGCAGAAAATCATCAACAAACACTCAGACCGGTTGCGTGACGTGACACTCCGACGGCACGGCCCGGCTATCCAGATGGACGTGTCCCGAGGGAAAGACGTGCCGTGGTATTCCGTCGATGTCGTTCTCGCGCACGAGGTACAGCTAGGTCCGCGAAAGCGAATATTTGTAGCCAAGCAGCTCAAAACGGCCGACGGGAAGCAGGCGCAGGAGAAGGATACGTGGCGTCTGTCGTTCTCTCTGGACGAGAAGTCGCTGTTCGGCGGCATGGACAGTGACAAGGGTTGTCGCAGGCACGTCTTGCGCATCCTCAAAGTTGTACGTAACCGAGAAGACGGTCTGAAGAAGTTGACGTCATATCATCTTAAGACGGCGCTCTTCTACGAGATGAAGGAAGTTAGCAACTGGAGCCAGTCTGAGCTCGGTCCGAGGTTCATCGGCGTCCTCCGTCGTCTATACCGAGCCATGGAGCAAGGTTGTCAGCCGCACTACTTCGTTCCACAGATCAATCTCCTCGATGGAATTGCGCCCATGACTATCGAAAACATTAGATACAGACTGGAGCGTATCTTGCGCCTTGAGCCTGTCTTCAGGGGACTGTTTGAACTGAAATAATCTTCATTGACACTTGTGGTCAACTTAAATATGAATATCAACATTTTAATGACATGCATTTGGTAAAAGGAAAAGAGGAAGACATCGACTCATATGGGACTGTCATAACGTGTCCGTTACTTTGTATAGTGTAGGTTAATTAAAAAAAAATTGTTTTGCAATTATTAGGCTGTCAACATGTGACAGTTGTCAACTCTTCTATGAATTCAAATTAAATTATCTCGCGAGACTCCATCCAGTTAGCCTCTGATCCTTATTGTTGTCATAATGCTCTGTTGTGTTGGCGGCGACTATAATGTCCAGTCTATGTCTAAACCAATTTCTTCTAGATGGTTCTTCAGTGTCACTACACCGAGACAGTTATGTATTGTGGGTGGCTTTAAAGAAAAGCTTCCGTAACTGACGAGCCGCCAGCAACAGACGATCACGCTGAATGTTTAAGGACTTAGCACAAATGTTATCCCGATTTTAACCTGCACAACATTCACGTTGCATGTAGTCACCACAGTGCGTCACAGTCCCGAAGAAGAGAGAAACATACATACATACATACATACATACATACATACATACATACATACATACATACATACATACATACATACATACATACATACATACATATATACATACATACATTGAATTGAATTGAACCATGAGATTGCTGCTTCACTGACAGACACCGATCGATATTAATACAGTTCGAAGCCGCATCCGCAGAGACATTATTTACTGCAGGTAGAAGTCGTCATGCGTGAGTCGCCAGTAGGCCAACTTTTTTGCAATCGATAAACTAAAGGATGATCTCAAAACACTGATGTACGCCATTACACAAAACCGATGTCATCTACCCTCAGACCCCTTCCACCGCTACATGAAATATTTTATTACATCGACCTGTGTATACCCGTCCTAATCCTTCCTGCTGTAACCATCACATACCTTTCATGTTCAGCTATCATAAGTCAACACCCTTGTCATTATGGATTGCAGGCCCGTTCTCTGTGTTTTGAAAAGGGGGGTCGAGCGTACACAATCAGCCGCGAATGTCTGGGATGATTTCTGAAAAAGGGGGGGTTCGTTCGAACCTCCCCCCCCCCCACCGAGGACGGGTAAGAACTGTAATCGGAAAACCAACTATGTTTGTGGGGAAATACACCGAAGTACGACGCTAAACAGCCGTTAACCCCCCCCCAAAAAAAAAAACCAGTTTCGTGTACATTGATGTTTTGGGATCGTCCCTAACAAGCCGCTGAAAGATAATGTTCGCGAACGTCCCGCGGTTTCCCGAAAAGCGAAACTGACCTAGTTTTCTGGAAACTGCATTTCATACATTAGTCACCCGGGTGACTCACGCGATAACCTGATACGTGAACATTGCGTCAGAGGGCACTTTTACATAATTAGCAGGGTCGTTTACATCTTCACGGGTAAAGAGCTGCATATTTAAATGCTGCCTGTCACTCTGCGCTGTTGTTTGCAGGCGCTGTCACACTGACTACGTGGACGTCTTGCCACGCATGCCAACGTTGAGTTTCTGCCAAGACAGGGCTGTAATAAAGGAGGCGTGTATGTATCTGCGAAACCCAATTTTTCTCAGAGATTGTGCGCGTTCATTTCGAGTAGCTGACACACAGAAGAACAATGCAAACACGTGAACGGACCAAACCCTAAAAAAGGGGATGCCCAGTTTCCCCCAAAACGACACCAGGTGACAAGTCTTCTTGATATCCAAATGTCTATAGCATATACACGCACACACACACACACACACACACACACACACACACACACACACACACACACACACACACACACACACACACACACACACACACACACACACACACACACACACACACACACACACACACACACACACACACACACACACACACACACACACAGCCCCCCTCTTATAAGGCCATTCCTTATGCAAAGGGGCAATGGCCTTATAAAAGAGGGGTGGCCTTCGTGAGGGGAAACTGTCATGAGTAAGCCTCGTTTACTACATGGTAAGGTGACCTCTGGTGAGGAGGTGGCTTCTTGTCTAATAAGAGGGGAACACTGTATGTATAAACTACAGTAAATTGTGCTTGCGATATATTTACCAAATAGATTGAATCATTGTTTGTTTATTAATTTATGCGAATTCATGGTTTCTTAATTCATACAACGACCCATCGCCATGATCATTCAATCGATTCTAGTTTGAATGTGTTGTGCTAGCACATGTGTATCAAAGCGATGAACTCGTCGCGTCCTGCAAAGTGCATCAACTCGGTGCGATTGACACCGATGTTGTGGTCAAGCTTTCGAGCTTCCCTTGTCACTTTGGGTGAAATTAGGCAAGTTCGCCACTGCTGTAACTTATGAAATCAGGAAATAGACTTTACATGTCACTTTCATACCTTCGTAGACCATTAATTTTGACTTGATGAAAACAAATCCGGCAAAAAAGCTGAGGTGCTCAGACCCCCGATGAACATCCCTTGGATCAGCCCATGAAACCTATTATGAATCATAGCAACATATATAGCTATTTCCGTACTTCTTTACTTCGCGATTCATCGTTTCGTAATCGGGTAATATTGCGCTACTTTCTGCAGATGTAATATGCCCTGCATTGAATACGTAGGTTACACATATTTGACCCCCAGCCCTGTTATGCTCAACCATGAGTATTCCAAACCTTTCTGATTTGACACAGTATATTTCGATTTAAAAATAAATCGACGCGTGTTGTGCCAACGAAAGATGTACTGAAGAGCTGAATAAATGTGAAATATTTATGAAAAATAAGACAAATCTCTTTGTTATTATATCGCCACTGAACCGACGAGATGTATCGACAAACAGTGCGATCAACTATGTTTAAGTACAAACGTTTCACTGTGCAATAATGTCGTCTTTTATTTGAAATGGTCTTAGGATTTTACCCCCTGGACATTACCCTTCTGGACATTGCCCCTTGGACATTACCTTTCTGGACTTTACCCCCTGGACTTTACCCTTCTGGACTTTACCCCCTGGACATTACCCTTCTGGACATTGCCCCTTGGACATTACCTCTGGACAATATCCCAACGGGACTAATGTCCTAGGGAGTAATGCAAACCCCCCCCCCCGATCAAACACATTAAGACAGTGTATGCTTTCAACTAAAACCGAAGGAATCTTACTCCTAACGCCTAATCTAGATCATAATAATAACCTAACCCTAGAATAATTCCTAAATGGAATAAACGTTTCCCTTGAAGCTAATCCTAAGACCTCAAAAAGACCACAACTAGGTGGTTAATGTCCAGAAGCTGATTCCCAGACGGGTAATGTCCGGAGGGTATATTGTCCTGTCACCATTTGAAATATGAAATCTCGAATAACTATTACAACAACGCCTACTGAAAATCAACAGAGCAGAACAGGGTGAACTGCTTTTTGTTCGTTGCTTCAACCAAGCCGGAAGTAACACGCGCCACTGCCGCTGGTAACAGAAACGACCTAATTTCCCAGAAACTCCATCATTCAGTCATTCCTACACAAAGGATGGCTAAACGTTGGTGTAGACATCTGGAAATCACAGACGTAGAGGTGTACAAAGAATAGACGTGGGAAATGTGAGATTTGATCAAACAAGAAAAGAAAAGATAGCACAATAATTATACAGACAGGCATACCAATTTTATGTTCACCAGTTTAACCAAGCAGAACAGACTAAACAATTGTCGAGGATCACGCATAAATAAAAACTGACTGACTCATGTATAACTAATTGAATAATAAAACACATCGCATGAAAAGAAGCACATTTCCCGGAAATTGGGTCATCAACGTTTCTTTAATTGGTTGAATCGGCTCACGCGGCCAGACTTCGGCTTTCAACGGTGAACGAAGTAGTCGGTTCGGTGCGTCTCTCTCGAAGCCGGGGCGTTTGACTGGTTCCGGTACAGATCTCCACTGCATCATTATTTGTATGTGTTCTCGTACGGACTAGGTAGGAGATTTGTTTTAAGTCGCGAGAACGACTCTTCTGATGCGGGTTTCATTCGTGGGTTTCAGCTGTATATCTCCATTCTGTGACTACGCAGTATATATGTAAGGTGTCCACGTTTACATTATGAGACTATGTCGGCCCTTTTTATTTATTGTTGTACGAGCACTTCAGTCCTGGTGTGTCGTCCAAGACATATTATTTCCTATTTTATTCCTGCATGTAGGTGTTTAACGGGGGTGGACAATTATGTTGTACACATTGTAATTGTTATCATATGATTGTGTGGGCGCGAGCCAAGGTTCCAAACCACGTACGTCATGGTCACGTCTTCGTGAGCACTGTAATAAACCATTGCCTAGTGTTGACCGTCCTGGTCTTGAGGTATACCTTATAAGGTACACCTAATATATGCACGTGTTGTCCAGACATGTTGTATGATTTTAAATGACGTGGAGTGACTTGTTCGTGTTGGTAACAAAACTATTTCGCAGACGGTCACGTACGGTGATCGCAATCTGTGGAATTGGTTGCCGAATTTAGTCAGGACTACAAACACACTGATGATATGTTACTAGCACAGAACACAAAACAATTTTTTTACAGTAGCCTTTTTATAATATGCTGATGTGAACATTTGTATATTTATTTATTATTATTTAATAATTTATTATTACATTAACAAAATGTCATATATTATTTATGGCAGGACTATTTTATTAAAAAATTTTTGTCATGGTCTACACCTGAGAACATATATTGTTGGTGTGGTTTTAATAGGATTTAGTTGGTGTGGTTTTAATAGGATTTAAAGTTATGATTACGCTAAAACCACACCAACAATAATTGTTCTAAAATATAGTACATGACAAAAATAATCCTATCATAAATAATACAGAATAATATAGAATATTTTTATGCAATAATAAAAATAACAATAAATGTATATATGAGTAGGCATTAGTATATGTGGTAGCTTCGATTATGATCTTGCAGAATTGTAGTATATATTTCTATATAGGCCTACTGCGATACTATATCGAGCTTAACTTAATTGCTGTTAAATTAGTTTTTGAACCTATTGCTCGATATGAATGGATTCATTTCGTTTTTCAATGATATGTAACAACAAAATACAAATAATTCATATAGGCCATTAATATGTATAACTGTACATGTTATGGTTGTACTGGGGAAGTGCTAATAAAATATTGCACTTCAGTGTTCCCCTTTTCCTTTTGAAAATATTCTATGTGTTAGTCTATACTCTATTAACGGTAGACATTTTAGCTCAATTTAGACAACGTTTAATATTTGACACAAAAGGAGTATTGTCACTTCATTAAGACTATGCCAACATGTTAATTTATTATTTATCTCTATAAAAAGGCAAACAGGGGCCGTGGAAATTGCTTAAATACCGGACACAGTAACTGCTATGTCAGCAGCACAATTAGCACAATTATTATCAAAACTCAAATTTGACCAAAAAGGGTCTTTACACACAGACTGCAAACATTGAGAAGGCACCATCCTAACCAAATGTTCTTATAAAATGCCATATCATGGCAACATTGCTATCAAAACCCAAATTGACCCACAAGGGTCTTTATACACAAAGACTGCAAAAATTTAGAAGGCACCATCCTAACCAAATGTTCTTATAAAATGCCATATCATGGCAACATTGCTATCAAAACTCAAATTGACCCACATGGAGTAATGTCGTTTCAGTAAATGTTGGCCAAAATCTTCATTTATTATTCATCTCTATATACATAAAAAAAATCATGAAGTGCCAGGAAAAAATTTAGGTTTTGTTATCTTGAAATCATGCTTACTTATCTTCTTTGCACCCTAGTCAGTGCATCAGGCCACTTAGTAACTTCACCCTAGTCAGTGCATCAGGCCACTTAATAACTTCACCCTAGTCAGTGCATATGGCCACTTAATAACTTCACTCTAGTCAGTGCATATGGACACTTAGTAACTTTACCCTAGTCAGTGCATATGGCCACTTAGTAACTTTACCCTAGTCAGTGCATATGGCCACTTAGTAACTTTACCCTAGTCAGTGCATCAGGCCACTTAATAACTTCACCCTAGTCAGTGCATATGGCCACTTAGTAACTTCACCCTAGTCAGTGCATCAGGCCACTTAATAACTTCACTCTAATCGGTGCATATGGACACTTAGTAAATTCACTCTAGTTGGTGCATATGGCCACTTAGTAACTTCACTCTAGTCGGTGCATATGGCCACTTAGTAACTTCACTCTAGTTGGTGCATATGGCCACTTAGTAACTTCACTCTAGTCGTTGCATATGGCCACTTAGTAACTTCACTCTAGTTGGTGCATATGGCCACTTAGTAACTTCACTCTAGTTGGTGCATATGGCCACTTAATAACTTCACTCTAGTCGGTGCATATGGCCACTTAGTAACTTCACTCTAGTTGGTGCATATGGCCACTTAATAACTTCACTCTAGTCGGTGCATATGGCCACTTAGTAACTTCACCCTAGTCATTTCATATGGCCACTTAGTGACTTCACCCTAGTCGGTGCTTATGGCCATTTAGTAACTTCACTCTAGTTGGTACATATGACCACTCAGTAACTTCACCCTGGTCGGTGCATGTGGCCACTTAATAAGTTCACACTGGTCAATGCATATGGCCACTCAGTAGCTTCACCCTGGTCGGTGCATATGGCCACTTGGTAACTTCACCCTGGTCGGTGCATATGGCCACTCGGTAACTTCACCCTGGTCGGTGCATATGGCCACTTGTTAACTTCACCCTGGTCGGTGCATATGGCCATTTGGTAACTTCACTCTGGTCGGTGCATATGGCCACTCGGTAACTTCACCCTGGTCGGTGCATATCGCCACTCGGCAACGTCACCCTGGTCAGTGCATACATCCACACGGTAACATCTGAAGATGCCCCGAATATCGAGGAATAAACTCTACATCTCTACACCATATTCCAGGAACTCCATCCCACTTGGTTTCCCTCTGCCTCCAGTCCTTCTCCGTGTTCGTTTTGGCCTTCTTCTTCTGCTTATACCTGCAGGGACCCAAGTTAGTGCTATTTAAATGTTCTGCATACCATCTCTTGAAATCACACTCCGAACTAAAATTAATGTTCTCTAACGAATCCACAAAAAATATATATATAAACGATTTGGAAGATGACATATCTAGCAAAGTACTCAAATTTGCAGATGACATAAAAGTATTCAGAAAGGTTACTAATGATACAGATAAACAAAGTTTACAGGATGATCTAGATAAATTAGTTAAAATAACAAATGTTATTCAATTTTGGGAAGTGTAAATGTATACACATAGGACATGGAATCATGGACGAAGAATATAAAATGGGGGATGCTGTACTAGGTAGAACCACACAAGAAAAGGACTTAGGAGTAACATTTAGTGATGACATGGAAGTTTCAGAGCAATGTGGGATTGCTGCTTCGAAAGGAAATCAAATTCTAGGGCTAATTAGGAGAACTATTATATATAAGGAGAAACAGCTAATTGTACCCCTGTACAAAGCAATAGTTAGACCACATTTGGAATATTGTATTCAAGTGTGGAGGCCATATCGTAAAAAGGACATAGACAAGCTAGAAAGAATACAACGAAGAGCAACTAAAATGATTCCAGAATTGAGAGACCTTAGTTACGAAAGTTGCTTATTACAGTGTGGGTTGACAACACTAGAGACCAGGAGGCTAAGAGGAGACCAAATAGAAGTGTTTAAAATAGTGAATGGTTATGAGGATGTTGATAGGAATATGTTCTTCAAACTTAAAGAAGGCAGTAGAACCAGAGGACACAAAGAAGCATTAGTTAAGGAGCAGTGTAGGTTGGACATGAGAAAGTACTCTTTCTCACAGAGGGTGATAAATGAATGGAACAAATTGCCAAATGATTGTGTTAATGCTAGTAGTGTGAATATGTTTAAAAATAGAATTGACAGATATTTGATAAGGGCGGGCTACACATAGATGAGAAAATTGTTGGACTCTCGGTAAGCCAATGGCTTCCTTGTCCACTTGCCATCTAGAACTTGTTGTTTGGGGTGGCAATCTTGTTAAATCACAACATATGTTTTCCGCAAGAGGCCGCCACTTGAATAACGTGTATATCCGCAACAAGAGGCCGCCACTTCAATAACGTAATTTATAATGTATTCTGTTCTTATTAATGTTCTTCAATATATATAATTTGTGTTTATCTTTGGCATTATGGACGTGGATATATACACACACATCATTTGTGTTTACTGTTGGCATTATGGACGTGATTTCAATCCACATAATAACCTCTGTGTTGATTTTCATGTTACTACTGCGATGCTCAGACCGATGCTCAGTTAGCTTGAGTTCAGGGTAGGCGCCTACCTGAAACGAATATTTTAGTTTCTGGTTAGAAATAAACTATTTAGTAATCTGCTTAGTGAATATGTAAACATCTATGTTGTAAAGCTAGGGACAAGGCGATTGGGTTTAGGTAGTCCTTGACTCTTTTTCAGGTGATGTTTCTATTGCATTAGGCCAGCGATAGTTTATTGCATGTGAATATAGCTGCGCATTTACAGTGTGTCTTTGTTTGCAACTCTCCGCACATGAACCAAAACACACGTGCATGCAGGCACACACACACACACAGGCTCACACAAGCACGCACGCAGGAACACACGCACACGCACACCCTCACGCACTTTCATGGTGTTGTCACATTTCAATGAATTACTTTTACTTTGTAGGCCCTGCATGACCAGCCAAAATGGCTGAACAACTGTGGCACGATCAACCGGAAATTAAGACGTTGCTGCAAAACTTCCACCGTAAATACGCCCGGTATCCGACAAGTCGTATAAAAAAAGCTAAAAAACGTTTCAAAGTGTATACCAACTACCTGGAAGCCAACCTTCGGGCACAAGGTATGTGCTCCCGAATTGAATACACAGGGAGTGTTTATCAAGGGGTGGTTGTGCCGTACACCAATATGGATTTCGACATTGTGGTTATTCAACCTCCCGACATCAGTCGAAATCTGACGCCCGTATATCGCTCCCCGGGGTATTACTCTCTAAAGATGGCCGATGAAAAAGCTGGTCTGCTCATGGATCCGAATCTACTGGACGACAAAGGCTTCCTTCTGCCTGTCGAGTCGCTAGACAACTTCTTCGGCATCTTGCAGCAAATCATCAATAACCATGGAGAGATGTCAGAGGTGACGAAACTTAGACGCAGCGGACCGTCGGTACAGATGGACACGTGCAGAATGAATCGTAGTGGTATTGTGATGTATTCTGTCGATGTCGTTCTGGGGTACGAGATTCTAGTAGGCGGACAGAAATGCGTTTTTGTAGCGAAACCACCAAAAACCCCGGGTCCGCAGACAAGCAAAGCGTGGCGCAAGTCGTCGTCCTTAGAGGAGAAGGCGCTGTTCCATGGCATGGACAGAGACGGTGGCTGTCGTAAGATGGTCCTGCGCATTCTGAAAATTATGCTCAAGAGACAAACCGAACTGGAAGGTCTGACGTCTTACAACCTGAAGACGGCGCTCTTGCATGAAGTGAGGAACGTTTCTAGTTGGAAACAGAGTAAGCTTGTTCCGAGGCTGATCGCTGTCCTCCATCGACTATGTCGGTCACTGGAGGATAAAACTCAGTCAGACTACTTCGTGCCCGATACCAATCTCCTCGCCAAATTGTCCTCTGCTGCAATGACCGCAATGGGAAATAGGCTACGTGCAATCACGGACAACAAGGATGACTTTATAAATGCATTTACGTAATAGACACTGTGACAACAAACACTCGGTGTTTCGTGACATTGAGATTACATTTCTTTAAACTATTTTATTCAATCTGTCTAGAATAAATAATATGTATAATCTATTTCAATGGGATGATTTAGTATAGAAATCTATTTACATGGGCCTTATATGACTGCATTCTCTGTATGTTTTGGTTTTAACAAGCTATCAACAATAATTATAGTAGCACTTGCATGGATATTAGCTTCATTATTTTGTCATGTAAGGGCCCAAGAATGTCAAACAACCAGTGGTAGAATGCTTCACTTGCACTGAATGGGAGATGGACATTGCATTTGCTCTAAATAATAATCCGACTAATTTTGCATTAGTTTCTAATGGTAAAGTTTTTGTCTGCATATTTCACACAACGTATCTCATCTGATGTAATAACCTCTAATTTCAATAAAAATATGTTAAACTTTTAAACATTTGTTTGATATTTAAAGTGTTGCTCATATTATAGGAGTATATTTGATTCCATGATGACATCTGTGTAGATTGCGTACATGCAGCTTATAGAACCATAATGTTGTAAAGCATGTTAAGGTTGTCGTATTTGCAATTACTTATGTTATATAAATACTCAGCTTTTGCTTTGTTGCCAACCATGGAACCGCTGTTTCAAACCAACTCAAGATTGAAAGTATTTACACCCAGCACATGTTGGATAGGCTCACCACGTCAAACTTGGAACGTGTCCGTGCAGAAGATGTGAGCTAGACGTAACGTCCCAAGAGGTTCGGCTACTTGATACTGGTAGGCATATAACAAAATAACATCATTGGTTGAAGACTTGTGGTTGGGTTACACGTTTACACATGTGGCGTACTGAACCTCGCCTTTTAATTAATAATCAGCCATGTATTACTGTCTTTGATATATATATATATATATATATATATATATATATATATATATATATATATATATATATATATATATATATATATATATATATATATATATATATATATATATATATATGAGGAATTAACTTCCGCAAGATTACATCTCAATTTCTACGAAAAAAAGGTGCAAAATAAAACCGTTCTGAAGAGGTTGTTGCTGCGATTGCTGCTTCTATTAATACCTCAAATTGTTATGTACAGTTGAAGCGATCATCCTCATAACGCGTTAAACGGTATATTGTATATGGGAGTTTTTGAATAATTTTTTTATAAATAATAAGTAAAGTTATCAATGTTTAGATTGGACATTTACGTATAATTTTAGCATAGCACTAATTCATATTTATCGATTTAAAGAGCTTTGTATTAATCCGCAAAGGGGCAGCTGGTCGGCGCCCATGCATTCGGGCAGCGCGCTACGCGGATAACGCTTTGGTTGGTTAGTCAGATAAAGCATGTCACGACTCACGACTGCCACGAAGCTGAGATGACCTAATTTCCAAGAAACTGCCATTCGCACGAATAGGAGTGACTGACGTCATGACTGCCGAAACACAACAAATCTACAAAAGTGACGCATTTACGTTTCAAACCTGTACTCTCTAGAGATTTCCATTGTATGTGTCCATGGTTAAAATCTCCCATTATGATACATTCCCCTTTACTAACTTCCTTTATAGCATTTTGTATTTTTGTTATCCTCTTCGTTTATGTTTGGACTTCGGTAAACTAATCCAATAATTAATTTTGAATTTCCTGAAACTATTTTGCTCCAAACAGCTTCATCGTAATCTGCTTCGTTTTCTAATTTTATTTCAGCCTAAATAGATTCTTTAACATATAAAATAACTCCCCGTCCCCTTCTTCCTATTCGATCTCTTCTAAACAATACGTATCCTGTCAATCCTAATTCAGCATCTGTTATGTCTGTGTTGGCCCATGATTCGGTAATACCAATTATGTGAGGGTCAATATCGTCTACCATAATGTTTAATTCGTTTTTCTTATTTACTATACTCCTAGCATTTAAACACACGAATCTATAACCTGCTTCAGACCTGTTTTTACGACATTTTTATTGGTTTGTCTGTACTAGTGGCCTCTTGTCCTGCTTGAGGCATCTCTAAGTAACCCCGCTGCGCTTCTAGTTTAAATAGTGTTTGCTACCAAAAATATTTGATATGCTACCCATGCCACTGTCTACTGCTGCTGATAGTCCATCCGCAAATACTGCTGCCCCGTTTCCACTTAGATGAAGCCCGTCCTTCATGTACATATCAGCCCTTCCAACAAAACTTCCCCACACATCCACAAAACCAACTTCCTCTTCCCTACATAGCTTCTCGACTAGCATGTTAATTGCCATACCCCGGCAATTTTGGTATCTATGACCCCTCCTTCCTATTAGTGGTAAAATCCCTGACAGTATTACCTGCTCAACCCGCGTCTGTTTTAGTGTTCTGACCAAATTCCTGTAAATCCTAACTATGGCAGTTGTACCCTCCCTCTCTACGTTATTTGTCCCTACGTGTACTAAAACAGATCCACCCTTGAACCCACAATGTTTTCTACCCTCTCAGTTATCGCCTCTATTTTGGCCCCAGGCAAGCAAACTACAACGTCATCTCCCTTGTTTAAGACTCTGTCGGTCTTCCTAACTATTGAGTCCCCCACAAACACCCTCGCTCTCTTTCTCACCCCCTCTATCACTGCCTTGGAATAGCTCTTCCGATGGATCCCCTCCATCACATTCTGTCCTGCAGCCTTGTCACTTGATGGCAGACTGTTATCAGGCTCTCTCTCACTCATCAACCTGTTACCTTTCAATCTCGTCGCCTGGCTAACTTTCGCTCCAGTCGCCTTCCCTCCTGACACCTTCCCTCCCGTCTCCCTCACTCCCATCGCCTTAACTATCGTCTCTCCCCCCCCGACTCCTTCGCTACTGACTCCCCCCCCCCGACTCCTTCGATCCATTTGTCTTCCCTCCCGTTTGTTTCCTTCCCATCTCCTTTCGTCCT
Organism: Lamellibrachia columna; assembly: GCA_963662155.1. Lineage (NCBI taxonomy): Eukaryota > Metazoa > Annelida > Polychaeta > Sabellida > Siboglinidae > Lamellibrachia > Lamellibrachia columna. The sequence goes on along the minus strand of OY759271.1, from coordinate 15,400,138 downwards.
GTCTCCCTACTTCCCGTCTCCTTACGTCCTGCTGTCTCCATATGTCCCGTCTCCTTACGTCCTGTCTCCCTACGACCTGCCACCTTACCCCCTCTCAGCCTTCTCCCAGGCTCTCCCTAGCATCTCTCTCGTCTTCTTCCCCCACTTTATCATCTACTGTCCCCCACCCGAACCACTGGCACAAACCACCTGCTTCTTTCCCACCACTGCCACAACGAGCAGCCTCAGATGTTCTAACTCCACCTCTAGTTCCTTCATCCTCGTACATCCCCTACACTCAAAACTAAAACTATATGTCTGAACCTCAGCCCAAGACTTCTCACACATGGACTTGACGAAGGCCACCCAGTTGCTACAACTGCTGCATATTAAATGCCTGGTGGCCTTTACCTGCCGTTTGTACGGCGCCATCAAAAAAATTAGGCTTAATCTGGTTGCTACGTTAGCCTTGAATAAGGCTGTTTTTGTGTTCAAAAGAACACTTTAGCTAATAGAAAGTGGAAGTACCAAAATGACTGTTCCCTGTAAAATGGTTCATATATAAACTAATATTTCACGAGCGCATTCTACGTTACACTTTCGAAAGTAATCATGTTCGCGACAAAGAAATAATACTACGCGAACACAGTGCTGTAGTGTTATGCCATTTTTTCTGCACACCACTGCCTTGTATTGACTGGGCAGATATCTAAAATGTGTCATGATTTTTGTATATTTTCGATCAAGTTAAAAATTTGACAGTAGTCACAATCGCTGCTTTTAACAAGCACGCTACATAGTGCCTAGTATGGTCGTTTATCGTCGTGACATCCTGACGAAGCACCAGCAATATGATTCCATAGGCATGAAATTAGATCAGAGCATATATTATATTATCAGTTATTGTATATTACGGGCATCTCATCAACACCCGTAAAATTACGTTTCCCCTGCATACAATGTAAACATAATATTCGGCCCGAAACATTCGAATTAAACAGATAATGTTTTTCGATGTGATTCGTTAAAACACATCTGAGCGGTCACGTTATGTGAATAGACACATTTTATATAATATAACAGGAGTTTACGATAAAAGTTATCAGATTGTGTACCTTGAACATTTGTCAAGTGCGATATCGCTCAAGGTTCTTTATTTATCACAGTGTCTAAAAAAACATATTGACAAGTTCAACTTGAATCGGAATAAAAAACTTAACCGGTTATTAAAGATTCCTCCTCAATTCGATGTTTTTGCTCGTCTCATTTCAAATTCGTTTTGCCAAAATTCAAATCTACCTATTATCCACTGCGACATGCTAGCTCGTTTGTGCAACTTTTGTGAAATCATCAGACAATAATTACTGCTTGATCCAGCATTAACTGAAGTGATATTGGAAACGCTGAAATTTCGTCCTTGGTGAAATGTCATAAAAATATAGACAATTTCAGACAAATGTGGAAATTTATTAACGGAAGGATTGGCCAAAAGGGAACGATGGAAAGAACACTTTGAGGAAATCCCTAATATACCTATCCTGTATAAGATGTGGAGAAAGATCCAATCATAAATAAATTCAGCACTGACCCAATAATAAAAGCAGATATTAGAACAGCGCTAAGGAAGATGAAAAACGGGAAAACAGGGGGCAAGGACGAAATCAAAGCAGAATTATTAATACCTATTCAGAACATTTTGGGAACAAGAGAAAGTGCCAAAAACATGGAAGCAGGGGCTGATCGCTAAAATATCGAAGAAAGGTGAGCTTACAGAGTGCGGGAATTGGAGAGGAATTACTTTGACATCTGTTCCTAGTAAAGTATTCGGAAGAGTACTCATTGACAGAATAGGAGATGGAGTTAACAGCAAGTTGAGGGACGAACAAGCAGGTTTCAGAAGTAGGTGAGGAACAGTTGAACATATATTTATTTTGCGAAATATTATAGAACAGGTAGTGGAATGACATCACGTTTGTGGACTTTGAAAAGGCGTTTGACTCGAGAGAGTCTATGGTAAATCATGGAGAGCTATGGAATTCCACGCAAGAGAATCCACATGGTTCAGATGTTATACGAAGATAGTGAATGTGCAGTGTTAGACGAAGGTGAGGAATCTGAGTGGTTCAAGGTTAAACAAGGAGATGTAATGTCTGGATTTATCTTCTTGGTAGTGGACTGGATAATGAGAAAGACATGAAACACAACAGCAGGAAATAAAACAGGGATAAGATGGAACTTCAAGTCAAAACTAGAGAACGTGGACTTTGCCGATGACATAGCGTGGTGTGGTGTTTACACAGGTCTGTGTGATGTGCCTAGTGCTGTAGTGTAGTGTGTAGTATGTAGTGTGTGCTTCATACTCTCGCTTTCAGCTACAGCCGCCAGATAGCTCCTTGGAGTGAAAAGGGAGCTGAGTGCGTAAGCCTCCCCGGCTGGTACATAGCCTCTCCACAGACAAGACTCTAGCACAACCTCCTCGTGGTACACTGCGGATACTGGGCACCTGGCGGCCCAGGCGAATGTGCTAGGGATCTCGGAGCAGGTTGGAGCCTTAAAGGTGCAGTGTGCAGGGCCCACTAGTGTGTGGACACGTCCCGGTGCTGCACCATTCCAACCCCCAACTATGGGCAAATAGTACTGGGTAGATGACGCTCATTTACCTTGGTAGGCAGGTGAGCTAGGAGAAGGAACACTCCGACATAAAACCGCAACAGCAGGTCAGCCAGGGCGGCGCTGCTGAGTGGCTAAGATGTCCCAAATATAATGATGGTACAAATATTGGGGTAACCGACGCGCCGTCTACCTTGGCTGCGGCAAGAAGACAGCGAAGACCAAGGGGATCGTCAGGTCGGCAGCTATCCAGATGTGAAGTCCGGCTAGGCAGTCTGAACGTGGGGATGATGAGCGGGAAAGGAGTAGAGGTGGTGGAAATGATGGAAAGAAGGAGACTGGAAGTATTATGCATCCAGGAGACTAAGTGGAAGGGAGACAGAGCAAGGACGATGATGGGAGGGTACAAGCTACTGCACGCAGGACGAGATGGAAGAAGTAACGGAGTGGGCATCATTGTATCCGATGAGATCAGTAAGACGGTGGTCAGAGTGGAGAGATGGAAGGGGCGCATAGTGATGGCATGGCTGATAATTAGGAAACAGTTGATGTGTGTTATGTCTGTGTATGGGCCACAGACGGGAAGGACGGATGCAGAGAAAGAGGAGTTCAGGGATGCTTTGGAGAGGATGATAGGATTGGTGGAGCTGGAGGTGATGTTGTGTATTGCGGGAGACTTCAATGCACATGTTGGAGTAGTGGAACCAGGTGAAGAGGAGAGCGTTGGCAGGTATGGATTCTGGTGGAGCTGGTGGCAAGAAATGGGTTAGCAGTGGCTAGCTCTTTCTTCCAGAAGCGAGAGAGCCACAAGATCACATACAGGAGTGGACAGCACAAGACAGAATTAGATCTAGTGATAGTCCGGAAGCAGCAGCTATGGAAGATTAAGGATTGTAAAGCTGTGGCTGGAGAGCATGTCACGACACAGCACAAGCCAGTGGTGTTCTTTGTGCGTATGCAGAAGAAGAAACAAACTAAGACTGTGGGCCGCAGGACCATTAAATGGTGGAGGTGCAAAGACGATGTCGCTGTTGAATACAAGGAGCGTGTGACGGTTAAGTATGAAGAGCTCAGTGAAAAAGTTGGAGGTTTGGAGGAAGAATGGAAAAAGTACAAAGAAGCATTTGTGGGAGCTGCAGAGAAGCTATGTGGAAGGACATCAGGAAAGGGCGGAATCTCAAGGAGTAGTAACCAAGGATGGTGGACAAGCGAGGTTGCAGAGGCAGTATGCGAAAAGAAGGAAGCCGGGAAAGAAATTGAAAAGACCAAGGAGAGAGGAAATTAACCGGATGCAAGGATGATACACACATACGGGCAGAAGAAGAGAGCGGCAAAAAGAGCTGTTGATAAGGCGAGGAGAAATATGGAAGCAGATGTATATTGCAAGCTAGATGAGGATGGTGGAAAGAAGATGATATATAAAATGGCCCGAGACAGGGATGAGAATAGTAAGGACGTGAAGGATGGGACGGTGATGAAGGATAGAAATGGGAAGTTAGTGACAGAACAAGAGGCAGTGCTGAAGGTCTGGGAAAGCTACTTCAAGGAACTACTGAACCAGGAAAGAAATAACAACGATCTGGAATTACCATCATATGTAGAGAGGAAAGTGGAGTTATCTGATATTACGGATACAAAGATGCAAACCGGGATGAAAGGGATGAAGAGGGGAAGAGCACCTGGTATGGATGAGATGCGTGTGGAGATGGTAATGGCAGCGGGGGAGAATGGAATCAGCTGGACAAAGAGGCTGCTGAATACATGTATGAGGCAAGGTAAAGTACCAGAGGAATGGCGGACAGGGCTAATAGTCCCAATATGGAAGAAGAAGGGAGATGTGCAAGACCCAGGGAAATACCGAGGTATCACACTTCTAAGTCACATCATGAAGCTGCTAGAGAGGATCCTGGATGTGAGGATCCGAAAGAAAGTAGAGCAAGAATTGGGTGAAGAACAACAAGGATTCAGAAAGGGCAGAGGGACGATTGATGGGATGTTTGCATTAAGACAAATGGTAGAGAAGAGGTTGGAGATGCAAGGGAGAATGGCAGTGGGATTTGTGGACCTAGAGAAGGCTTACGACACAGTCCCTAGAGAGATGGTGATGGCAACAGTGAGATGGATGGGAGTGCCAGAAGCAGAAGCCAGGATGGTGGAAGCAATGTATGAGAGAACAAAAGGAAGAGTTGTGGATGGATCTGGGTTGTCATAAGAGTTTTTAGTTAACATCGATTTGAGGTAAGGAAGTGCCCTTAGCCCTTTACTGTTTATCATGGTGATGGAAATAATCAGCAGGAAGATCAGCACGAAGGATATTCTCAGGAAGATGATGTATGTAGATGATCTGGCCATAATAGCAGAAAGCAAACAAGACCTACAGGAAGTGTTGGAGGAATGGAAGGGGGGTGTTCGAGAAACACGGACTGCGAATGAGCCTAGAGAAGACAGAAGTTATGTGGGTTGGACACCAGAGAGAGGTGTTGAACATCAGGTGGGTGGTAAGGAGATCAAGCAAGTAGATGGCTTTGTGTACCTTGGAGGAATGGTTACAGAGGATGGGCATTCAGCGGCAGAAGTGCGACGTCGGACACAAGCGGGAGCGAATGCTTTGAGAAAGGTAGAGGGAGTCATGTTGGACAGAAAAATTTCAAAAAAGCTGAAAGGGAAAGTCCTGAGAACATGTGTTACACCAGCATGCCTGTATGGTCTGGAGACAGTGGCGTTGACAGAACAACAACAACAGAAGCTGCAAGTGTGTGAGAATAACAGGGTTCGGCGAATAACAAGAACAAAGAGGGTGGACAGAAGAAGGATGAACGACCTAAGGGAAGAGGTTGGGATGCAATGCAGCCTAACAGGAAGATTGGTGAGAAGCAAGATGAGGTGGGCAGGCCACTTGGTAAGAATGGATGCAGGCAAACTAACAAAGAGAGCAGAGGTGGAAAAACATCAATGACGCAGGAAAAGGGGAAGGCCACAGCTGAGATGGGAGGACTGCGTGAGGAGGGACATGAGAAGATCGGGGGAGGATGAAAGATGGAGAGAGGGAGCAGGTCAATTTGCAGTGAGAACAGGACTAAGAATAAATAAAAAGAAAATTCGGATAAACAGCAAGTACAAAAACAGAATACTAATTGATGATCAAGAACTAAAAGAACTGGACAAGTATATTTACTTAGGTTTTAACGTCAGTAAGCAAGGAGAGGGCAGTGATGACATTGTTAACATAATTCGTAAAGCCAGGGTATCTTTCATAAAGCTTAAGCAAATATGGAATTCAAATATATACACATTGAGATCTAAATTCAGACTTTTAGCACACTTGTGTTGTTGTGTGGAAGTGAAACATGGAAAATAAACGAAGGCTACAACAGAAAGTTAGATACATTTTTTTTCAAGTGATTAAGACGAATCCTACATATTAGATGGCCATGCGTTTGATCAAATCAATATATTCTTGCAAAAACAAAATTGAAGACAATCAGCACCGAGGTGAAGTTAAGAAGACGGAAATGTGTAGGACATATCCTACGAATGGACAATAACTGCAAATGTAAAACAGCGTTGACCTGGACGCCCGAAGGTAGAAGGTTGGCCGACCATAGACAAAGTGGTGATCAACTGTAGAAAATGAAAGAGGCGTACTGGGCCACTGGGCCCGAAGAGGATAGGTGAGGTGAGGTGAGGTGAGGTGAGAAACTTCATAACTTTGTTATGTGATCGGCGATAGGATGGAAGTCACCCTCATGATCAGCCTTGACCCCATAATGTGTTTACCGTTTTGGATATCCACTACTTTTAGCCTTACCAGATCTGACGACTAAAGTACATTTGTTCGTGATTTGAAAAAAAAACGCACTTTTTTATTAAACCTACTGCGGATATTACTGAAACTATCCACACACTACAAATTATGACATCAACGAACCGGATTTGCGATATGCTAACTCTAACCACTAACTTTTACCTCAAAATATACGAATTGTGGATTAAAAATATATTCTTACTAAAATAATTGCTGAGATATTAAAATACTTGGCAATTTTACTGCTGCCACATTGACTGACATTTTCAATGTATGGCATAGGAACAGCATATGTTTCTTATGTGTAAAAACACATGTTCGTTGTTTAATTCAAGTTTTATCACAATCGTGCCTGACTTACATTTAGCATTGGTTTCAACGGGAAAATCCACAGTATGCAGTCCCCTAATAGGTAAGGTAATGTTCATTAATCTAGCAGAAGTTTGATCATCAATAGTTTGAGCTTGTGACTTTTTGTAAGATCACTTTACTAACTTGCAAAACAACTGTATTTGATTTTATAATTGTTGATGTCTATGGACCTTATATGACTGCATTCTCTGCATATTTTAACTTCGACAACTGACCAGCAATAATGATAGTAGTGTCTGCTTCTGAATAGTAGTGTCTGCTCCAGAAATAAAAGTAATTCAATTTTTAAAGGTTGTTCGAAACTTGGGGGTCCAGTACAACTTTTTGAAATATCTGACATAGTAACAGCTACGTCACCGGCAAAATCAGCAAAATACTTTGGTCATAACCAGTCATAACACGATATGTATTTACTATTTAATTATTGCAATTTGATATGTTCATATTATATAATGCATAATAATGTCAAACTCGCATGACAAAACAACATTTATTACTTCATATATTTTATTAAGTTGCAGTAAAACCACATTTTAGCAAAATGTTTACAATATTCAATATTTCACCCACAAGTAGTAACTTCCAACTTTTAAACACAAGGAGTAATGTAATTTCAGTTGGCCGAAATTTAAATTTATTATTCACCTCTATGTTACACATAGAGAACACTAATCTGGTGAAATTGTCGATTAATAATAACTGGGCACTTGCAAAAAAAGACCACATGTTCATACATCAGTCGATGACTCAAAGCAGGCAATCTATCCCAGCTTTCGGGTACAATCGGCGAAACTGCAATATCATTGTGGGGCAAATGCTTTGTGAGTATCGACTAGAGGGCGACGCTGATCACAATCGGAATGTCGATGACTCGGTTTCGCTAAACAAGATTTAACAAAATTGCCATCCCAAACAACAAGTTCCAGATGGCAAGTGGACAAAGAAGCCATTGGCTTATCGAGAGTCCAACTATTTTCTCATTTATGTGTAGCCCGCCCTTATCAAATATCTGTAAATTCTATTTTTAAACATATTCACACTACTAGCAATAATACAATCATTTGGCAGTTTGTTCCATTCATTTATCACCCTCTGTGAGAAAGAGTACTTTCTCATGTCCAACCTACACTGCTCCTTAACTAATGCTGCTTTGTGTCCTCTGGTTCTTCTGCCTTCTTTAAGTTTGAAGAACATATTCCTGTCAACATCCTCATAACCACTCACTATTTTAAACAGTTCTATTTGGTCTCCTCTTAGTCTCCTGGTCTCTAGTGTTGTCAAACCACATTGTAATAAGCGACTTTCGTAACTAAGGTCTCTCAATTCTGGAATCGTTAATCCGTGCCGTGCGCGGGAATGTATCGCTACGGCCGGAATGTTCGTCCTCTTTAATCGAATTTATCCACTTTCGGCGCCAGTTCCTCCAGTTCAATCGGTTCAGCCGAGTCGTCGTGGTCGATGGCCGGACGCTTCTTCTTCCACTTGTCCCAGAGCGAGCAGACGACATCCGTCGTCGTGATGCTGTCGGTGTTGTGCGCGATGAGACGTAGCAGGAAGGCGCCGTCCTGTCGCAGATAGTTGTCAGTGAACTCGCGCACGGACTGGTCCTTGCGGTCGACCCGTTTGTTTTGCCAGAGCCGGTTGGCGATGAACAGGACGCGGTCGTTGCTATACAACGCACGCGCTAGCCACGTGACGAAGCTGGCGACGCTGATGGCGGCGACCGTTACTAGCCAGAACCAGAGGAACATGTAGATCTTCTCGTGGTACAGGTTGGCCGGCAGCACACACTGCAGCGAGTAGCGGTGGTTGTTGCCGAGGCGACGCACAATGAAGTCACACATTGTGACCCGCGGGAAGGCGACGGTGTGCGCCTCCGTCCAGTCGTGGTCAGCCACCATGTACTTGAGAATCTGCTCAAACACCAACACTCGCTATGAATAATCAGAGGAAAAACACGAAATTTGTTCTCCATTTAGCAAGAAACACAAGTAAATTTCCGCGCATTGTTCAAGTAAAAGTTGTGCAAATCTTAATTTTCCGATAGATAGAACCTTGAAATTTTAATTACAATCAAAGGAAAAATACGAAATGTTTTCTCCATTTAGCAAGCCGGGTGTGACAATGTCTTATTACACAAGTACATTTCCGCCCATTGTTCAAGTAAAAGTGGTCCAAATCTTCAATTAAATTTGGATGACTAGACCTACATTTAACTCTTTGAACAATATATGTTTCTGTCTCGCTCGTTCTCCTTCTCTTCGCTTCAGAAATGTTGGTTTAAAAACATACCTCGAAGCCGTACCAATTGTACTGCGTGGCTAGAAGCTTGTTCAGCACGAACAGCTGTCCGATGACGTTGGCGATAAAGCAGATCTTGCTGAAGAGAAACAGCATCACCAGATAGTTGCCGACCCTGAAACAACACCACCGTGAACATAAACTCCTCAGTCAACTCCTATTTCATTTCAACGATGTCAAGTTGCATGTGACATGACTTAGAAAAAGGCCAATTAAAATTAAATTATATTGTTTGTCATCTAGTTGAAACACTAGCACTTTTATATAAGTATTTCTCCTTTGTACACACTTCACTAACGCTAGTATCTACCCGGCAGCACGTTTACAGGATGTCGTATTGTAATAGTATGCATACATTGCCCAGTGTATATTGGGTAGGAGTTGTTTTGAACTGGAACTAGTGTTCGTGCCACTATTGAAAACGACGTTCTTATATATCACAGTATCCAATCCGTAGGACTGTTCAGAGCGCTTTACACTTCGTCCCCTGGCTGATCTGTTCATTCCAATACCAACTCGACTTTTCTGGGAACCATTCAGCCTCGCTACAAATACTGCGCGAAGACTATTTATTCACCATTTCCACCACTGTCTATAATCATATACAACCGAGTGAACTGAGACAATGTGGAGTGAATAAGTTTCGAAAAGGCAGCAAGATGATTCGAAACTGGGTTCTCGAGAGTCCGGTCGTCCAACCACTGCGCCACCTATTGGAGGAAATATGTGGGACGGCATTCGATGTAAGGTCATTGACAAGAAAAAAAGGGAAAGCACAAACCCTTGAAGAGTTTGTGCTAAACCAATACCGTTTACTCGCACTTGCAATAAAGATTTGTGTCACGCACTAACCGCTTCGCGTGTGTATTCCGCCACACACCATCTGCACTTTGCTGTCAAGAAACAGAAGAAATGTGATCCAAATAATTGATTATGATGATTGCAAGTTTTCATAAAAAACGTCATCATTTTGTATTTATACCTGATTATTATCAAGTAACTTTAGTGATATGCGAATAAGAATGATCATAGACATTAAATAGTGTTTACTGCGTGTGCTCGTTACATTTTATTAATGTTCCTAAATAACCTAGAAAAAGTTAAGTTTTCGGCGGCCCGGATCCTCGCCTATCATTCCCTGGAATCGAAACAGCGATATCTCGCCTAGAGATTCTCCCAGTCCGATTGCACAATGAAACGTTTGTCGCTAGAAGCAATGGAAATAATCGAGATAGGGTCTATATATATATTTGGGTCAATGGTTGTAACCCTTTATCCGCGGCCAATCGCTCTGTCACCAGGACACGCTCACACTCAGCGACAGCTCGTCTATAAAACACCTGGGGTACAAGTGAATTGTCTGCTGGTAAAACGTAGGCTTTGTGTTGCTGCTACATGTCCTACTTGCGTTCAAGTGTGTGGAAATGTTTAAGTTGCACCATTCAATGTTATGTCCGTACGCTTTTGTAACTTAAAAAGCACACACACACACACACACACACACACACACACACACACACACACACACACACACACACACACACACACACACACGCACGCACGCACGCACGCACGCACGCACGCACGCACACACACACACACACACACACACACCACGCACGCACGCACGCACGCACGCACGCACGCACGCACGCACGCACGCACGCACGCACGCACGCACGCACGCACGCACGCACGCACGCACACACACACACACACACACACACACACACACACACACACACACACACACACACACACACACACACACATGTTAATTATGTTTCTAAGTTGTTATCATACTGCACTAGTAGCATTTATACAAATCACTAGATGTTTTTGTATTCATGTACTGTACTTTGTTAGAATGAATACTTTCTTTATCCACTCTGCTTCGTGGCGTCTAATTGTGCGGAAAGAAATGTATGCATTATTGCATTTATATTTACGTGTTTGTACCACTTTCGTGAATAGCACACGAATGCCTCGGGCCTTGCGGTCAACCCATTTCCGCTTTATACGCATAAACAGCAAAGACAAACAACACGGCCACGGCGTATTACCTCACGTTGCACTAATAAACCAAAAGTACCTAACCACGATTCACATGTGACGTGAATCTTAACAAAGGTGTGTGGAAATGGTTGTCACCGGTTATCGACAAATCCAGTGTCGTGTACTAAACGGAAAGATCACGTCGTCTTTAATTTGCATTCGAACAAATTGCTCACCAACGAATAACGATATTCCCACCATTGCAAAGAAACAATCATTAGCCATGTTGTGATGTGCACGAGGAAGATCCCGTTGACAAAACCAATGTTGGTACCGAGCGATGGCAGAAGCACTGTCAGGAAATTGGGCGAATTTGGTTTTTACACTACGAATTTGAATGTCGAAACTACTTAGGAAGGTCAGGAAAAGAAAATAGTTATATTTTATTGGCAATTAATCATCCACCTTCAGAAAAGGAAAAAAAATTCACAAAGAAATGCTCCATTGCTAAAGCAATACTTGCAAAGTATCGATGTCTATCGTTTAAGTAAAACATAAACGATAGACCCAGATTGGAAGCTTATGCTAAACAATATCTTTACAAAACAAACTGTGGGCAGCGCAGTTATAATGATAATAGGTGCATCCGGTTGTAGACCGCGAAACACCTAAATACATATAAAGACAGATGATCAAGAATAGCTATTCTCTGATAAAACGATTGTTAAATTGAGACAATGTATCCCTACCTTCGTCCCCAGCACCGACAAAAGATCGCAGAGAGGAGATGTTTAAGATCCAACTGGAATTGCCAATCTTTGGTTCTCGTCGACAGAAATCTGTCCATTTGGTTGGTGATGAGGGTCAGCATGCGACCGCGTTCTTCTTCTCCTTCGGCTTTCCTCAGTTTGTGGGCCGTGTCCAGGATGTCATCGGCGTCGATGCCCGCCTTGCTGTTGAAACTGTGCCATATAAGAGTCGGCAGGTAGAAGAATAGCGCTTGGCCAAGTAGGATAAACGGGACCCATTGGTAGTAAGGGATTGTCTGTCGTTCCTCGTGTGGGCGAGGTATTTCGTCGTTCCACGGGAGGTAGTACGTGTTCCGTACCCAGCAGTAACTGTTCGCGTACTTCTCGTGGCTGTCGGCGAAGTGAGCGGGCGCCCAGCAGGATATCGGCTGGCGGACGACGTCGCTCAAGCTAATGCCAACAGCCAGGACGACCAGGATGACGACACTGTAGCGACAGCTCAGGCGGTCCGCGAAGTCGTCATCTTTGCTCCACTTCGACTTCGATAACAAAACATCGATGACGGCCTGCATGTTTTTGTTTCGTTCTTTCTTGCCTGACGAGTGGTGTATCACAACACGGTGTATATCACGACACAGTGTATCATAACACGATATATACCACGATGCGACGTATCACTACGCGATAATCAAATACAGAAGAATTGCGAACCAACTCGGATGCTCCAAACACCCCTTACCTGCTCCGACCGCTGGCAACAAGTGACCCACCAATGCGGGTCGACCTTTCATTTGCTTGACGTAATCTCTGCTTAGTCAATAGCACTGATTGACGTCTTGTGCGGCTTATACAATGAATGCACAGCGCTGTGTTTTAGCCTCGGGGTAAGTGGCGGCGAGTTATTTAAATGTTTGTTATCAAACAGTAGCTCGGAGTTTTGATGTATTCACCATAGGAAAATATGCCTATAGGCCTATGACCATTTTCGACGTCTTAATGGTGGCAAAAGCATGTTGTTCGACGGCATAGACAGAGATCACGGCTGTCGTAAGATGGTCCGGTGTATTCTAAAAATTATACTCAATAGATAAACCGAACCGGAAGGTCCGACGTCATCGTTTCTAGTTGGAAACAGAGCAGGCTTGTTCCGAGGCTGATCATCTCGGTTCGGAACAAAAGTCGGTCCGAAGTACCAGCTCTGGCCATCACAATTGGTCCCCCCTTCTCGTGTTAATTCACATGTTGCCTATCTGTGTGATAAACATTTGTACAGGCACTAGGTTTCTTACATATAATAATTATGTCATCTTTACAACCATACGCTTACCGTTTTCAACGTATTAAGCGTACATGTCGTAACTAACGTCCGTTGCCCAGTGGCATCCCGACGACCAGACAGCCGGGTGACCATCGCGGCCTCGTCGCATTCAGAAAACGACGGGCTCCAGTCCTGGGAACTGTGACGAAGATAATGAAACATATCGCAAAGCAAAAAAGCTCCGTGTTGTAACTCTCACTTACCATTCAGGGGTTTTATGTAGACCCTGAAAGACGTATGTATCTGGATATAGCACAGGTCGTCTTGATCATTTCATATGGTCTAATTTGTTCGTATGCTGTACGTTGCGCTGAAAACGCGGCACCCAAGAAACAATACGTGTAACACTGCGACTGGCTAACAAATAAACACTTGGCTACGTTAAATAGCCTGTATGGCTACATCAGCTGGAACGTTTTCAGTGCTATGTATTTATCAGGTGCACCTGGTGGAGACAGCGTCAGACAGCGAGTGTGACCCTGTGAAGATCGTGTCTGGAAGCACCAACACGGACCAGAGCAAGAGCACCTCGGGTAGACCAGATTCTTGATAAAGAGACATGCAAAGAAGACGTGAACATGCTTATCAATCTCGATGGCGGCACCAAAGAATCGGGTATGTCCTTCGTGTGATACATCAATCCATATACTGCTATTGACAATATAGGGAGCTATGACACTGCTGTCGTAATAATATGAAATTAATATTTATTTTTATTACTTCACGCTTTAGGGAGGTTTTATGCTTTTGAGAAATGGGGGTCCACATTTTTTAAAACGGTGGTTCACATTTATGAAAATAATATTATCTTCATATTATTAGGAGGTTCACGCTTTTGAGAAGAGGGGCTCACGCTTTTGAGAAGGGGTTCACATTTTTGGAAAATGGTTTCACGTTTATGAAAATAATATTATCTTCACATTATTGGGGTTCACGCTTTTGAGAAGGGTTTCGTTTTTCTTGAGAAGAGGGGTTCAAGTTCATGAAAAATACTAAATAATACTGGTGGAGGGGTTCACGCTTCTGAGAAACGCGTTCACGTTTAAAATGGGGGTTCACATTTATTAAGAAAATCTAACATTATCTTCAAATTATTCACACTTTTCAGAGGGGGGTTCAAATCAAGTAATTATATATTATACAACTATCTGATTTGTTTGAAGTATAATCTGATTCCAACTATGAATGAATGTGTTACCAAGTCACCTTACGTGTGGTCAGTTGGTAACAGCCAAAGAACAGTAGACAATGTACAGACAGTCGCTAAGCCGTTATTCAAACAACATGAAGATTTGTAGGCAGAAAATGTTATGGTTTCAGAAAATACACGCTAATTAAGCATAGGACAGACAGTGGTGTGTGTATACAGCAAGACAAGAAACCAACATTTTGTACTGCTAGCTTTCTTTATTTGATACTAGTCTAAACTTGCACAATGATCTGTTGCTCATTCACAGCTCAGGGCATTTATCTAACTTTTGAAAGACGTGCCGTGGTATTCAACAAACACTCAGACCGGTCGTGCGACGTGACACTCCGACGGCACGGACCGGCTATCCAGATGGACGTGTCCCGAGGGAAAGACGTGCCGTGGTATTCAACAAACACTCAGACCGGTTGCGCGACGTGACACTCCGACGGCACGGCCCGGCTATCCAGATGGACGTGTCCCGAGGGAAAGACGTGCCGTGGTATTCAACAAACACTCAGACCGGTTGTGCGACGTGACACTCCGACGGCACGGACCGGCTATCCAGATGGACGTGTCCCGAGGGAAAGACGTGCCGTGGTATTCAACAAACACTCAGACCGGTTGCGCGACGTGACACTCCGACGGCACGGCCCGGCTATCCAGATGGACGTGTCCCGAGGGAAAGACGTGCCGTGGTATTCCGTCGATGTCGTTCTCGCGCACGAGGTACAGCTGGGTCCGCGAAAGCGAATTTTGTAGCCAAGCAGCTCAAAACGGCCGACGGGAAGCAGGCGCAGGAGAAGGATACGTGGCGTCTGTCGTTCTCCCTGGACGAGAAGTCGCTTTGGCCAGTTTTAGTCTTCTTTGATTAATTACAATGGGATTACTAGTGTCATTCACCCTGTTACTGCTGGAACATAACGTAAGCTCCACCCATTTGTTCTAGTGATTCTTTACTCTAACCTGGTAGCATTATGTGCCCCTCAATCTCCCTCTTCCTCTGCACAAAGGCTTGCATGATTTCTGGGAATGATCACTCTCGATCTCGCCATTTGACTGCTCTTATCTGACATCAATTTAGTTTTCGACATGTGACTGTTTTTTTTCGTAATTGTTTACTTCTCATAAATTTTGACCTCGACATGTGACTGTGCTTTCCATAATTTTTACTGATTCTCATCACTTTTGACCTCTCCCTCAGCATTGAGAAAATATGAATCCCCGTGTGAACTTGTAGCGCCCCAGGAGTCTGTATTGGGGAAATGACCCCCCCCCCCTGTGAAAAGTTGGCTAAGCGCCTGCGTTGTGCGCGCACACTGCTGGGCGCCTCACGCCACGCACCCGCCCGAGAAGCCGCACCGGCTGCCTTCCTCTGTCATATGATGCGTGCACGGCTCAGATCACACGGCTCAGAGCACAGGCACACAAAGTGTTGCACCGACCATAAACATTAAAAGCAATAGTTTTCACTTTTAAGTAGCATAATTAGTTTGTTTTGAAATGTATACTATATAAAAAACGTCAGTACAGAGCAAAAACGTTTGTGCTTTGACTTTGAGCATCCAGTAAAGTACATGATCCTGCATTTCACGCGCCGTCGTTCGTCCGTACGTCATAAACTGGACACGATCGATGGTGTTCGTTAACAAATGTCGAGAATAATACAATGATACAGAGCAAGTATTTATATGAATAGATAAAACATCAGTACGCTATATTTACTGATTAAATTATTGGAATGAAGTTATTGATACTTGAACAAGCGCACTCCTTACATGCAACACAGAAAACTATTTTTTTAATTAAAAAAATAATTTCGTTCAAAGCAAACCTTACATACAAGTAGAGGTATCGAAAAAACGATGTAGTGTCATGTAACAATTAGGCAGCCATTTTAGGCCACGTTTCCGGTTTGACTTGCTCTTGCACAACTCCAAAATACTCGCAACCAGAACAAACTGGTTGTGCGGGTTCTTTGACATCAACTTTACACGGGCAGCCATAATTAACACACTTAAAGCAAATGTTGTATTCATTTAACACACTAAATTACACCAAGTGTTATGTATCTACGTGTACACTGGTAATGTGGGTCGAAGGGAAGCAATCTATCTTTAAGGGGTTGTCCAAGTTTTTCCTTCAAAGTTAAGATCACCAATTGTTGATGATGATTTGGTAAAGTGTCTAGCGTATTTCCAGAATCTTCTATCGTTAACGTTTATTTGGTCGACCAACTGTTCTTCATAGTGCAATTTTGTCTCCTTTAAGACGATCTGTAGTTTTTCTTTTTCTAATTCATATATTATAAGATCGGCTGAAAGCCCACTTTTGTTTCGCCACTACTTCATTTATGTGGGATCCCCTGATTTATCGGGCTCGTTGTGCAGAGGAGCTTTAAATCCGACATATAAGCCCAACTAACCCAACCTACGCACCTCCGACTCCACGTTACAGTCCAACAAGTCCGTTTTATAGCCCAACTAACCCAACCTACGCACCTCCGAGTCCACGTTACAGTCCAACAAGTCCGTTTTATAGCCCAACTAACCCAACCTACGCACCTCCGAGTCCACGTTACAGTCCAACAAGTCCGTTTTATAGCCCAACTAACCCAATCTACGCACCTCCAAGTCCACGTTACAGTCCAACAAGTCCGTTTTATAGCCCAACTAACCCAACCTACGCACCTCCGAGTCCACGTTACAGTCCAACAAGTCCGTCATATAGCCCAACCAGCCCGACTGATGCACCTCCGAGTCCAAGTTACAATCCCACGAGTCCATCATC
Organism: Lamellibrachia columna; assembly: GCA_963662155.1. Lineage (NCBI taxonomy): Eukaryota > Metazoa > Annelida > Polychaeta > Sabellida > Siboglinidae > Lamellibrachia > Lamellibrachia columna. The sequence goes on along the minus strand of OY759271.1, from coordinate 15,383,030 downwards.
TAGCCCAACTAGCCAATAATGCTCACCCACGATCCCAAGTCAAGCACGCATGGTACCCCAAAGCTCCCAGGAGTTACGTTAATACAGAGGTATTTTCCCAAGTTTCAAAAAGGCGGAGTAGGTAAGAATACATTGTTAAGGACTGGGATTGAAACATGCCGTCACGAAAACTACCAGATAGTTCAATAGCTCAAATAGAAGTTCTGGAGAAAGAAGTGCGTCATAATCCTATTTTATACGACCCCAAGTGTGTAGAGCATAAAGACGCTAAGAAAATTCACAACAAGTAGAGCAGTATGTACATTATGATGGCACGGCAATGGTGTCGAAGAAGCTCACGATGGTAGGTACTACGTATAAGCACTACCTAGGACTGTCTGCGACAGTTGAGTTGAGCAAAAACAGCCAACCAGTAGCGGAAAGAGAAATAAAACGCAATCGTAAGATCACACATGTTCCGGACAAAAGTTTCTGTAATGAATTAATAACACACGTTGTCCGCCAGGGGCTCCACTGGTGGTACGTTAAATTTATATTGTTTTCGGTTATAAATTAACGTTCTTTTACCAAAAAAACATGCATCATCTATGTTTATTATTGACATAAAGGAGATAGTTTCAATCGACAGAATAACTTTTGTGTTGATTTAATTTTACGACTATCATGCTACGATGTTCAGTTAGCTTAATGTCGTGGTAGTCGGTAGTCGGCCACCTTAATCCGCACCGTGGCAGCACCGTCTACTAATACACTGTAATATAGATGCAATCCACAAGGCGAAAAATCATTAGTTTACTTTCGGGTTCGTGGCATACGAATTAAGTCAGTGCCAGTGGTTTTGAACAGTACCTCTTTCATATGAAGCCACAATCACACAACATAACGATGCACTTTTAATACACATTGTACATAACTTAACACAACTGTTTTACAAAACATGTTCGTTCACATTATGTTCATGAAATGGGGAGTAAAATAGTATATACCATTAATAAAAATGAATGAATAAATCGAGCATTTGCCGACAACTGTGAACAGACAAGCATTCTAGACAAAACATAACATTAAGTCTCCTCTGAGATCTGCACTTATTTCATGTAGCAACCAATGCTCATCCAGTACACCATGGCGTAGTTTCCCTACCCACGCATTCGGGGAAATATCGGCTTGACAAGTATGACGATAGGTCGTGTTCTTTCACGGGGTGTCGTCGCTTTTTAAAACCCTTCCCTGGAACCCAGCTACGCGTTGTTTTGATTTTGTACCCCTTCCAATGCCACTCGGGTTTTATTGTTTCTTTGACTATGTATCCACCAAAATGGCAACTTAGGCCTCTCCTCGTACAACCTTATCTATTTGGTGGCCAGTAAAATGACCTGGTGTTATTCATGACCTGGTGCTAAAACCAAATGTATCAAAGCTTCACCTAATGCATCAGACAATTGGATAAGAAAGTTTCCAAACATGATCATTGTTTGAAGAACAAACTTCCGCTCATGTCGCGATAAAATGCACACACCAAAATAAAGGATTGGCAGTCTTTTGGGAACCACGCGTGACTTGACAAAGTGAAGAACACTCTTGACGAGATGTGGTCAACCGTGTCACTTTGTTCAGAACTAAAACTTGCTGTGGCAAAACATGTAGTAAGCACCCGTGGCTAAGCCGAGCGCCTGGGCTCATTTTGATCAACTAACTCAGCAGCGGATCAAGGGGGGTCTTAGGCCAGACCCCCTGTGTCCGTGGAAATATTACGGTAAAGGAACACGTATATAGGCCTACATCGGAACTAGTGTCAATGTAAAGACTGAAGTATTAGCACCCGGCTAATATTAACCCTTATGTAAGCACCCCCCCCCCCCCGTTTCGTAAGTAGAATGACATGACTATGACTGACTGAGACTACCCTACCAACAAGCCTAGATCAGCCCCTGCCGTAACTACACTATTAATCGACAATCTGGAGGGCACTTGTAAAAAGGACCACATGTTCATACATCAGTCGATGGCTCAAAGCATGCAATCCATCGCAGCTTTCGGGTAGAATCGGCGAAACTCCAATTTCATTGCTGGGCAAATGCTTTATAAGTATCCGCTAGAGGGCGACGTTGATCACAATCGGAATGTCGATGACTTCGTTTCGCTAAACACAACATGCCAAGGCACTACCAGAGCACGGATAGTAACTCCGTAATATCGTTAATCCGTTCCGTTCGGGATCTACGTTGCGCGGGAATGTATCGCTACGGTCGGAATGTCCGTCCTCTTTAATCGAATTTATCCACTTTCGGCGTCAGTTCCTCCAGTTCAATCGGCTGAGCCGAATCGTCGTGGTCGATGGCCGGACGCTTCTTCTTCCACTTGTCCCAGAGCGAGCAGACGATATCCGTCGTCGTGATGCTGTCGGTGTTGTGCGCGATGAGACGCAGCAGGAAGGCGCCGTCCTGTCGCAGATATTGGTCACTGAATGCGCGCACGGACTGGTCCTTGCGGTCGACCCGTTTGTCCTGCCAGAGCCGGTTGGAGATGAACAGGACGCGGTCGTTGCTATACAACGCACGCGCTAGCCACATGACGAAGCTGGCGACGCTAATGGCGGCGACCGTTACTAGCCAGAACCAGAGGAACATGTAGATCTTCTCGTGGTACAGGTTGGCCGGCAGCACACACTGCAGCGTGTAGCGGTGGTTGTTGCCAAGGCGACGCACAAAGAAGTCACACATTGTGACCCGCGGGAAGGCGACGGTGTGCGCCTCCGTCCAGTCGTGGTCAGCTACCATGTACTTGAGAATCTGCACAAACACCAACACTCGCTGTGAATAATCAGAGGGAAAACACGAAATTTTTTCTCCATTTAGCAAGCTACACAAGTCAATTTCCGCGCATTGTTCAAGTAAAAGTTGTGCAAATCTTAATTTTCCGATAGCTAGAACCTTGAAATTTGAATTACTATACCTACATTTAACTCCTTGAACAATACATATGTTTCTGTCTCGCTCGCTCGCGTTCTCTTCGCTTCAGACATGTTGGCATGCTGTCATTAAAAAAAAAACCTACCTCGAAGCCATACAAGTTGTACTGCGTGGCTAGCAGCTTGTTCAGCACGAACAGCTGTCCGATGGCGTTGGCGATAAAGCAGACCTTGCTGAAGAGATACAGCATCACCAGATAGTTGCCGACCCTGAAACAACACCACCGTAAACATAAACTCCTCAGTCAACTCCTATTTCATTTCAACGATGTCAAGTTGCATGTGACATGACTTAGAAAAAGGCCAATTTTGCAATTGAAAATTAAATGATATTGTTTGTCATCCAGTTAGAACACTAGCACGTTTTATATAAGCATTTATCCCTTGTACACACTTCACTAAAGCTAGTATCTACCCGGCAGCACGTTTATAGGATGTCGTATTGTAAGGTAGGAGTTGTTCTGTACTGAAACTAGGCTTCGTGCCACTATTGGAAACTATGTTGTTATATAGCACGGTATCCAGTCCTTAGGACTGTTCAGAGCGCTTCATCCCCTGGCAGTCCTGTTCATTCCAATACCAACTCGATTTTTCTGGGAACCATTCAGCCTCGCTACAAATACTGCGCGAAGACTATTCGTTCATCATATCCACCACTGTCTATAATCATTTACAGCCGAGTGAATTGAGTCAACGCGGAGTGGACAAGTTTCGAAAAGGCAGTGAGATGATTCGAAACTGGGTTCTCTCGATCGAGAGTCCGGTGGTCCAACCACTGCGCCACCTATTGGAGGAAATTTGTCGGACGGTATTCGATGTAAGGTCATTGACGAGAAAAACAGGGAAGGACAAACCCTTGAAGAGTCTGTACTAAACAAATACCGTTGCATTTTTGCAAAGCTAATGGTAACACCATGACACTATCAAAGCGACGCCAAGAACAATTTGCTCAGCCAGTTTACTGCGTTGTTTCGTTTATTGTCTAAGTATTGCTCTACGTCAAGTCTAGGTATACATGCACAAAGCATATTCATTCAGCTTGTCCATAAAAATTGTATGTTTTTACGATATGCACATTCATTGATGTACGTTGTGTGTTTAACGCTCTGGGCGGAACATTAAACGACCTATTAATTGCGGCATTTAGCTTTCCGACTTCACCAATTCAACCTTATTAAAGTTGAAACAACTTTGTGTGGCGTTCTGTTGTAAAACCCTCGTGCCGGGTGCGCACAAAAGTTAAATCACCTTGAATATCCACCCACCCACCCACCCACCCACCCACCCACCCACCCACCCACCCACCCACCCACCCACCCACCCACCCACTCACCCACCCACCCACCCACCCACCCACCCACTTGTCTCGTCGACAAGGCACTGCTGATGCACGGTACAATCCATTAACCACCGCGACTTCCCACTCGCGTGAATTGTGCAATAGCTGTTATGAGCGTGTATCCCACGTTTTCTACAGTCTGTCGTTTGTGCGTGACAGCGGGTGGTGAACACTGAATCATCAAATGGGCGTCTGTCAGCTTGTCGTCCACACGAAACAGCGGTGATGTTTGTAATCACCCCCATGGATCCACCCGACCAATCATGAAATTGAAGTTTGTAACAGTTGTTCAACAAATGAAACGTTTGTTCTGGGATGTATCTTGACTACACCAGAATGTGTTATTTTTATTTTCGACGTACAAAATGGTGACTGATCTAACAAATAATGTTCGGCAAATGTCGTATTTCGCTGGGATTATTCGAGTCACAAATCGACACATATCCATGATACTTCGAATGTTGCATAAATACTGCATAAATATCCATACCTGAGCAGTTCGGTAAAATATAGTTCATTTGATGACAAACGAAGATCCAGTGATAGCGAACTTGGTTGCAGTACCAAGATGGGTTCAGCGTAGATACTCGCCCGCCACAGTAGGGCGTACGTCTTGCACGCAAACATTCAACTCCTCTATTTGGCACTTGTGATAAAGATTTGTGTCGTAACTAATAACTTAAGATTAAAACTGACACGCGCTAGCTGCTTTTCATGTGTGTTCCGCGACATACCACCTGCATATTGCTGTCAAGAAGCAGAAAACAATGTGCACCAAATGATTGATTATGAGTAAGGTTATCGTCGTCTATTGGGCGATATTATTCGAAATCAACATTGATGTTGATCAAACGATGTTACAGTTTTCGCTAAAAAACGTCATCATTTTATATTTATGTTTGGTTATTGCCAAGTAACTTTAGCGATATACGAATAAGAATGACCATAGACGCGAGTGCTTACTGCGTGTGTTTATTACATTTTAATACTCTTCCCAATAACCTCGAAAAAGTTAGGTTTTCGGTGGCCCGGATCCTTGCTTTTCATTCCCTGGAAGCGAAACGGCGAGATGTCGCCAACAGGTTCTGTCATTCCGATTGTACAATGAAACGTTTGTCGCCAGAAACAATGAAAACAGTCTACAGCATAGGGTCTACACATATTTGGGTCAGTGGTTGTAACCGTTTATCCGCGGCCAATCGCTCTGTCACCAGGACACGCTCACACTCGGCGACAGCTCGTCTATAAAACACCTGGGGTACAAGTGAATACTGTCTGCTGGTAAAACGTAGGCTTTGTGTTGCTGCTACATGTCCTACGAGCGTTCGAGCGTGTGAAAATGTTTAAGTTGCATCATTCAACTTTATGTCCGTACGTTTTTGTGACTTAATGGACACACACATTAACCCTTTATTCTTGTTCGCGCTGGTGTTGTATCAGCTCAAGAATAGTAATGTATGGAAGGAAGCCTGCTCCAGCAGAATGAACGTTACTCGACTGGACAACTTGGCCTAATGCCACGACAGTCTGCCCACTACCTCGGATGGCAGACATCGTCTATTGGTGTCAAATGAATCAGTCAGCGTGTTTAAATATACCACAATAGTGTATGGTAACCACGCATTCAAAACACTGTTGAACTGATAATCATACACGTGTGTTAAACTGATGACGTTGCAACACCTCCGTGATTGTTGTGATATGCGTCGGGTCAGATACTAGGACACACGTGGTAAACTTACACATGCATGATGCGGGTTACTTTGCGCCTTTTGTATTCACCAAATTCGTGAAAGTTTAAGGCTTACGAAACTGCCCAACTCAGAACTACGTAATTGGTGAATTCAATCGAATGATGCCATGCTTATGTATTCCGTTTAACAACATTTAGATTTAACCAGATTGTCATACAAAGCAACACGCTGCATATGACAAGTGGACAAGGAAGCCACTGGTTTATCGAGTGTCCAACAACGTTTCATCTATGTGCGGCATGCCCTTATCGTAATACATATATGTGTTATTATGTTTCTAAACATTATTCATACTGCCATAGTAGCATTTATATAATCACTAGATATTTTTATCTTCATGTATCGTACTCTGTGAGACTGAATACATCATTATCCAATCGACAGCGTTGTTTTGCTAACTGCCACTCTGTGGTGTCAAGTTGTTGTGCGGAAACAAGTGTATGTTGCATTCTTATATACGCGTTTGTGCCGCTTTCGTGAAATAGCACACGGATGCTTCAAGGCGATGCGGTCAACGGCAATTCGGCTTCATAAAAAATTAAATATTCATAAACAGCAAAGTCACAAAGACAAACAACGCGGCCTAATGCCACGACAGTCTGCCCACTACCTCGGATGGCAGACATCGTCTATTGGTGTCAAATGAATCAGTCAGCGCGTCTAAATATACCACAATAGTGTATGGTAACCACGCATTCAAAACACTGTTGAACTGATAATCATACACTTGTGTTAAACTGAAGATCTTGCAACACCTCCGTGATTGTTGTGATATGCGTCGGGTCAGATACTAGGACACACGTGGTAAACTTACACATGCATGATGCGGGTTATTTTGCGCCCTTTGTATTCACCAAATTCGTGAAAGTATAAGGCTTACGAAACTGCCCAACTCAGAACTACGTAATGACGTTGTTGACGTTGTTGACGTTGTTGACGTTCTCGCTCGTTGTTGTTGTATGTTGGAACAACCGAAATATTAACACAGAGCCAACTAGAAACACGTCTCAACTTCTCAAAATCCACGTTTGCGACATAACTCCATCTTACTCCGTTTAACATCAATTTCTCTCTATGATAACTTGACATTTGGACATTTCATCAGTGATCTCCTGTTTTCTCTGTTTACAGTCAAACATATTGCCATGTCATCGTGACTCGGCTGCCAGTCCTCCAAAAACCCTGACCGTTTTAAATAAAATCATGTTATATAATATAAACTATATCTATTGTAACATCTTGACCGCCGAAATTAGTTTTAATGAATCACAGTTTATTCATATAATTTGACCGTTATCTGTTTACTTTGGGTGTTTCGATATGAATATCGGGTTTACATCGCATGCTGAAACGCAAAGTCGATATTCCTAAACAGATAACAGTCAAAATATATTTTTTTAATGTGCTTCAATAAGCACATTTAGGCGGTGAATATGTAAGAATAGATAATAGTGTATAGTATATAACACAACTTTACTTATTGTTTTTGGTTATCGTATACTGCAGTGCATAATACATAACATGACTTTACGATAAACAAAAAGTATCAGATGTTGTACATTTAATGTGTCAGGCACTGTTTGTTATTCGCTAGACACACAGTGTTTAACTCATGTAATTCATGCTGTGTCCCCTGGGGCTGTCACACTACATTTACCGAGTTGACAATGACAGCCATTATCTTGTAGCAACCTACATACGAAACCAGCCTTCGTTTGATGACGCGCAAATTTAAATATGCGGGCACTGATTGTCACCAGGTGTCTGAAATAATCCCTGAGCTCAGACGGTCTGCGCTAGTCGACTGGTGTTAAATTGTCCATTTCTTGGTCATGGAACATTTTTTTATTTTTCATTATACTTTATGAGTATTATAAGGTGTTTTGTGAAGCATAGGGCCGAGATCAGTTCTACAATGATTACGATCGATGTCACTTATACGATACGACGCGAGGGTTACAAACAGCAGCATCGAAGTAGATTAAACAAGGTATTCAAAATTAAACAATTTATAATCGATGTAGGAATTCTTGGCCAGGCCAGGCAGCCTGTGCATCGAACGGTCAATTCGTTGTTGACGTCGATTCGTTTCACAGAGGACGTATAGACAGGATTCTGTCCACGAGGAGACAAGGATTGGCATACGTTCTCGGAGTAGCCATGGCATCGGTGGGGTGTAAAGGGTTAAGATCCGTTCCGTGAGTAGCCACTGACACTGAGCCATGACCACCCATCCCTTGAGGTGCAAGGGTTGGTACAGTTCCCGTGATTAGTGAGTGATTAAAATCCCTTCTGTGTCAGTGTTCAAACCATTTGAAATCAGAGCCAGAATAAACAAGGTCCCGTCGGACGAAGCCATACATAATAATAATAATAATAATAATAATAATAATAATAATAATAATAATAATAATCAGCACAGCAGACGGAATCATGAAAAAATATACCATGTTGGGCCAACGTAACCTTTTTATCGCTCGTTTCACTCTTTGTTCTCCGGTAACCCGCACGTGTATGTTATTATTCAGTCAGTCAGTCAGTCGTCGGAGCGGCGACATTTGAATTAATTTGAATATGAAAGACGACCCTTGAATAACAACGTGATTAGTGATTCTCGTTCGCAGTTTCGCTGGAGGCCAAACACCCGGCGATATTTATGGACATTTATCTTGCGCTGATGTTGTCAAACGGCCGCCCCAGACGCTGGGGCCCATTTCACTAACTCAAAATGTCGGTGCTGTAACTCTCTGTACTCCAGGCAAAGGTCACGCACGGTTTCTCCGGCGATCTGGGTTTCATTATATGACAAGTGGCCAGATGGTACTTGACGTCTGTCTGGCTTTACATAATCAGCGGAGTCTGCAGTGAATTTAACATCGTTTATGTGCCGTGCACGTGAAAATAGGGAGTATATTTCTACGTATCTGTTTTTAACCGTTGTGCTGCGTCTAGTCTGCTAATGTAATGGCAACACGAAACTGGATCTTAAAACACAACAACGCAAACCGAAACCACAACTGGATAACTGGACACATTCGATAAATGACTTGAACGAATTATCTACTGATTGTGTTAGTACGAGCAGTGTGAATATGTTTAAAATAAAATCGACAAATAGCATTGTTGAATTCTTAGTAAGCCAATTACTTCTGAGTCCATCTTTCAGCTGGAGTTAGTTGCTTTGGATGGCAATATTGTTCAATCTTATAAAATCGTGTTACGTGTTTAATCTTGTTAAATCGTCTTAAATCCTGATATAAGTTGACGTGATCCTGTTAAAAGTGCAACCACTTCCGAGCCACGGACATTACACAGGTACTGTCTGTCCATTGTTATTTTGTGTGGCGTAGTTGCGTACGTGACAAAGACGGCTGTTTAGTGTGTGACGTCACTCTTGTTTACCGAGGAGCACTGCCGTTTGATTGCCAGTTGTTTATGAGTACCGTTGTTTGCTGATTGTTTATGAGTATTGTTGTTAGCGAATTGTTTAGGAGTACTGCCGTTTGCTAGTTGTTTAAGATTACTGTTGCTAATAATTGTTTAGGAGTCCTGCCATTTGCTAGTTGTTTTTGTGAGTATTGTTGTTTGCTAGTTGTTTGTGAAAATTGGGTCGAAGTCGTTCACATATCATATTATTGGCACACTTCTGCCATCAATACGCATGTTTCCGATGATATTATAAAACCGGGGCCTATTATGCAAATATAGCATATTATTACGTATTATATCATACATAATACCGTTGTTTGTGCATTGCCATCAACATATTATTCAAGATTTGTTCATGCAAATAATTTACGTTGTATTAAATATGAATAGACCAGACGGAAACACGGAACATACCGAATTAGTTGTGACTGCACAAGCTCACACGCCCTGATTTAACCGACCAGTAAACCGAACTAAACCAAGCCTGTTTTGTTAAAGTATACTTCTGAGAATATGCCGAGTGAATCAACGCGCTACTAACAACTAGGAAGACTTTAGCACTCAATGTTTCTTCGGTAACTTAGAATTACTTCACAATATGTGAAAGTGACAAAAACTACATCCGCGTGCCAAATGATGCAGCAGGGACACTTCATCTGTCTCTGCCCTGCGGTGACGCACCGACCCGTCGCCACATCCGGGACAATTTACTTAAGATCGAATAACACAAGTTTAGGCGTGGTCTGTACCGTCAGTTACGTATTTTCCTCGTAATCTCTCATATGAAATGTATAATGTCCAACGATCGGACAGGCCGAAGCAGCGTATAGCACGCTATCGTGCTGTTGTTTTACGTCGTTATCTCTCCTGTCGTTAAATAATTCACCAACCATACACGCCGCTACACTCTAAATAAATATAACTAATTATTCGTTCCGAACATTTCATAAAATGAATCCAAGTTTGCATATAATTCGTACATTAGGAATAATGTTCGTCATCTCCTTTATAGCATTCTTCGTGTAAATGAAAGTGAAACAACGACGACCGTAGTAGAACGAGGGTGTTGTCTGAAACACCAACTCGATGGAGCTTGTCAAATGTCACAACAATTATGGGGAAGCTTGTCACGTTATATCCTTTATAATAAACTACGTTTTGCGAGAGATGTTCCATTGTTTGCCTTTCATTAGGGAACCCACTGATTTAGCCCAATATGTTTTAATCAGTGACAGTTGTGATAATGGAATATTACTCAAAACGACAATCCATAGAGCAAAATTCATGCCTAATACATTCTGTATTATAAGTCCAAGAGTCCTAACTTGCTCATTCAGATTAAACGTATAACAAATGTGCTTATTCACATTAAACACGTTACAAACTTGCTCATTCAGATGAAATACATAACAAACTTGCTCATTCAGATGAAACACATAACAAACTTGCTCATTCATATAGATATAGCTCATTCAGATTAAACTAGCTCACAAACTAGCTCATTCGGATTAAACTAGCTCACAAACTAGCTCATTCAGATTAAACTAGCTCACAAACTAGCTCATTAGATGAACTGATTGATGTAATTATGCCGATGTGATTCTCAATGTTCACAATGAAATACTTCTGCGCTCTACTCAGTTTCGTTGTTTAAAAGTCAGCGCAAACCGCTCAGTCACTTTACACCACATTGGATGTTTACGTCGTTTATTTACAGCAAGTGAAAGACAGCGTAGGTCGGTGGCTGGATAATGTGGTGGGCGGTGTGGAGGGTGTGGGGGTGTGTACGTTTTACATTTAGGTTTGCCTGTTGTGACTCGGAGATGTCACCAGTGATATCAACCACGCTGACATCCCTGAGGCCGACGGTGCTGATGTCATGTTTAATTTTAGATTCGTCTGGATTGCGTCTGCCATATTGCTCAACGACGCCGTCATTGCTCTGTATTTGATTTAATTGAACACATTTCTGGGGAGAATTTCCCCGGATAAGGGGTAACGCATGAAAATCTGTACATAATGTAATAGTTTTGTTGTACTATACTACATATTATTATGATATTAATTTTAAGGATACAACGAATTGTATAAGTTCTAATGATCGTCTCGCTGACTGTGTGTTCAAATGGTAAAACATAGCGCCATATTTTATGCGAAAGGAAGCGAAAGCTATCAAAGTAGTTAAAAAGTAATAATTTCGGATTAATGTGGAACTAAATCAATTAACAAATGAGATAAAACAATGCTTTGTTTGACAATTTCGGATTAATGTGGAACTAAGTTAATTAACAAATGAGATAAAATAATGCTTTGTTTGACAGCATTTTATAATTTGCTCCACGCCTTTTATAATAGCGGTCTTTTTAATAGTATATACCAATTATACACATTACATGCATAACTGTGATAATGCTGCTACAGTATTGTAAGAATTGTAGCGCGTCTTTCTGATAGGGTGCTGGTACTGTAGTCTTTTAAATCATTGTGAGCATTATAGTCTTTTTGCTACAGTTCTCTTAAAAAAAAAATTTTTTTTTTTAATAGTATATACCAGATATTCATAATTCATATTAAATTGGTCAGCATTTTATAATTTGTGGTGCTCTGTTCAAAGATTCATGAGCTATTATTATCAATTAACAAATAAATAAATAATATATATAAATTATATATATATATATATATATATATATATATATATATATATATATATATTATTTTTAATTTTTTTAATAGGACTATATATGGGAGTACCAACGGCTGATTGTATCTCACCCGAGACACACACATTTTTCACTTCCCACATAATTATGCCTGGACGAGTCGGCAAGTTGCACCCAATTTATGTTATGAAACGGCCTGGGTGAAACGGCTGGGCCAGTACCTCCGGGTCGAAATAAGTATAGTAGTTTTAATTGAGCTGGCGCATAAAATAAAGAAGAATGAGAAGAGTCGATAAGAAACTATGGAATAGAGGAATCATTCATTTTAAAACAATGCTTTCACACAAAATACAAAGCAAGCTAAGCCGACAAAGAGAGGCGACAATCAGCGTACTGCGCTTTGTTGTAGTTAGCCCTTGAACACCCTCAGTGTTGTAGTCAGCCCTTGGACACCCTCAGTGTTGTAGTCAGCCCTTTAACAACCTCAGTGTTGTAGTCAGCCCTTGGACACCCTCAGTGTTGTAGTCAGCCCTTGAACACCCTCAGTGTTGTAGTAAGCCATTGAACACACACCATCAGTGTTGTAGTCAGCCCTTGAACACCCTCAGTGTTGTAGTCAGCCCTTGAACACCCTCAGTGTTGTAGTAAGCCCTTGAAAACCCTCAGTGTTGTAGTAAGCCCTTGAACACCCTCAGTGTTGTAGTCAACCCTTGAACACCCTCAGTGTTGTAGTCAGCCCTTGAACAACCTCGGTGTTGTAGTCAGCCCTTGAACACCCTCAGTGTTGTAGTCAGTCCTTGAACACCATCAGTGTTGTAGTCAGCCCTTGAACACCCTCAGTGTTGTAGTCAGCCCTTGAACACCCTCAGTGTTGTAGTAAGCCATTGAACACACACCATCAGTGTTGTAGTCAGCCCTTGAACACCCTCAGTGTTGTAGTAAGCCCTTGAACACCCTCAGTGTTGTAGTAAGCCCTTGAACACCCTCAGTGTTGTAGTCAGCCCTTGAACACCCTCAGTGTTGTAGTAAGCCCTTGAACACCCTCAGTGTTGTAGTCAGCCCTTGAACACCCTCAGTGTTGTAGTCAACCCTTGAACACCCTCTGTGTTGTAGTAAGCCCTTGAACAACCTCGGTGTTGTAGTCAGCCCTTGGACACCCTAAGTGGTGTAGTAAGCAATTGAACACCCTCAGTGTTGTAGTCAACCCTTGAACACCCTCAGTGTTGTAGTCAGCCCTTGAACACCATCGGTGTTGTAGTCAGCCCTTGAACACCCTCGGTGTTGTAGTCAGCCCTTGAACACCCTCAGTGCTGTAGTAAGTCCTTGAACACCCTCAGTGTTCTAGTCAGCCCTTGAACACCCTCAGTGTTGTAGTCAGCCCTTGAACACCCTCAATGTTGTAGTCAGCCCTTGAACATCCTCAGGGTTGTAGTAAGCCCTTGAACACCCTCAGTGTTGCTCTTAACCAGAAGTGTTTCACAGTTGCGTTAATACAATCACAAATACTACGAACAATCTTCGTGTAAATGATTTGAAGCAAAATAAAAATGAAAGTGAAACAACGATGACCGCAGTAGAACGATAGTGTTGTCTGAAACATAAACTCGATGGAGCTTGTCAAATGTCACAACAATTATGGGGAAGTCTCTCACGTTATATCCTAACTTGACGTGTCATCTACCATGAAAGTGCAAGTCTTTGTGGTACACACTCGGTAGCAGGCGAAAACGCACTTTCTTCTCCTTTGATATATAAGAAGATTAAACTTTTACTATGCGTTTCTTTTGTGTCTTTATGTTGGTAGTAAACTGATGCGTCATCCAGCCAAGCGGCGTGACCAATGTTGTTAGATTTCAAAGAGGCCATGTCATAGAAGGACAACTCTAGCAGAGCTGTCAAACAACACAATGCTTGTCACATGTCGTCGAGCAGTTGATATGACCCATGTGTGACAGACTAAACCAATTTACTTAACATTCTATAATACGAATGTCGTATCGGATTCCATTCCGATGAATAATCAAACACTGGGTTTTCACATAAATGAAATGTGGCTATGTATGTCCACGGGAAGACACAACGGAATATTGTTAGTGCCACTTGCTTGGTCAACATGAGAAGTGGAATTGGAATTGGAATAGGTAAGACGGAATAGGTCAACCGGAATAGGTAAGACGGAATAGATCAAAATGTCCGTGCAAAATATTGGTAGGTCAATGAAAACAATCGTGGAACATGCATAATTTCATTAAGCTTAATCACGTAGTGGCATATAATACCTAAACAATAGTTTAGGCGTTGGTGAGCTGGAAGGCAAATTTGAAGAGCAAAAATGTTTCGGAGGAGACTGGGCCAATTTTGTAAAAGCTGTCAAAAACTTGCGACATGATTAAAATTAGTACAGGTATGTGATTTTGGAGGAAAACTGTTCAGTGTCTGAGTAGGGCGACCACAGTGCATGTCAAACAATGTCATATTCCTACTCACGATTCAGAGTGTCCATAATAACAGAAAATAGAAGTTTCAGTTACAGTGTGGCGGATAATGTACTAATTTATGTGCATCACCACCGCGATTACGAGCGTGACGTTACCATTGTCCCACTGATGACGGACGAAAAAAGGAAGACGATATTGAGTTTGGGGTGAGCCGACCACGAACTGTTTAGCTCCTGCTTCAGTGTATTATGAGACCGTATCCGGATATCCATGTCAACCATCTACCAGTGACATAATAGGGGTTATGACACACTTAAACATCCTCTTAAGAATGTAATGCTTAATATATCGTAACTCAGATAACTTCAGTGTTTTTTTTGCCAGGATGTAACTGTATTCAGCCAGCTTCAGTGTTTTATTTGCCAGGATGTTACTGTATTCAGCCAGCTTCAGTGTTTTATTTGTTAGGATGTGACTGTATTCAGCCAACTTCAGTGTTTTATTTGCCAGGATGTTACTGTATTCAGCCAACTTCAGTGTTTTTTTTGCCAGGATGTTACTGTATTCAGCCAGCTTCAGTGTTTTATTTGTTAGGATGTTACTGTATTCAGCCAGCTTCAGTGTTTTATTTGCCAGGATGTTGCTGTATTCAGCCAGCTTCAGTGTTTTATTTGCCAGGATGTTACTGTATTCAGCCAACTTCAGTGTTTTATTTGCCAGGATGTTACTGTATTCAGCCAGCTTCAGTGTTTTATTTGTTAGGATGTAACTGTATTCAGCCAGCTTCAGTGTTTTATTTGCCAGGATGTTACTGTATTCAGCCAGCTTCAGTGTTTTATTTGTTAGGATGTAACTGTATTCAGCCAGCTTCAGTGTTTTATTTGCCAGGATGTTGCTGTATTCAGCCAGCTTCAGTGTTTTATTTGCCAGGATGTTACTGTATTAAGCCAACTTCAGTGTTTTATTTGCCAGGATGTTACTGTATTCAGCCAGCTTCAGTGTTTTATTTGCCAGGATGTTACTGTATTCAGCCAACTTCAGTGTTTTTTTTGCCAGGATGTTACTGTATTCAGCCAGCTTCAGTGTTTTATTTGCCAGGATGTTACTGTATTCAGCCAACTTCAGTGTTTTATTTGCCAGGATGTTACTGTATTCAGCCAGCTTCAGTGTTTTATTTGCCAGGATGTTACTGTATTCAGCCAACTTCAGTGTTTTTTTTGCCAGGATGTTACTGTATTCAGCCAGCTTCAGTGTTTTATTTGTTAGGATGTTACTGTATTCAGCCAGCTTCAGTGTTTTATTTGCCAGGATGTTACTGTATTCAGCCAACTTCAGTGTTTTATTTGCCAGGATGTTACTGTATTCAGCCAGCTTCAGTGTTTTATTTGTTAGGATGTTACTGTATTCAGCCAGCTTCAGTGTTTTATTTGCCAGGATGTTACTGTATTCAGCCAGCTTCAGTGTTTTATTTGCCAGGATGTAACTGTATTCAGCCAGCTTCAGTGTTTTATTTGCCAGGATGTTACTGTATTCAGCCAGCTTCAGTGTTTTATTTGCCAGGATGTAACTGTATTCAGCCAGCTTCAGTGTTTTATTTGCCAGGATGTAACTGTATTCAGCCAGCTTCAGTGTTTTATTTGCCAGGATGTTACTGTATTCAGCCAGCTTCAGTGTTTTATTTGCCAGGATGTTACTGTATTCAGCCAGCTTCAGTGTTTTATTTGCCAATATGTTACTGTATTCAGCCAGCTTCAGTGTTTTATTTGCCAGGATGTTACTGTATTCAGCCAGCTTCAGTGTTTTATTTGCCAGGATGTTACTGTATTCAGCCAGCTTCAGTGTTTTATTTGCCAATATGTTACTGTATTCAGCCAGCTTCAGTGTTTTATTTGCCAGGATGTTACTGTATTCAGCCAGCTTCAGTGTTTTATTTGCCAGGATGTTACTGTATTCAGCCAGCTTCAGTGTTTTATTTGCCAGGATGTTACTGTATTCAGCCAGCTTCAGTGTTTTATTTGCCAGGATGTTACTGTATTCAGCAAGCTTCAGTGTTTTATTTGCCAGGATGTTACTGTATTCAGCCAGCTTCAGTGTTTTATTTGCCAGGATGTAACTCTATTCAGCCAGCTTCAGTGTTTTATTTGCCAGGATGTAACTCTATTCAGCCAGCTTCAGTGTTTTATTTGTTAGGATGTTACTGTATTCAGCCAGCTTCAGTGTTTTATTTGCTAGGATGTTACTGTATTCAGCCAGCTTCAGTGTTTTATTTGCCAGGATGTTACTGTATTCAGCCAGCTTCAGTGTTTTATTTGCCAGGATGTTACTGTATTCAGCCAGCTTCAGTGTTTTATTTGCCAGGATGTTACTGTATTCAGCAAGCTTCAGTGTTTTATTTGCCAGGATGTTACTGTATTCAGCCAACTTCAGTGTTTTATTTGCCAGGATGTTACTGTATTCAGCCAGCTTCAGTGTTTTATTTGTTAGGATGTGACTGTATTCAGCCAACTTCAGTGTTTTATTTGCCAGGATGTTACTGTATTCAGCCAACTTCAGTGTTTTATTTGCCAGGATGTTACTGTATTCAGCCAGCTTCAGTGTTTTATTTGCTAGGATGTTACTGTATTCAGCCAGCTTCAGTGTTTTATTTGCCAGGATGTAACTGTATTCCGCCAACAAAGTTTGTACGATGGAATTTTTGCACATGATTAAAAAGCTAGGTCTATATCTGAGTGCTTTTGACCAAACTTTTTTAACACGTTGGCAATGTATGTCATTAAGTTTTGTACGGTGTGACCCCACTGGACACGCCAGGTTCATGGATGTCTACAACCCGTGTTTGCCCAATTGCTTAGAGCCGACACCGATCAGTCGATTAAACAATCTAATCTCATCGAAACATCAGAGTTGCGACGTTACTTCACTTATTCGGAGATACGGCGAGTTCACTTCAGCGCAACGACCCCGGAGTTTCTGGCTTTGACACAGTAATCAGTAAACATAAACATAACTCCAAATGCTGACGCTGGGTTATGTGTAGACCGCAGCTCCGTGGGTGCAGAGTGCAGACAGAGACAACGTTGACGCTGGGGTATGTGGAGACCGCAGCTCCGTGGGTGCAGAGTGCAGACAGAGACAACGTTGACGCTGGGGTATGTGGAGACCGCAGCTCCGTGGGTGCAGAGTGCAGACAGAGACAACGTTGACGCTGGGGTATGTGGAGAACGCAGCTCCGTGGGTGCAGAGTGCAGACAGAGACAACGTTGACGCTGGGGTATGTGGAGACCGCAGCTCCGTGGGTGCAGAGTGCAGACAGAGACAACGTTGATGCTGGGGTATGTGGAGGCATCAGCTCCGTGGGTGCAGAGTGCAGACAGAAACAACGTTGATGCTGGGGTATGTGGAGGCCTCAGCTCCGTGGGTGCAGAGTGCAGACAGAGACAACGTTGACGCTGAGGTATGTGGAGACCGCAGCTCCGTGGGTGCAGAGTGCAGACAGAGACAACGTTGACGCTGGGGTATGTGGAGACCGCAGCTCCGTGGGTGCAGAGTGCAGACAGAGACAACGTTGACGCTGGGGTATGTGGAGACCGCAGCTCCGTGGGTGCAGAGTGCAGACAGAGACAACGTTGACGCTGGGGTATGTGGAGACCGCAGCTCCGTGGGTGCAGAGTGCAGACAGAAACAACGTTGATGCTGGGGTATGTGGAGACCGCAGCTCCATGGGTGCAGAGTTAATACAAAATACACACAGCCCAATATAAAATAAATCATGATTAGAAATGATAAAATAAACCGAGAAAACAACGTCCGGAAGGTATATCACAGCTGACAAGCCACGGTCTGAATACGACAAAGTTGCCACAGTCGGAGCCTGAGCAGCTGAAAACACTGTGTGCAGGTTCCCGTAACGAGAATTAATTAATAAGTTATCTAACGGGAATCGTCCAAACCGCTAACTGGCGTCCACCCATTTCGTCTGGCCTGAGTGTCACTGGAGCCGAGACTTGACAGCTTTTGTTAGTTCGGAAGCCACACAGCGTATGCATATTTGGCCTACTATCTGACGACCATGAACAAAGTCCAACCGCGACTGTGTTTTGCCTCCGGACATATGCGAAAGAAATCAAGGCCACAATGATAAGTATCGTTGAAAGACCTCGAATAACCTTGTATGTCGACCCATTATATATATTAATATATAGGCAAACGTTAAAAAGCTGTTACACAAGCAATGTGCTAACAATCAAATAGATATATCGACAACATATTGAACTAGCAAATGATCATTGACAACTATACTTTGTCAAACCTTCTTTTGTGCTCTATTCAATACGGGTAAATGTTATTACACTATGTGACTCGGTATGTCTCGGGGCTAGACCGGAAGGTGGCTACGTAAGATAAGTTTTTCGAAAAGACTGAGTACACCAATGGGACTTGGTTTTTTAAGCGACTAGGCAGACCATCCGTATTTATTTTTGGAAACAACTAGACAGAAAACTAAACCTATTTTGTGAACTGTTTGGCACACCTTCGTGACATGTTTTTAAAAACCTGACATAATATGTCTGGGAAGAGGCTGGGAAGAGGCTGGGAAGCCCGGGAGCCTACTTTATAAATAGTTAGTACCTCTATATATATAACGCCGATGCTAATACTCATCTTTCACAACATATTCTGTAGATGCCAGTCGTCAGACAGAGCAAGTCTGTGAGTTGAGTAGCCGCTATTGTAACTGGCTGGCGTGGGAAAGTGTCAGGTCAAACATTCCTTGGCAGTAACATAACCTGTCCAGTATGTAGGTGAACGTGTATGTGCCAGGTTCAACAAATTGTGTACACACTGTAAGCCACGTGCTTTGTATAAAACTCTCCAATGCTAAGCAATAGAAGCACATGTTTCTATTGAAACATACGTTGGAGATGTGTGTTTCATGTTGACCTGGAGAAAATAATATAACTATTTAAACAGAGTTAGGCAAAACAGGTGATTACATAAAACTATTAATAAATACTCCCAATCACAAATAAGCAAACAAAAGCCTGTGTTAACGTTCACACATGCCCGTCTTCGGGGGTCGGGGGTCTGTGGGTTCGAACATTTTGAGAGAATTTGGTTTAAATGTAATTATTTTTTCAGATATCATCCCACAGACCACGAGGACGGGCTTGTCACACTATAATGTTATATGATGATAATCATTAATAAAACAACATTTTGCCTGTTGTTTCCCGAATTACCCTTAATGTCAGGTAATCTTCAGGATGAATTCAGTACAACACACCTGTAGGTTGCACATAACGTTGTCTATGGGCCAGAATCAGAAGCCATTGTGATAGCCAGATACACCGTCACAGACGACCAACACAGAAACGGGGTCATAGTTATTTATTTACAAAGCAAATTAATCCTAAAACTATCCCTGTTTCTACTGTAGGATGGACATGAAGATATGGATATTCTAAATAGTAAATACAAAAGCACGGTTTCGGTTGATGCAAATTATAATAAACGGACTTAATCAGCGAATTGGACGATATCGATCAAGAGCAAGTACAGAAGATGCGCCGTTATTGGCTGTTACCTCTAATATACAAATCGACAAGCATTGCCAAGTGAGGCGCAACGGAACGAAACGATGCATGAAGATTCCCCTGCGTATAATTTTATAATTCGGAAGCGAAGACGGTTACATGTATCGGTTTTCATCCAGTTCGTTCGCCAGAAACATATAGCACAATATATAGTAGTATATCCGCCTCCCTTTTCCGGTGATGTGTGATAACAATAAATTACTAATAAATACATGGGGAGATTGTGCGATTAAGATCACCATTGAATACAAATTATTCGTAATCGGGTGCATCTACGCTAAATGTACGTCTACTCCTATTGCCTGTCGGGCCGCCTGGCGCCACCTACCCCCGCAGTTAAACCACACCGGTGTCGTGTAATTTAGGTCTTCCATCATAACCACCTACTTCGAAACATCACTAAACTACGTTATACCAGCACTGAGGCGATGCCGACCATTGTGAACCCCTCTGAACAAATACGATACAACGTCATTGATGGTAGTCGCTGATTTCAAGATTGTTGTCTTTCTTGTCGCTCTTTCGTCATTGTACAATACGTACTTATGATTTCAAGATTGTTGTCTTTCTTGTCGCTCTTTCGTCATTGTACAATACGTACTTATGATTTCAAGATTGTTGTCTTTCTTGTCGCTCTTTCGTCATTGTACAATACGTACTTATGCGACGGTATTAATCTGCAGTAGTATAGCATATTATTATTATTATAAGAAGAAAATAATTATACTTTGCGGGCAGTGAATCATCCACCTTCAGAAATGGAAGAAGTTCACAAATAAATACTCCATTTCCAAAGTAATATTTGCAAAGCGATGTTTACTTGCTGATTGGGTCACCTCCGGGGACTAGTTTATAAGGTCGTGGAATAAGTAAAGATGACTAGAACGACAGACAAAGCTTGGAAGCTCATGCTAAACAATATCTTTACAAAACAAACTGTGGGCAGCGCAGTTATAATGATAATAGGTGCATCCGGTTGTAGACCGCGAAACACGTAAATATATATAAAGACAGATGACCAAGAATAGCTATTCTCTGATACAACGATCGTCGAATTGAGACAATGTATCCCTACCTTCGTCCCCAGCACCGACAAAAGATCGCCGAGAGGAGATGTTTAAGATCCAACTCGAATTGCCAATCTTTGGCTCTCGTCGACAGAAATCTGTCCATTTGGTTGGTGATAAGGGTCAGCATGCGACTGCGTTCTTCTTCATTTTCGGCTTTCCTCAGTTTGTGGGCCGTGTCCAGGATGTTATCGGCGTCGATGCCCGCCCTGCTGTTGAAACTGTGCCATATAAGAGTCGGCAGGTAGAAGAATAGCGCTTGGCCAAGTAGGATAAACGGGACCCATTGGTAGTAGGGGATTGTCTGTCGTTCCTCGTGCGGGCGAGGTATTTCGTCGTTCCACGGGAGGTAGTACGTGTTCCGTACCCAGCAGTAACTGTTCGCGTACTTCTCGTGGCTGTCGGCGAAGTGAGCGGGCGCCCAGCAAGATATCGGTTCGCGGACGACGTCGCTCAAGCTAATGCTAGCAGCCAGGACGGCCAGGACGACGACACTGTAGCGACAGCTCAGGCGGTCCGCGAAGTCGTCATCTTTGCTCCACTTCGACTTCGATAACAACACCTCGATGACGTCATGCATTTTCTGTTTCGTTCTTTCTTGTCTGACGAGTGGTGTATCACAACACAATGTATCACAACAGTGTGTATCACTATACGATGTATCACTATCACTGTATTTACTACACTGATGACAAAAACAGAAGAACTGCGAACCAACCCGGCCGCTCCAAACACCTCTTGCCTGCTCCGACCGCTTGCCAAAAATGACCCAGCAACGCGGGTCGACGTTTCAATTGTTCAGCGTAATCTCTGTTTAGGCAATACCCCTGATTGGCATCGTGTGCGAATGATACAATGAATCCACCGCGCTGTGTTTTACTCTCGGGGTATGTGGTGGCGATTTATTTACATGTATGTTATCAAATATTAGCTTGGACTTTTGATGTATTCACCATATGCAAATATGTCTATATGCCTATGTCCATTTTTGATGTCTTAATGATAGACACAAGCGGCGTCTTAATGGAAAATGCATTTTCTATAAAACAATATCTCGCTTTACGATGTGGTGAGCTTTACAAAAACAAGCTTTGAACATGAATTATTCCATTTGTCTTTTCCTTCACAGTTGTGTTTGAGAGAAGTCATTTGTAACGTTTAACGGTCCAATATTATCGTCATGCGTTCGGTTCAACTACATGACTCGACAAAATATTCATATATAACATTCCATGTCGAATATTGTAATATAATTTCGGAAATTCTGTCAACAAGCGTCTGTGGACCAGTGTACTCGTGGAAGTAACATTATGACCAATGATCTCATACTAGGCGCCATTCATATGTGTGTAAACACGAATCAAGATGTCCTTGACGCAAGGAAGAACGTTACTGTTGCCTTAGCCAGAGTAAATTCGTGCAGCAAACTTGTCACGTACAGCAATGTTAATTTCTTGTTGAATAACTCCGCACAGATGAACAATAAACCAAATAACAATGCCACTAACACGTCATTGTGTTTATTGTTCTGTCGGAACGCTCTCGACAAGATTAACTGGGCGTGACGACGTCAAAGTGTCACAAACATCTCGTGCGTCTGTTTAGACATTGTTAAACCTGGGCAATGTTTTCAAAACACAATTTGAGTAATTTCACTGATGAGCTGACACGGGAAGAAGAGATCGCGACAAGAGTGCGTTTGTTCTAGTTAACAACATGAAATTACGTGTACATCCTTTTGATACAAACAGTAGTAATGCATACTCATACATCAATTAAAAACACTGCAATGCATGTACATATTTGTATTAATAGTAGTAGTGAGAACACATACTATTGCTAGTACAATTACTACTACTAAACGCACAACATTATGCATAGCCTTTGATCGGTTACTTTATAAAAAAATCCAACACCGTATCGTTGTGTAGGCTCTTCCATTGTATAAATACATGCATCTATTTATACATGTGCATACACAGTCCTTTGACCAAGGTAACGCAGCGACAGGTGTGAGTAAATGGTTTTGTCGTAACGACCAATATGTCAAGTTGACCCACATGCCCGGCTAGTGTTACTACGATGAACGACAAGCGAAGATCGACACGCCTGAAAGAAACCACCGTCGCAAGATGCCCATGCGCTTTCCAGACGGCAAATCGCCCCTGGTAGTTTTAATGGGCGGGTCCAACAGTTGGCTTTACGATACGGGTGGGTGGGGGGGGGGCGGTGAACATGTGCATTCACGCGAAGTCATTGTTTGCTACTGTGTTGATTTATATATATATATATATATATATATATATATATATATATATATATATATATATATATATATATATATATATATATATATATATATATATATATATATATATATATATATATATATATAATAATAATGAAGGCCTGTGACATCAGCCCCAAAGGCTGGGAAGTAGTGGCCGAAGACCGCACTGCTTGGCGTCAGGCAACACGCAGAGGCATTGAAAGGGCAGATGAAAAGAAACACCAGCATGCCGCTGAGAAGAGGATGCGGCGAAAACAAAAAGCAGCACTACCACCACTGTCAACCTGTTTCGTCTGCTTTGGCTGCAGCAAGGACTGCCACTCAAGAATCGGCCTTCACATCCACAGTGGACGCTGCCAAAATTAGAAAATTTGACAAGTTGACAACGGGGCGCATCAGCATCGTCTCTTCGAGACTATGCTTTGTCTATATTATATATATATATATATATATATATATATATATATATATATATATATATATATATATATATATATTTATATATATATATATATATATATATATATATATATATATATATATATATATATATATATATATATACAGTATATCATGGCAAAATCAACACAGTGGTATATATAGTATATATATCCTATATAATATCATTGTTTGCTGTATACTATATACTACAAAACAGTGTGGTGGTGTTGGTGTTGTTGGTGGCGGTATATATATATATATATATATATATATATATATATATATATATATATATATATATATATATATATATATATATATATATATGTATATATATATATATATATATATATATATATATATATATATATATATATATATATATATATATATACATATATATATATATACATATATATATATATATATATATATATATATATATATATATATATATATATATATATATATATATATATATATATATATATATATATGAACCTGTGCATGTTCATTTTATTTCTAACCAACGACCATATATTTCTAGTCAAGGAATGTTCTGAGATAAACGACGAGATAAACTAGTAAAGGGCCATGTGGCCGCTTGACGGGCCGGACCACAGCACACATTCACACTGGCTTTAAAATAGCACAAACCCGGCCGCTGTGCAGAGTTGGTAAACTCAAACCAAAACAAATATCGCCGAGTTAGTGTGAGTGTCGAGACGTACCCCGGGGTCTCGTCTCTGGCGTTCGCCGGTTTGCTTGGTCCGTTTGCTGCCTATACGCAAGTAGCAGGTCAAACGGAAACGGCGAAAAACTGCCGAAACAGCTTATAAGATCAGCGACAACTTTGTGATTTATCGGCATAGTAAGTCGGGTTTCTTATTTATGGAGATACAAGGTAAAAGTAAAGTCTGATGCAGCGCGGTATTCATTCATTCATTCATTAAAATCGCCCAGAGCGCGTTGCAATTCACACTTCATCCCCGGCAGACATGTTCATTCCTACTCGACTTGTAGGGGAAGCATTCAACCATGTCGTAGCAGTTGCACGAATACCATTCGTTCACATAATGCCAACACTGTGTGTATGCATGTACTCATTTATACAGCTGAGTGAACTTAAGCAATGTGTTGTGAACGAAATTGCCCAAGCTTGAAGCGACCACAAGAGGGTTCGAAACCAGTCCTCTCGATAGCCCTTTTCATCACGAAACATCCAACATATAATATTATAAATGAAGTGACTAGCGCCCCGGACCCGTAAGTACAACTGTACAGCTAATGGTCCGGCACTCTTCCGCTTTGTATGCGCAGTGAGTGTGTACGCGTTATACCGTATATCCATCGGCATATAATGTGCACATGCAGACGGTCAACAAATCATTAATAAACCAGGTGCAAAGCACCGGAATATTATCTGATACGCTCAAATTTGACAAAGTAATGATGCATCATTATTTGAAAACTATAGCTAGGATAGGTCTCTAAGCTTCTCTTTTTCAACGATCTCAAAAATATTCGAAACATCTTTTGTTTAGGCAGACATGTATATCCTCGTACTTCGATGATTGACAAATGAGTACGGTTTTATACATAACTGCGGTTGAATATATATATATATATATATATATATATATATATATATATATATATATATATAATTATATATATATATATATATATATATATATATAATTATATATATATATATATATATATATATATATATATATATATATATATATATATATATATATAACGGACAACAATGATCTTCTAATATAGCAATCATTTAAACATATCTCGCTCGACGCCTACGTGAGATGTGCGGCAGTTAGTGTTGCAATGTTTTAGTGCCGGACCTGTACTAGCATGGCTGATTCATACGTTGTCTGGCAGTAACGGAACTTTAGCTGCTGCTATTTTTTACCGGCAGGTTCTCATTGCGCATGCGCACATGAATTGCCTGCACTACATCCGGGTCCGGACTTATACCAACTGAATTTAACAACTGGTTACACTACAACTAGAGGTGTATTCAGAATAAAATGGGTCCTACGTTCTAACGACAGTGCTACCGCGTCCCACGTTCCCAGGTAAATATAGAAAATGCTGCATTAAATTGTTACAGGTATGAGGTATGCATAATGAGGTATGTATAATGCAATTTTTTTGTAAAGAGGTAACATTTATTTCTGGCGCACTACACACCGAGCGCATTATTCCTAACACGTATACGTTTAAGCTAACCTGCATTATAGCAAAACGACAACCTGTGATATAGCAGTTAAATATGATAAGCAGTGAATCCTTACCTTCGTCCGCAACACCGACAGAGCGTAGCCGAGAGGAGATGCTTAAGATCCCATTCCAACTGCCAGTCCTGGGCACGCGTCGCCAGGAACCTGTCCATTTGGTTGGTGATAAGCGTCAGCTTGCGACCGCGTTCTTTTTCATCTTCGGCTTTTCTCAGTTGCTGAGCCGTCTCCAAGATGTTGTCGGCGTCGATGCCCGACCTGCTGTTGAAGCCGTGCCACATGAGGGTCGGCAGGTAGAAGAATAGTGCTTGGCCAAGTAGAATTAGCGACATCCATTGGTAGTAGGGGATGGTCTGTCGTTCCTCGTGCGGGCGAGGTATTTCGTCGTTCCACGGGAGGTAGTACGTGTTCCGTACCCAGCAGTAGCTGTTCGCGTACTTCTCGTGACTGCCGGCGAAGTGAGGGGGAGCCCAGCAGGTCATCGGTTCGCGGACGACGTCGCTCAAGCTGAGAGTAAGGGCCAAGATGACAAGGATAATGACACTGTAGCGACAGCTCATGCGGTCGGCGAAGTCGTCGTCTTTATTCCACTTCGTCTCCGGTAGGGAGAATATAAGTCCTAGTATCGAATACATGTTTCTATATCTGCGTCACACAATTTCTGTCCGGCGAACGGCGACACAACACCGCAATGTCCACAGACGCTGTCCAACAAGGCTGAGCCTAACGAACCACGAAACACACCCACCGCGTCCCGCTGTCGTGCAAGCAATGTCCTCGTACAGCCAGCGGTGTGCAGTGCGTCATATCCGCGACGACGCTATAAATAGCCCAGGGATTCCTGTCGCGCGTTGACTCAGATGACGTTTCCCAACGAGCTAGCGTGCGTGACCTGGCGCGTACAACGCTAGACACCTGTACACGGACTCCGTTTGTTTCGGACACAACAAATATATTCTAATTAACTAACCGTGTCTGTTTATTACTGACTGTCCTAACTGGATCGAACTGACCAGCTCATTCATTGTAAATAGCAACTTGAAGCGGTCAGTGTAACTGATGTTTGGTGAAATTTAACAAGTGTCCTCAAACATAACGAGTACCGGCCTTTGATTTATGACCGTCCATTTGTGATGGGAGTTAGTCACTGGTACACACTATCTCACAGAGGATGGGCAATAAATGCTACGTTCGCCACATAACTGCACTCCACCGATCGAGGTTCCATCATTTCGTACATATGCGTACATATTTCGTACATCTCAATGCGTTTCTCTCAATGTTTCTCTTGTTATGTAATACAGCGAGACGCCACATACAACAAATACATATGTAAAACTACTTAATAACCTTTGGCAGCACCGTTGATGAAAATTAGATAACAGTGCATCAACAAGTTTACCCGAGTTTGAATGTTCCTAGACATATTAAGGGGTCACACGAAGACACAACGGTTAACCAACAGGAAGATATATATGTCACACCCTCGGTGCAAAGAGTGGTTATATTTTACCAGTGCTGCGGGTAATCAACGGCTCAAAATGAATTCAACTCCGATTAGATAGCTGGAATGCATGACCCAAATGTTTTCTAAGAGCCGCACCGCCTGACGTCGCCACACGTGGTTTATGGGTAGTTAATTGCGGGGGGGGGGGTCACTGTCATAAAATGAATATCATTTTGAAACGTGATTTCATAACAACATAGAGATCTGTGAAATTACCGGGTGTTTATACCAGGGGTGTCACCGAGGGGTGTAAAGCCAGGGGTGTCACCGATGGGTGTAAAGCCAGGGGTGTCACCGAGGGGTGTAACGCCAGGGGTGTCACCCATGGGTTCTGACTGTTATTAAATAGGCGGGTGGCTTCTTCGTTAATCCGTTTGACTTCCCCTGTGTTGATCTAAGACTATGACGAAATCATCATTTTCTTTCGCCCGTTTCTTCCCCATTGGCAGTGGCCGCTCGTATCCTCCACCGCCGCGATGTCCTGTCCACTGCATCCTGCTCCACAACCTCTGCCACATCCGTGTCTCTCCTCACCTTCGTTCCAATCCTTTACCGTCCACTACTGCGTTTGTCATCCACCGGCAGCCTCAACTCGTTCTTTGCCGCATTATCTTTTTTTTAAACCAAAATACCATGTTTTATATCTTTAACTACGTGATGCGTTTATACTTTCATAATATGTAGTCTTTCTGACCTGTATAACATTTCTGTACGTCTGGTGACGAAGGACCATTACACAGACCATAGATATAGAGTAAGTAGTACATAGATGAAGGATCATCACACAGACCATAGATTTAGAGTAAGTAGTACATAGACGAAGGACCATCACACAGACCATAGATATAGAGTAAGTAGTACACAGACGAAAGACCATCACACAGACCATAAATATAGAGTAAGTAGTACATAGACGAAGGACCATTACATAAAACAATAAATATAGAGTAAATAGTGCATAGACGAAGGACCATCATACAGACCACAGATATAGAGTAAGTAGTACATAGACGAAGGACCATTACACAGACCATAAATATAGAGTCAGTAGTACATAGACGAAGGACCATTACACAAACCATAGATATAGAGTAAATAGTACATAGACGAAGGACCATTACACAAACCACAGATACAGAGTAAGTAGTACATAGACGAAGGACCATTACACAAACCATAGATATAGAGTAAATAGTACATAGACGAAGGACCATTACACAGACCATAGATATAGAGTAAGTAGTACATAGACGAAGGACCATCACACAGACCACAGATATAGAGTAAGTAGTACATAGACGATGGAGCATCCAGTTTCTTCGACGGTTTTTTCGCGGTTAGTGATGCCACCTAGCGGACATTAATTGCGTTTGGTAGATGTGTTCGTTTGCCGCCACAGAACGTGTTTGCCGCGTTAGTAACTCGCTGCTAATTTGGCATGTATTCTTTTACAGACATAATATCATATTCAGGGTATTGTCTAATGGGTGAACACAGCTATCACAATAAATATACGTTTCAAATACCGTACAATACAAACTTGTTATTGTCATTCTAACACATGCGCACACTGAATAAATGCTTTCAAACGCTCGAGTTCGGCCATGTAATGCTGTTACTGACTTTGGAGATTAAGCTGATTGCTCAGCCACGAACTGAGTCATGGAATAAGAACAACTTCATGGATAAGCTTCGAAATAACTAGCGATGCATATTTTGAATATGATATACAATAACCATGACCTATGAAAACATTTAGGGCGTTCTAATGCCGGGCCATATAAGTCGCGAACGAGGTTGGCAATTTGTAATGTTACGGCACCGGTAGGATTAGCGAATCGTCGCGTAGGAGGTCGCTACTCATGAGAGATTAAGGGAACGCCGAAATGCCGGTACTTATGAGGGATTAGTGGATCATCCCGTAAGTAATCATTCATGAGTGTGCCCAATAACAAGGACTGTGATGCGAACAATCAGCGAACACACTGGTCGTACGACTGGCCGTACGACTGGTCGTACGACTGGCCGTACGACTGGTCGTACGACTGGCCGTACGACTGACCGTACGTTGCCTTACATTTAAACTGTTTTTGCACGACATATTCAGTGGGATCATAAAGAAACAACATACGGTGTCCATCCCAAGGACAAGGATGCACGGATACGGATACACGAACACGGGTGCACGAATGCACGGACACGGATGCAAGGTGGCACGGATGCACGGATGCACGAACACTGACACATATGTACGAACATCGATACGGATGTACGAACACTGACACGGATGCACGAACACTGACACGGATGTACGAACATCGATACGGATGTACGAACACTGACACGGATGCACGAACACTGACACGGATGTACGAACACTGACTCGGATGTACGAACACTGACACGGATGTACGAACATCGACACGGATGTACGAACACTGACACGGATGTACGAACACTGACACGGATGTACGAACATTGACACGGATGTACGAACACTGACACGGATGCACGAACACTGACACGGATGTACGAACACTGACACGGAAGTACGAACACTGACTCGGATGTACGAAAACTGACACGGATGTACTTGCGGGCGTGAGGACATATGGCAACTGTCTAGCTGAGCCACACGAGTTTCGAATAAAAAATTGCGGCCGCGCATGCTGGTGATGGAAACAACGGAAGCCCATCCTTTGTGTTTCTGTGAACAACATTGCAATTTCTCTGAGCACAAGGATGATCTCACGTTTGTCAAGTCCCATGACAGCTGGCGATAGATGGCCACATTACTGACATAACTTGCCAGGCTTTATGCCATTAAAACAGCACATGTTGTGTGTATACATCACTGTTGAAAAACTAATGTCTTACTTTCTTTCTACGCAGCTGGTCAGCGAGAACCCCAATATGTGTTTTGCTTAAATTTTGCTATGTGACGGCGTCAAAAAAAAATTGCAAAAATATATGCCATTATCCTGTTTCTAATATGCGTGGGCACTGTTTGGCCACGTTGTACTTACCCCGGAGGAAGCCCCCTTGCGCTTAGCATGTACCGGGCTACTACCGGTGTGGCAGGGTATCCCCCTAGGGCCTAGGGGGAAGTTACGGTAAGGTAGATGGGAAGATATCTCCCCTCAGGGGAGAGATTTCCTAGGGTATCTTCCCCTGAGTAGAAAAGATATATTTCCGGGGGGAGAAACGCTAGGGTAACTACCCCAGGGGGAAGATATCTCCTATATATATGTAGATATCTATCTACTCTAGGGCATCTTCCCCGGATATAACTCCCATCCCAGGTGGGAAATACCCTAGGGTGGAAAATATATCTTAGGGGAGATACCCTAGGGGAGATACCCTAGGGTATCTTTCCCCCACCCTGGATATCTTACCTCCCCCCTTTATAAATGTGTGTGTATGTCTGTTCTTATAAGCAAGAAATGAGTCAGAATAATATATACTATGTATGTGTGTGTGTGTGTGTGTGTGTGTGTGTGTGTGTGTGTGTGTGTGTGTGTGTGTGTGTGTGTGTGTGTGTGTGTGTGTGTGTGTGTGTGTGTGTGTGTGTGTGTGTGTGTGTGTGTGTGTGTGTGTGTGTGTGTGTGTGTGTGTGTGTGTGTGTGTGTGTGTGTGTGTGTGTGTGTGTGTGTGTGTGTGTGTGTGTGTGTGTGTGTGTGTGTGTGTGTGTGTGTGTGTGTGTGTGTGTGTGTGTGTGTGTGTGTGTGTGTGTGTGTGTGTGTGTGTGTGTGTGTCTGTGGGTGTGTGTGTGTATGTTTGTGTAACTTTTTGTGTGTCTGTGTGAGTGTCTCTATCTATCCCACATACTTGGTCTAGCCCCCTTTATCTAGTGGCTGATACGACTATGTATGTATGTATGGATGGATGGATGGATGCATGCATGCATGTATGCTTAATAAGTGGCATATAATAGCTTGTAATGTCAATTTCTTATGGTCATACTTTTAGATGTATAATCTTGTACGGCAGATAAAACGTAGCCCATGCTATGTATTGAAATACCAATGCGAGAAGCCACCAAGCTAATTTCATTGCGAATATGTAATAACTTTTATTTATAATTTTACATAATTTTACTTATAATTTTCAATGATGTTGTTTATAATTTTAGATCACATTCGATATGAGGGAAAATTTTACATAACAAAACAAATTGGATCAAGTAACAA